>CM057821.1:70674033-71274033 GCA_030067965.1 Latrodectus elegans | reverse complement strand
TTTATTAATTTTCAAACAAATTTGAAGGATTTTAATACTGTTGCACATAATCAAAGAAGTGAATAAAGGCTTTTAATATTAACAAATTTTTTAATGTTTTATTCATCAGCCATTTTTATTTTCTGTATTTTTAAACTGCTATAATATTTTTTAAATATTTTGGAATTATTGTATATTAAATTTTTTGGAAATCTCATATTACATTTATACAAAATAAAATTTGTGTTTGATAAATTCAACAGAACAAAAAAAACTCAGTTTTTAATTAGAAAACCATTTCTATTTTAAAACTTTATTTTTGTTATAAATATTCAAATAATTGAATGAAGAAATTATTATTAAAATATTTCAATCTTATTATTTAAAGTAACAAACTTTTTTTTTAAGAAATGCTAATTTTCCTCCTTATATTATAGTTTTTATTAACTATTTTTTAAAATTACAATTGCTACTTTCAATTTCTTTCAAATTATAATTAAAATGAATTACATACAAGTTATATATAACTATATTCAAGTTATACTTGTATGTATTTCATTTTAAGGTATCATTTGTTACCACATCAATTTGTTTAAATTTTAATATAATAAATTAATTTTCTTTTGAAAATGTTTGTAGAAAGAATCCCCTGAGGAAAGAGCGTCATTTTGGTCAAAGATTACATTTAACTGGTTTAATCCGTAAGTAATCCATCCATTATTATTTATCCAAAGATATAAAATCAGAAATAATTTTCATAATATAATATAATTAAAATCATTAAAACTAATTTTAATTATATTATATTATAAATAGCTGAAAATATTATTAACATATTGTGTCTTGTGAATAAAGTCATTAAAACTAATTTTAATTATATTATATTATAAATAGCTGAAAATATTCTTTCGAATTGAATTAACCGAAATACCATTCAAATTGATTATACTAAATATTTTGCAAGGTATTGTTAAAATTATGACTAAAAAATTTAATTTTTTGTGCACTTGTCTAAAATTAGCTTAAATAAAAAGATGATTAGTTGATACATTAATACTACATATGGGATTACTTAACATCTAAAAGCGTATGTGAGAGTTTTTGTGACATTTGTAGTATTTTATCTTCTGAGTTGATGTTGACTTTTATGATTGCATAATTCATAAACAAAAAAACACCAACTAACATTTCCTAGAATTGCATGCAGAAAGTTTTTTCTCTCTTTTTTTTAATAATGGTGTGCCCTTAGGTGACTAAACCTTTGCCACAACAAGGCCAGAAAATGATACTCATTTGTCATTACCCAGTGGGCACCTGTGAACTAAATTATGGAAGTGAATAGTATTACCCACGCCATACCACCACAAACCCATTTATGGGGGGGGGGGCGCATTCACACATCATCAAGAAAAAAAGGATAAAGAAACACTCAGAGAAAAAATAACATCCATGACCAAACAGGGATTCAAACCCATGACCCACAGCTCAGAAGTCTAGTCAACTAATCACTCAGTCATTGGTTGGCTATATGCAGAAAGTAGTAATGGATCAACTTTCATTATTCAAGTGAATAGTATTTAGGTTAAAACGCTTTGCTGGAAAGAATCAGCTTCTGGCACTAAACCTAGACAGCTCAATCCCCTTCTGTCTCTTCTATTACTACTAGAGTATTATAAGGTATAAAAAATCAATTTTTTTATAATTAAAATGATAACTCTAGTTATTGGCAAAAATAGTGGCTTCTATTTTTGTACATTACATGGCCTAGCCCCTTTAGTTGAAAATGACATCATAAACATTCAGCTAGTCATTTGTATTTATTTTTAATAACAAATTAAGAAATTATTTGAATGAAAATATAATGATTATTTTTTTTAAATGTTTATGTATTTCAAATTTTTATCAGGATGTGTATGCATGTTTATATATATATATATATATATATATATATATATATATATATATATATATATATATATATATATATAAATGCTTATTATAAGTGAAAAATCTTGCATAGTGTTCAAGTCATTCTTTTTAAAAGTGAATTATTTCCAGTAATTAACAGTGATAAGGGTAATTAATTTTCTTTATATTACTGATGAATTTTAAACATATTTAAGGAGCAGAAAAAGCCAATTATCTATTTTTTAAATTTATTTTTTAAAAGACATCTATTCATGAATTTTGTAAATCTTCGGAAATGAGAAACTTAGTATTTGTTAAAAATGTATTACACTAATCATATGAAAATTTCTTGGTTAATTTTATATATGTTACTTAAATTACTTTAAAAGTATGATGTTAATTAAGTTAATTATTTTCCATAATGTTATAAGTTTTTATATATATATTTTTTATTTTTATTTATTTTTTATTAAAATGTGCATAATTTCGTTAGGTGTACATTATTTCAGGCTTTATAAATAGACTATATGTATATTAGTCTTTAAATTTTGCAAGTTTTTTAAAAAATAGAAATCAAAAAAAAAAATTTTTTTTTTCCATATTTATGTTACTCAAGTTAGAAACTGTTAAAAGTAATTTTAAAACCTATGATTAATAGTGCTTATATTCAAGTATTTGTCTATCTTCATAGTTTTAAAAATAAAAAAATATATTGTTCTTAGAATGGCTGTATTAGGATTCAAAAAACCACTTACAGCAGAGGACATGTGGGATCTTCAAGATGAAAACACTTCAAGATATTTACAGGCGGAATTTGACAAGCATTGGCTTCCTCTAGTAAATAGAGTTATCAAGTAATTTATTTTAATCCTGTATACATGGATATGAATTAAATATAAAATATTAATCTTCATATTAAATATTTGCATGCATATTATTTATATTAAAATGTTTTGCAAGTGTATAATTTCTTTTTTTAATTTTTCAGCCATCAGAAAAAAGTAAAAGCTTCTTTATCGAGGCGTTATTCTGAAAAACCAAATTACGATTGCACCAAAGTTGTTATCATGCCTGATGAGATTGATAAAGAGGCTCCCAAACTCAGTATTTTAAAGCCAATATTGAAAACGTTTGGTTGTGAACTGTTTTTCACCGGCATATTGAAATTATTTGCGAGTTGTATAACATTTGTGAATCCTCTTATCTTAGAGTAAGTTTTGATGTATTATAAACCAATTTCTTTTAGTTCTGTTACTAATAAATATTAAATAATTTAATAGATTTAATATAGTATATCAATAAATTTGAATAAAGAAGTTATAAAAAAACTATTGCAAAATGCAATATTTTTCCTACAATATTTTTATATGTGGAGCTGACTTTTAATTTGTTGGTATAATAATTTATTAGAAAAATTTTCAAGTAACTAAATTTAAAATTTCTTATAACATTGATATATTTAAATTTATTTAAGATATGTTTTGGATAATTTTATGGATAGATTTTTTTCTCTGAAATATAAAAATCAAGCTGTCAGCATATGGTTAGCCCCCTGACCAACAATTCATAGATTCAAATCCCACCTCAGCATTGAATGTCTGTAATGGCTTGGAGTCCATTATAAACTGTTGTTCCCAGCTTAATTATGCAACATTTATCTTCCACTGTTCAGCAACAGCTGTGATTAAACAAAATAATATCTGAATTTTTTTAAGAGTAATTATATTATTAGGTTATACTAAGCTTTTTATATTCATTTTGAGATTTTTAAAATAAATATTTATATATTTAAGTAAGTGCATTATGAAATAAATATATAGATTTTTTTGGGGTTGTTTGTGTGTAATTCATGTTACAAAAATAACAACATTGCTCACTATCTTTCTCTTTGTTACATTTCTTGATTTTGTAAACTTTTATGTAAAAGAATGAAATTATGTAATGAGTTGGAAAGAAATTATTGATATTGTTATTATTATTTTAGTGTGTCAAGTTATTTAAATTCTAAAAAACTATCCATTTTTTGTGTGTATTGTATTGAAAATATTCCATTATTGATAATTTATCTCATGTATATTACCAAATGTATTTTGATTTCTTATTTTAATCCTTTCTTAAATCAGTGTTTATTTATTTCAGCCAAGTTATTGCTTTTGTTGGAAGTAATGATCCATATTGGATGGGAGTTGTTTTTGCAGTAGGCATGTTCTTTGCGGCTATGCTTGAATCCTTTCTAAATGGACAATATGAATATCGAATATATGTTATAGCCATGCGAATAAGATCATGCATCATTTCAGTCGTTTACAAAAAGGTAATTTAAAATGATTTTCTTTCCATTCCACTTTTAGTAGTTTAAAGAAATGTGCCATATTTTTTTAATTTATAACTTTTATTTTATGTATTTATAATTTTGTTAAAATTTACTGCATTTAAAATGAGAACTATAACTCAAATCAATGCAAGTACTAATAAAATGTTTTCAAATTTTATTATGTTTTATTTTTTATGAAATTTTCAAAGCAGAAATAGTTTGAAATTTGTTAAATAATATATATTTTTTAAATATTATTTATATTAGTAATAAAATTTATTTAAATTTTGTATTTGATGTCATAAAACTAATATTACATTGGTATACTCATTAATGATTATCTATCTTTTATTATTAATATATAAAATACTCAGAAAAACCTGGGGATCAACAATCTTTTAATTTCCATATTTTCCTGTATATAATCCTGCGAAAATCTGATAAAAATAAAATAAATAAATAAAAATGATCCCATCAGAAAAATATACAATAAGGTTTTGGAAGAAATGCCGTTTTATGTTTCATAAAATAAATAACAGATGGTACCACGATCTAGCTGACTTATTTTAATTATATAATTATTGTGCAACTACGTTCAAGAACAAATTTGGTTCTTTGGATGATATTACAGTTACTGTTGGCTAGTGTCATTTTGCATTCCGTGTTGTTTCCAGATGTTTTGCCTGTTGCGTCTTATAGATCTTAAAACTTTATGTTATTCATTAAATTTTAAAATAATTATAGCAAAGGCAAGTAAAAAAAATGGCAACAAACACATTAATGTAAGGTGATAAACAAAGCATTTGTGGTATGAAAGAAAGAATGTATCCAATGTACAGTTTGAAAATAATCCATTTCTTCCATTTAATTATTAATGAAATAAATCTATTTTATTTTTAAAATGATTTTACCCTTGTTTTAAAAGTTTTAAGAATTAAAAATAGATAAGTTTCTCTAGAATGTTCTCAGATCATAATCGATGTCACACTTTCATCTCAGATTATCGCATTTTATGCTGTAGTTTTGAATGCAAACAAATCTTTTTCATAATAAATGTTTTTATGTATAATTTATTATATTTTTATTTTATTTTGCACCATATTATGATCAGTATTCGAATATTTGTCGAAAAAATTGCTGCGGATTATACCCCGTTGCGTATTATATGCGATGCTTTTCTTTCTTTTATTCGAAAAGAGGTCTTGCAGATTATATGCAAGAAAATATGGTAACTATAAAATTGAAATTTTGTTCATAAACTTAAATTTTTTAAATTAAAATTGTTTGTTTCAGCATTTATTTAAAATTTGTTATGTTTTCTAATATATAAAAATTTATTAAATCTCATTTGTTTGAATAGTTTTCATTTTCAATAGGCGCTTACTCTATCCACTTCAGCCAGAAAAAATTTTACTGTGGGAGAAGTTGTGAATTTAATGTCTGTAGACACTCAAAGAGTAATGGATTATGTTCAGATGGTTAATTTGCTGTGGTCAGCTCCTCTTCAGATAGGAATTGCTGTTTGGCTTCTTTGGCAGCAACTTGGAATTGCCACTCTTGGTGGGTTGGCTGTCATGATTCTCATGATCCCTCTTAATGGGGTTATTAGTATTTTCATTAGAAATTATCAAGTAAGGAGATTTGATTGCTTTAATAATTTCTGATTCTATTTGAAATAATAAGCTTTACATTTTCTTTTTATGTATTCAATCATGTACATGATTAATTTTTGTTTGAAGTAATTAGTTTGTAACAGTTTTCAATCAGATCTTTCATTTATTGTCTGAAAAATAATTAAGACATTATTTATTAAAATTAATATTTTTTCCTTTATGTGTGGTTTTTATAATTCAATAAGATAACTATAATTTCTTAATGAGCATATGTGATAGTTAAATGTATGCAGAAGAATGTATAACTTTCAAATAAAAAGTTAATTTTTTTAATTCCATTTTTTTTCATTAATTGGTTTAGAAAAAGTAACTTGGATAAATTCTCTCTATCAAAATATTTTACATAAAATAAAAAAATGTGTGAAATAAAAATACATAACAATTTAAACAAAACATAACAACTTAATATATGTCTTATTTTTAATAAAATGGATTTTTTTTCTATCTATCTTAAAATATTATGGTATATTTTAAACAAAATAATCCAATATGAGCGCTGCATTATAAAATGTCTCATAAAATGAAGTAATAGATTTTTTATATGTAAAAAAGCTATCTTTAACTAAACATAAGAAAATTTCTAATCTGTAGACATTCTAGAATTAATATTTTATTTCCTTATGTTATGTATGTATATTAGTTTTATTATGTATAAATAAATAGTTCAGATAATTTCGTAGTCTATTAATTTTAGTATTTTATTAAATTTTTATTTAATTTATTAAGCATATTTTATTGTACACTGTATACATTTAAGCTAATGCATTGCATGACAGTATAAAATTTTTAATATTTTTAAATATTCCTTTCATAAAAGTAATGAAAAATAATTGCATATGTATGCACATATTATTATTTTTATATTTATAATTTCCCATTATTGGGGGATTTTGAAGCAATTTTGTACTTTTTATAGGTGAGTTTGATGAAGCACAAAGACTTCAGGACCAAATTAATGAATGAAATCATGAATGGCATCAAAGTACTCAAACTGTATGCATGGGAAAATTCTTTTATTAAAGAAGTAATGAAGATAAGAAACATGGAAATAGGCAGTTTGCGTGCTCAAGCTTATCTAAATGGTGCTGTTACCTTTGTGTTTTCATCTGCTCCTTTTGTAGTAAGTGTTAAAGCAAACTATTGAATTATTTTAATACATTGTTTATTTCTAGATACTTTAAAGAAAAATATGATTACAAAATTAATAGTGTTTTCCTTTTACTTTCAGGTTTCTCTCGCGAGTTTCGCGACATATGTACTTATAGATTCAAATAATGTATTAGATGCAAATAAAGCCTTTGTTTCATTATCACTATTTAATATTATTCGCATCCCTATGGCATTTCTCCCAATGATCATCACATTTACTGCTATGGTAAGAAGCATAATTTTTTGCATTGTTTTATTTGTCATGATTATTTTGTGAATTATTTTTCATTTCAATTAAATTTAATTGATTTTTATATATTTTTTGAAAAATTGATGATTAATATTAGTTTTTTATTTTATGTACAGTATATTTCTTGTGATGAGTATTATAATTTATTGGGAACTGTAAAAATTGATGAAAAATATAATCTTGTTAATATTTCAAACTTAAATTGCAGGTGTTTGTCAATTTTATTAAAATCTTTATTTGGATAGTATTTTATAGTTAATAAAATGTATTATATCATCAAGTACAGTTTAAAAAAAATCATGCTAAAAAAAAACTGATTTTTTCAGAGAAAAGTATATTACATATAGCTCAAATTAAATCATGCCTGTAATTTAATAAAACATAAATATTATTATGCTCAAAAGAGTGGCATGAAAAGATTTATCTTTGAAAGAAATTTAAAGTTTCTCAATAGCATATAAATTATCTATTAATTGTTAAAATATATTTCTCCTTTCATGATTTTTGCTTTTGACATGATTGATGCAATTTTATGAAGCTTTTATTTCGATGATATTGTGTATTATATATCTTTATATCTTTTGAAAAAAATGGGAATGACATAAGTTTTTTTATTTCTCACGGCATTTTTAAATAGTGTAGTTATTCTTGAAGAAAGGTGGTTTGGAATTCCAGTTCTATCAAATACAATTCCGAAAGTATTTCTAGATAATATAATAAATTAATGTGTATTTATATATAAAATTCAACACAGGTGTATATATATACTTTTCCTTAAACAATATGTAATTGCTTTAATATTTATTATTATTTTACAGATATAAAAATTATTTTTATATCTGTAAAATATATGGGAGATATTATCTGTTACATCAAATTTCTTGTGAAATTATTTTTTGCTTTTTTCTATATTTTTAAACTGTAATAAATTGACTCAAAATTCAGGTGATATTTTTAGATGAAATGTTTTTGCTCTACTTAAGGTTATATGAATATAAATATTACTTATTCCAAAAATTAATTCATTTCAGTGCTGATAATATTTGTGAATTAATCACTTATGTTTTCCAATTTTCAAATCATATTTTATATAAAAAAAAAAGGAAAATATGAATAGGGAAATTTTTAATTTCCTTTTTATTTAAATTTGAAAAAAAATTATGAGAAATACATGTGAAATAATAACAATAATGTATGTGAAATATAATGATTTTCGGAAAATATATTACTACCAAGTATATTTTCGTAACCATAAAAATATTATTGTCAAGCAAATATTAGTTGTTTACACATATATTTTCTTCATTTAAGATTTTTCCTTATTAGAAGTAAATATGTTGATAAATTTTTAAATCTGTTGAATAAATTTTAATAATTAAATATTAAGAAATGTAAATATCAACATTTTTTGTGTATTTTGCTGTTGTAGAAATTGTTATATTAACAAAATATAAGTAAATTATTTAAATTATGATAATTATTTAAATTTTAAAATATTTGAAAAAGAGAAAGTTTTTATGAAAACTGGTTGTATTTATGAAAAAATTGAAACAAAGGAGACAGCTTTGGAATCATTTTAACTTCTATATAAATTCTTGAGTAGATTTCTGCTTAATAGTTGTTAAATTAGCTGCAGTAGCATGTTAATATAGATTTCAAAATAAGAAACTAATTTAATTGAATTTATTTTCCTCTGAACTATTTTTTTTTTTTATTTTAATTTTTTTTTTTTATCATTTTAAGAGGGTTTATTTAATTTAGAATTGCATTCATCATTGAAAACTTCAGAACATAATGCTACTTATATTCACATTGCATGATTGTGTCGTGCATTAAAGAAATATTATTTTGAAATGTAATACCTATATATACTGTAATTTGTAAGAAAAACAGCATTACTTTCCATGAAGTGTTTAAAATAAATATTTATTTAAATATTTATAGATTGATAAGCTTCATTTTTTTAACTATAGTTTGTTGTCTCACTGAAAAGGATAAATATGTACTTGCAAGGCGATGAATTAGATTTAAGCATTATTGAACACAATAATGCTGAAAGTAAGTTCTGTAGTCATTTTTTATTTTTAAACTTTTTAATTTTTTTTTCTAAATAATATTTTAGATTTTTGTTACTACAATAAATGGCTAAAATATAACACATTAGACTAATTGAAGGTATCTATATTAAAATGTTTATGTATGGGGAAATTCATATTAATGTGATTTAATTGTCTTAGACTCAAACATAATTTATTTTTATATTTTCAAATGTATTTAAACTATCAAAGCAACTTATATTGTTCTAATAAATATTAATATTACTTATTAAAATCATTTTGTAAGGTAATATCAGTAATATTTAATATATTCAAAGTTTATTTCTAATGTGAAAATTTTCATCTTCAATTGCATCATTTTGATTTTTACTTATTAAAATATACTTTAATATCTAATTAATTATTGAAATTTCATTAATAGTAGATTTGTTTGACACTAAATTTTTTACAATTTTGCTTTCTATAGAGATTATATTAATTTGAAATGAAATATAGCTATTTAAATAAATATACTTTTGTTCAATTATTTTTTTTAAATTTGTACTTTACTAAAATTATTTTTAGTTCAGTTTTGAACATCAATTTTTTTTCATCTTTAAGCAAAGAGGTTAAGAATTACTATTTGCTGTATAGTTTAATAATGATTTATACTAGCTCTATAGTTTAATAATGTATCTATATATTTAATAATGATCTTTACTAGCTTCATGTATTTAAAAGTATTAGAATTTGATAATATGTGATTTTATGTAATATTTGATGTTGTAGACCAATTTTTCATATGACAAATATCAAAGTTTTACTGTCATAAATTTGCTTAACAAATTTTTTTCAAAAATTTTTAACTGTTACTTTAAACAAGTTTACTAATCACAAAAAAAAAAATCTTTGATCATTAAATAAAGCGAAACTTTCTTTTTAATTATTTTATTGCAATTACTTTTCTCTCATTTTGCTATCCATTTAAAATTGACATAAATGTAAAATCTTAGTTCTTGATGTGTACAACTTTTTGACTGGTGTTTCTTGTTTCTAGATACTATAATTTGTAAGCAGTATTTTTTTTAAAATAATTTTGTTTCCTGAAAAAATTATTATATTGACATTTATTAAGATCTTATATATCTATTATTCAGATCTAAGAGTTTTTAACACTAGACAAAATGCTATCAATACTGATATTTAATAAATAAAGTATGTATCTAAGAAAATCAAACAAGTGTTCCCATCTTTTATAAAAAGAATAGATATGGTTTGTTTATATTGCAGAAGATCCAGTTGTCATCGAAAATGGAACCTTTTCATGGACAAAGGATGATTCTCCAGCTCTTTCAGAACTAAATTTCCGTGCAAAGGAAGGGGAATTGGTTGCAGTTGTTGGCACAGTAGGAGCTGGCAAATCTTCATTGCTTTCTGCTTTACTTGGCGATATGGTGAAATGGTGTGGGAGGATAAATGTTAAAGTATGAGCCAGTCCTAATTTCTGTGGAATTGATACTGGGAATAAATCCTTGCTTTCTTCTAAATAGTTTTATTAATTTTATTTGAATGCATATAAGATGTTGAATAAAGGAAATTTTCTGAATTATAGTGCAACTTCACAGTTAGTTTGAAAAATTGCACTGCAAAAATATTAAAATTAAGGAATTAATTATTTTTAATTAAAAAATTCACGTTTTAAAGACCTACAAAAAAGTATAAAAGAAAATGTATAACAAATTTACAAAAGATTTTTCTTGATCATGGATTTTTATAATTTTAAAATAAAAAAATAATGTAGTTATTGTATTAGATTTGATGAGAAAATTTAAACTTTAAAATTATGCGGACAACTTTTTTTATTTTTTGCATTTTATGTATTTGTAAGGTGATTATATATTATTATTCTTATATTTACATATTTGATTGTTTAATCATGTATTAAATTTTTTTTAATTTCACCATCTTTTAAAATGCTTAATTATTATCACAGAAGTAGATAAAAAGTATAAAATGTGTGATCAGTTATTAAGCTATCAATGTTTCACACAATAACCAGTTGAACTTTTCTTGGAACAACTTCTCTCTTTTTTATTTTATTATATCTATAATTTCCAGATTTATCAATATCCTCATCATTAGTCCCTATAATTTAGTCAACACTTCTAAATAGATTATATTCTCTTTCTTTTTCTCTTTAAAAATTTCTTTGAGCAGTTTTATAAAGCGTCCTTAAAATTGTGTATTTATTGCATTCTAAATATTCTTTGGGGTATTTCTGTATTGTAGGGAAGTGTTGCCTATGTACCACAACAAGCTTGGATACAAAATGCAACTTTGAGAAAGAATGTTTTATTTACCAAGAATTATGATGAGAAATGGTATAAATCCGTCCTTGAAGCTTGTGCTCTGGCAGCAGATCTTGAAATACTGCCAGGTGGAGATCAAACAGAAATTGGAGAAAAAGTGAGTACTCCTGCTGTTTAGACTTTAAATTGAATGCTTTCATTGTTTAATTTTAATGTTTCTAATTATAAATTTAAGTTAAGTTATATAAACTACTGCAGAAAAAAATGTTTTTAATATAATATTAAATTTACGAAATATATTTTATAATTTTAATTTCTTTTGTTTATTATGAAATTTGCAATTATGATTTTCTGTTCATTTACAGGGACATTAAAATGAAAGAGCAGTCACTTAAATAGGATTTAAATTATGCCAATGAATAAAATTGTTACTTGGATTGATAACAATACTTTACACAGTTATAAAATTATAGCTCATTGACCACTGATATAATTCTTTGGGAAATGTAACTGTTAATTATTTGGCAAAGTTATAGAGCTGTTTTAATATTTGAATGTTCTTTTAGTTCTGCTTTATGAGAATAATGAGAATTGGTTTTTAAGGATTATAAGTTTGTTATAAAATTTAATAAATATATATTTAATATAATATTATTTGGAACCAATCAAATAATGTTATTATTTTTATTATATATTTCTTAATTTGAATCTTGATTAGTATACTTTATTTTTTGGATGCAAAAAAATTTTTATTTAGTATTTTGTTTTATTAATTAATGAGAAAAGAAAGGAACAAGCAATACTATTAATTTTTAGATAAAAAATAAAGTTTCTGATCATTTTTTTTTGGAAAGGAAAATTAATTGTAGAAACAATAAAAAAAGGAACGTTTTTCAAGTAATTTCATTTTCAAATATTTACATTCCTTTTGATGAGAAAACCACAAATAAAATATTATTTTATTTATAAATTATTTTATTTTTATAGCACATGTTAATAGATTACTAGGTTTTTATATACTAGTATTTTACAATACTAGTATGCTTATTACTATGAGAATAACACTTGTATTTCTAAAATTGTAATTTCCAAACTTCTGATAATTTCAAAATGATCAGTATTTTTTATTACATTATTATAAATTCTATGTAAAATAGTTATAACTTAAAAAGTAAAATTTGACTCTTACTATTATAGCATAATATTCCTAATAAATTTAATACTATCAAACATAGTAATTTAAGATTTGCATAACATTCTATAATATATCAAAATTCACGAGTTTCAAATTTAAAATATAATTTATCCAAAATCTTGGTACATATGGATTTTTTTTATTTTTTAAAAATATTAATAAAACTTACAGATTTCTTTTCAAGAAAGTTTCTTTTCAAAATCGAAATATTTAATGGTTGATTCATTCAGAAACTTTTGATATTGAAAACTATTAAGATATCATTAAAACAGGTAATAAAATTTTTAAGTTTTGATCTAAAATTCTTAATTTTATTTGGTTATTAGTAATTTGGAGTAAAACTTATTTACCTTGTTTAGAAAAATCAAATATTTGCTCTTTTCTGATATATTACTACTGATTGGAAAGCTGTTAAAAAATTACTTAGGTGATGTGAAGTTGATTATTGTGAAAGTATGTGTCAAATAAATAACAGCTTATTATACATTAAATAAATAACGGCAAAATAGCTTATTTTATTATACTTTATTAAATTATAGTTACAAGTACAAAGAAGTAGGTAATTAATTATAATAATAAATTATATATAAGCAAAGCTTTTACATTTTATGTATTAAATTATACTGAAGTCTACTGAGAAATAAAGTTTTTTATTAATAATGGTTATATCCATTTTTCCCAACATTTTTTTACTGACATTCTTGTCCAAATGTGTATACTTTTATTTGTTTTCTTTGAATTAGTTTTATTTATTAGAATATTTGAATTTTAAACAATATAAACACTTTTTATTTATTCAGTAAACTTTCATCATAAATGAGGCCACTGATTTATGACTTATTTTTGCCATATAATTTGTATTTGTAGAAATTAATTGTGAAATAAAGTTAAGCAACAAAATCTGTTTGCTAAACAGCTTTATGAAAATAATTAAGAAGAGATTAATATTTTCTTAATAAAATTAATCTGATATTTTTAATTCAATAAGCCGGAAAAGATTTCACTGCTAATAACAAAATACAGGAAGAATATTTGAAATTATTAAAAATAATAAATAATTGAAGTAATTGAAATTTAAGTCAATCAAATTTTTCTGAATAATTTTTTATGGCTCTATGGAAAATAATTTTAAAAGAAATAATTGAAAATCAATAATATGTTTCAAACTTTTCTAAATATAGATTGTTAGTTTAAATTATTTGATATTAGAGTCTAAAGTTTAATTTTTGATAAAATAAAATTTGTGTTTTACAGTTGAATACAATTTTATATATTATTTTTCAGGGTATCAATCTCAGTGGAGGACAAAAGCAAAGAGTTAGCTTAGCAAGAGCAGTTTATAATGATGCTGATATATATTACTTGGATGATCCTTTAAGCGCTGTAGATGCACATGTTGGAAAACATATATTTGAACATGTTATTGGACCTAAAGGATTGTTGAGAAAAAAGGTGTGTATTCCTTTATTTTATTGATATATATAATTTTTACTTGAGAAATAAGCTTACTTTTATCACATTTAATAAGAATTTGTTAATGATGTTACATAAATTAGTGCCTTAAATATTGTAAATATATTATAGTCTAAATCTTTAAAATTTTCTTTTTTCTTTATGCCAAAATTTTACATTGTTTTAAAAATTTCATCTGAGATTCAATATATCTTACCAACTAGGTATATTTTGTGTATATAGAAATCATTAGTATAAATCTTTTTAATAGTTGAGATTTCCAAAAATGCTATTCTAACATTTTTGGAAATCTCCACTATTAAATAGATGGAATTAAACGCAATTTGGAGAGATCTGCCTGCCTACTCTTGGTACTTTGGAAAAAAACCTCGTTGGCAGCACCAGCTCAATATCCCTAGGATGCAGCAGACTGCTCTTACACTTTTTTTGAGTGGTCACATTAGGTCCCTTTCTTTTCAACAGGGCCAGAAAGTCTTTCTGGAGTGTCACTGGTGCAAGGCTGATCAGGCCTCCCCAAGATATATTCTTGACTGTCTGAATTTTACTGTGAATGAGGTTTTGGAGAATTTTATTTTTAAGGCATTTTAAGGATTTTTGGTTTTATGGAGATGGTTTACCTTAACTAAACCATCTGCTGCAAACAACAACCGAAATCATTAGTTGAAGTATTTTTTATTAATTTTTTTCCAGTAATTTAAATCTTAATCTGGATTTCTTGTGCCTATAATTACATGTTTTCAAAGGAACTTGGTCAGTGAAATATTGAAAAAGCTTATTACCATTTTGTTAATGTATATAGACAGAAACTTTTCTTAAAGTACTTACTATAAAATTTATATATATTTTTCTTTTTTAAAAAACAATTTCACTCTGTACATATTGTTGTATATATTAATTCGCAGCTAATATCAAGTAAAATTAATAATAATGATTAAATATGTAATAATGCAGGAAACTTAAATTTTCTTACAACATTTTTGCTTCTGCTTCAAAAAGGATGAAAGAAAAAATTAAATAAAATGTATGAGAAAGCTTAAATTACTAAAAGTAGTTTCTTGTATCGCTAATAATTTTGTAACTGTAATACTTTTCAAATATTGGGTATTATTAAGAAAAGCAAATGTTTTCATATTATCACTGAAAAGGTGAGAATATATATTTATAAAGAGCATTTTATAACTAAAATAAATTTAAAATTAATGCAAAATAAAACTATATACATACATTTTAAGAAAAAAAATGCCTTAGTTTCCAATTCTACTTGAACCCCTCAATAAAATATTTTTTTACTTAATTGATAATTTTAATTATTCTGTTTTGAAACTGATTTCAATCAATCATTTTAACAAAGATTGAATTTTGCAAATATTTACTTGTAAAATTCATTAAATTGCATTTTTTCCAATTAGTGGGATTAGATTATGTTTAAAATGAATGAAACTACATGAGTTGATATCAATTTTTTATTATTTTATTAAGACTAGAATCCTGGTAACACACAGAATAAGTGTCCTGCCAGAGGTGGATACTATTGTTGTCCTCCAAAATGGTAGAGTTTCCGAAACAGGATCGTATGCTGAACTTCTAGCCAAAAAAGGTGCTTTTGCTGATTTCCTGATTCAGTATTTGCAAGAAAATGCTGATGAAGTTTCAGAACAGATTTTACCAGATGAATTGAATTTAGTGCAAGAAATAGTTGCTACTGTTGGTGCTCCTCCTGAATTGGCTAGGTTTGTATGTATTTTATAAATAGTCAGAAGATCAAAATAGATTTTTAATCCTTTTTTGTTTTCTCTTGAAATATTTCTGCTAGGCATTTTGAAAAGAATCGCTGAATTTGAAGAATAAGATATTCAAAATAATCTGATTAATTTATTTGTGTTCCCTTTGAAATGTCATATTAGCAGTTTATCAACTAATTTAGAAATGTTTATTATTTTAAACTTGTTGTTTTTAATTTTTGTGCAAGTATTTATTTAATTTATAATCTACAAATTTATTAATGATTAAATTTTATACTTTGTTTATAGGCATTTATCAAAATTGGGTGAGGAGAATGACTCTGATCCTTCATCTCCAAAACCTGAATTGTCTCCATCTATTTCATCTATTGGTGATGGAGTTCGTAAACGTGCTAAAAGTTTCCGTGATTCATCGTATCAGAAACCTGCTCGAGCAAAATCAGTTGCTGGGAAACCAGCTGTTGGAACAAAACTTACTGAAAAAGAAGGCATGGAAGTTGGATCGGTAAAGTTAATATTTTTAGTTTTGCTGTTAATGATTATAACTAATGGTTTCTTATAGCTATGTTCTGAATTGTCAACTGCGGATATATTTCACTTTCAATATTAAATTGCTTAAAATAAGGTAAATTCCTTTAGAAATGAAGTTAAGAAAAGGATTTGTTTCACTTTTAAATTTTGAATAATCTTTGAATCTTTTAAATTATATTTATTAAAATTTTCATATTAGTCCAGAAATTTTGTTATATTGTAGAAAGAGTATTTGTTAATTTATATTTAAAAATTTAGTTTGGTTCCCCTTTGTTTCTCTGATAGGAGATACAAATCAAGAGTGACAACTATTTTACTTCTATTTCATTTATCTTTGTTGCTACATTTATAATATTATATTTATAAAAAAGTAATTAATTTTATTATTATGTGAAAAATAGCACAAGACGTATTTTGCTTGTATTATAAATATAGAAATTTATTTTTAAGTAAAAGATTCTCTGTTTAATCTTGATCCATTATTTTATTATTCAATTAAACTTAGTGCTTTTCAATCAGAAAGTATAATCTTTTAAATATAAACTAGATTTTAAAATTTTAAATTATGGATCAATTGTAAAATTTAATAAGATATTTTAGTTCTGAATACTCATTGAATATTTAAAACAATTTAATGTAAAATATGTATACATTATGATAAGAAATAATTTTTTATATAATTTTAAATAAAGTTCATTTTTAAAAATTGTCTTGTTCATTGGTTTTAGCTCAATTTTCCATTACAACATTTGTTGGATGTGTAGAAGTGAGTGTGCACGACCATTTGCGCATTTACAAGCAACTAAAAATTTTCTATTTGGGAAGTAATGTCTATGTTATTTTTTAATGAAACAGTAATAGATTTTAAGTCACATCATCAGTGAAGATCTTTTTTTATTTTGTCAAAAGTTTTATTTTATTATTTTGAAAGGCTCTCTTTTTGAACAAGATATGTTTCTTTAGAACAAAATATTCTCTAAATTTTCAGAAAAGAAATGCTAAGAAATAATAAATTCAGTTTGAACTTCATTATATTATTTATAATTCATATTTCTGCAGTTAAGTGTACTAATTAATTTGTTTTACAACCCATCAAATATTGACCCTTTTTCCCATAAACCATTGAATAGATGCCTAAAAATGTTGATCATAGCACTAGCTATCATTTTAAAGATTAATATTATATTTTTATCTACTGTCTAATAGGCAATCTAAATGTTAAAATAGTTTACACATTCTTGTGTCTTTAAATGGTTTAACATGCTTATGCAATATATTTAGATAACATATTCATGGTTATAAGTTATGAATGCGATTATTTATTTATTGTCATCTAGATTTGCCAGAATTTCTTCTATTAATAATAAAAATTCATTCTGTAAAACTAAAATATGTAAGTGCTATTAAGCTTTTTAGTTACAACTTTTATGTTCAAAAACGTCATATATTTATGTTATTATTATTTCTCTAAGATAATTGTGCAGAGAACCTCTGACTGTAACCTAGAAAAATCTTGCATTGAATTAAAATGTTTTTTCCTATATTTATTACTAGAATGGATATTTATTATTAAGTTGCTTAGTTTTATCAAAACTAAATATCAATCAAAGTACACATTGTAGTTTGTGTTCACATAAAAAAAAGCTACTTTTAAAATTATTTGAAATGTAACAAAATATTTGCATGGTAATTTCTTTCATCTGTATACAAAAAGTAAAAAAAATATTAAATTAAAATTTTACCTCTTATTTGAGGTATTTAATGGAAAAATATTCATAAAAAGTTTAAATTTAATTTAACCTTTTAAAATTCAATGCACTTATAGCAATCATCCTGCAGTAAGAAATGGATGTTTCAGTACATTTAAAAAAAATTTTATTTTTATATTAGTTTATTATCATTGATTTTATACAATCATATTTATTAATGTTCTTATAAATTGCATTCTACCCTTCAATTTCAATTGAAATACATTTTAAAATTACAGTCTCTTTAAATAATTTTTGCTAAAAATTAGGTTTAATGTTAAATAATTTGAACATTAGTTTAATCTTAATTACATTTTTAAAATATATTTTACATTACACTTGATTTATCCAACAATATTAAAAGAGAAATAAAAAAAAATTTAGATAGGAAATTTTCTATTCTAATTATTTATTTGAGAAACTAGACTAGCTTTATTGTTTACTAAAACTCTGTGGCACGACAACCCATGAGGACCAAGGCCTACAGTGCCCATCTCTTTTTTCAGGACTGAGAGGCCCTGAAGAATGAAGCATATGTCCCAACTATATGGTCAGTCTAGTGTGCCCCAGTGTTTAATTCCCAAGCATGCTTGGTACTCAATTTATCAACCCACTGAAGGGATGAAAAGCTGAGTCGACTTTGCCTCACATAAGGATCAAACCTCGGACCTGTGCCTTTTGAGAGTGAAACGCAACCTCTAAGTCATTATTTTACCCTTCTCATTGTTTACTAAATGGAACAAAAAAGATGTAAAATATGTAAATTAAGAAACTTTATTTCTTTCTCTCTGCCACATATTTAGCTCAACAATGAGTGAGTTCAATTCCCACCACAGTCTTAAAAATTTCTAGTTGTTTAAAATCCACTTTAAATTATATGTCCAGAAAGCCTTCTTATGCAGAAAATTACTATTGAATGAGAAACCAAATTTGTATGCTTTCGTCCAGCTTCTAAATCTTTTCAATGTTTTCATTACAAAATTAAGCTGTAACAGTTATTTTAAGTGTGAATTTCATTCTAGGTTAAATCTTCCGTGTATTTTGATTACATGAAATCTTATGGCTATTGGAATACATTTTGGACCATAGTGTGTTATGCTTTGTCTACAGCTTTCAGTTTGGGTTCTAGTTTGTGGCTCACTGAATGGAGTAATGATGCTGAAGATCCATCAACAGCTTCTGATATAAAATTACGAAATCTACGTTTAGGAGTTTATGGAGGATTAGGTGCTGGTGAAAGTAAGTTGTGCTTGCAAATAAAAATAATGTTCAGTTTTTTTTTTAATTTGTACACAATTTTAGCTTTTATTGTACTTTTAGAATTGTGATCGAATTTGAAATGATTATATAGGTGAATAGCACCTTATTTAAGTACAAGGCATATTTTCTTGCATTAAATTAAGAACAGCTTTCTTTCATTTACCTAATTTGAACTACGATATAGAGATAAATAGGCAGCTGGTTCTAAATATATTTACGATATCAAGTGAACATGAATAATAACAAATCAGATTTTTTTTTTTAAATTATGGAAAATACTTTTTTAATGAAGCACTAGTTGCATAACATGCTTTGGATGCTCTTAATTAAATTTTTATTTGGCGTTTGTATGACAAGAACAAGTGTAAAACTTAAATGTTACACTTTGCAAACAATTGCATAAATTTTCTGCTTAATGAACATTAACAATCCATAAAGTCTTATTTATATAGAAACAAATGCATTGTTTTAAAAATTTGTTGGTTGTATACCATGTTTTAAAGTAAAATGAATAACAAAGTATGCTTTGTTGAGCATATTATATAAAGTTTGATTTAGTGTTGCCTATTGTACTATTAAGATAACTCTAAGAGCGCACATTTCTTTATTTGCACAATATGATAAAAATATGTCATGGAATTTTTTTCAAATTAATTCAATTCGATAAAATTTATCTTTAGATTTCATTTTTCATATTTAAAATTTGGAATTCTTTCTCACAATGTTTATAATATTATTTTACCTATTGCAGTTATATTTACTTTGGTTACTGCTGTGAGTATGAATTTGGCGTGTCTTCGGGCCTCCAAAATTCTTCATGATGATATGTTGAAGCACATCATGCATGCACCAATGTCCTTCTTTGATACCACTCCCTTGGGTAGAATATTGAACCGATTCTCCAAGGACATTGACACAGCTGATGTCACTATTCGATTTAACATAAGGATGCTGCTGATAATGTCTTTCCGAACTTTGTCTGCCATTCTTATCATATGCTTAGAAACTCCTATTTTCATTGTAGCTTGTATCCCTCTAGCAGTTCTCTATTACTTCCTACAGGTAATATATTTCTAAAGGATTGAAAAAAATTATTAATTCATATATAAATTGGTTGTTACAAATTTATAAATTTCAATATAAAATGGATTGAAAGGAATCACATATTTGTATGTTATCACTCTAATAAAGTATACAAAAACTCTTTTATTTTTATTTTATACCATAATTAATATATCAGCTGATTGTTAAATTTCCTAATGATTTTTTTTTTTCATTTTACTATAGTGATATCAGAATAATTTTTTAATGTTTTCAAAATATATTTTTTCTTTATAATTTTGTTTCTTATTTTTTGCAACTTCAGTTTTTAATATTGCTTTTATTATTGCACAATTAATCATACATTTGCTTAAAAATTTTGAAATATTAAATAAGATGATTCCATGATTTTTTTCCAATATTTTCAAGTATTCTAGTGTTTTTTTATAATCTTATATATAAAATAAATTAAAGATTCAGTTTTCCTAATACTGTTAAGTTCTATGTTTGTATATTTGTCCTATAATGTTTAAGATGATTATTTGAAAAAAAAAATTTTTGCTTGCATGAATTGAGATTCTAAATACTGTTAATCTTAGTGAATTTCATTTAATATTGAAAGTTTATCTAACATTTTACTATATTATGACTCAGTTCATTCTTTTAACTATTTAGTTTACTAATATTCTGCTCATTCTTAATAATCTTTTAATTCTTGCTTTTTTAAATCTAAACATCTATTATTAAAATCTTTTGAAATTTTTATTTGCAGAAATTCTATATACCCACTTCCCGGCAGTTGAAGAGGCTAGAATCAACTACTCGTTCACCCGTTTACTCCCATTTCTCAGAAACGGTGACTGGGGCAACATCTATTAGAGCTTATAAGGCTGAACAACTATTCATGGACCATTCAAATAATCTTGTCGATACGAATAATGAATCTTATTACCCAAGTCTTGGTGCCAGCAGGTTAGAGTTCATTTACTCAAATTATTTTCATTGGAATTCTTTTTATTAAAAAAATGAATAAATGAGACAGATTGCGCAGTTAATTACAACATAAGCAAAAAATGTGTGTTACTATTTTTGATGATTAATTTTGATTATAACAATGAGTTGATATATCTTACAATTAAATTCAACTTTTATTTTATTGCTTTTGCTCATAAATTTTGTTAGTACAACTACTAGATTAAGAAGAATGGTTTAAGATTTAGTGCTTTATTTTTATTTTATTTATTTATTTATTTTATTTTTATTTATTTATTTTTTTATTTTTATTTTATTTTATTTATTTATTTATTTTTTTTTGTACTGTGAAGGAAATTTTTTAAAAGTAAATTTACCTGAAAGACAAATGTTGGATATATAAGCTCCTGGTGGATTTCTTTCGAAAATGAAGTATTATTAGTTTATAATGGATGGATCATAGTTTCATACTTAACAGTAAATAAAAATTAAAAAATATATATCTGCTTAGTTGGAAAATCTCTTTTTATTCATTCACATATACTAAAAATTCTGTTCCAGAATGAGAAATCCTAAATATTTATAATTTTTGTAACTACACATATATGAGGATACAGTTAGCATTTGATTTATTTTAAAAGTAAATATTATTAATCTGTACACTGAGTGAAGGAATGTTTCTTTGATTTCCTTGTTAAACTACACCTTGAATTAAAATAATATTGACTGGTGAATAAAAAGTTGAAAGGCTAGTCTACCTACTGAAGAATAACAAATGGCAAATTTAATGGATGTGCATTACTAAGTTCAGCATTGGAAATTATCAAGAGTGATCACAAGAAAAAAAAATAATTATTGTATACTGGAAACATGCATTTAAAATGAAATAGATAAATTATGTTTAAGGACTGAACAAATAAATTTATCTAATAAGTCTCATTTCATGTTTTGTCATAAAAATGTTGTATGAAGTATATTCTATTCTAATCATAATTTCTTAAACTGTTTATTTAAAGTGACTGCTTAGACTTATTTTTTACAACGGCGGGCACTGGATGACTAACCCTTCACTACAACAAGGCTAGAAACTGCTATTCATTTATTGCTACTTGATGAGCACATGTAAACCAAGCCACTGAGGCCAGTAACATTACCCATGCCATATCAATACAAACCTACTTATAGGGTAGGCTATATTCATACATCATCTCAGTAGAAAAGGCAAAGAAACATAGTTAGAGATAGTTAGAAGATAATTATAGAGAGAAATATTCATGCCCAAACTGGGATTTGAACCCGGGACCCACAGCTTAGGAGTTAGGAATGCAAACCACTTGTTGGCTACCCACAGTTGGCAGTCCTTAGACTGATAACAATAGAATCATGATGTGGGAAATATTTTCTGGAAATACTCTTCATTCTGGGCATTTTATATCTATGGCACAACTCTGAACAGCTCAACTTACTTCAAAATTATTGCCAATTGTCTGTTTATGACTATAATATTCTCTTATGGAGATTGCCCCTTTCAGTAACAGTACAGTGGGTTTTGTCACCATTTTCACTAGACCTCGTATTAATTTGAAGAATATCTAACTTTGTTTTTGTGCTACCACATTCTCTTAATCTCAGTCCAACTGAACATTTATGCCATGAAGTTGAACAATAATTTCAAAGCTGTAAAATGTAACTTCAAAGTTTTAAAATGCTACCATACAATCTGATGCAATTTATAGTTGCTCATATGTCAGCATGGACAAACATCTCAGCTACTTTTTGGATCCATGACAGGAAAAATCTTGGTTGTGATCAGAGTAAAATTGGAAACAGATAGTATTAAAAAATGTATCGCTAATTTTTTAACACTCTGCATATATTTATTTATTTATGAAATAATGCCTTTATGTTTTTCAGTTATAAAAGAATGTCTCTTTTCAAGTTATTTTAATCTGACATAATTGTCTTGCATTTTATTTTATTAAAAATTCTAAATTTTGACTAATTTAATTGTGAAATATTCTAAGTTTTCTTTAGATTATAATATTTAATGTTATTGTTTCAAAAAGTACAGGATATTTATCTTAGAAAACTAGTAACCAAATAAAAAAAATTTAAATAATAATTATCTTGTATTTATAGTGTGATATGCTGTATGTTTAGATTAACACAATTTAGAAGTGTGAATAACTTTAATTTTTTTGAGCATTATATTAATAGTGAAAAATCTGAATGCTAAGTAACAAATGAAAAATAAACATAAAAATACTATTTTTGACTTTTCCAAGTTTACTATTTTAGTAATGAATGTGCTAAAGAGTAAATAAATGTGCTATGCTTTATTGATTTTAAAATTAAAATTATTAATGTAATAAATGTTAAGCATTGCATAAATAACGTTTCCATTATGATTGTCATAATGCCTGTAAACAATTTTGCATTTGTGATAGGTGTCATTCACTCGTACCGTGCTGTAAAAATTTGGGTTCTGAAGTGAATAATCTTCAGTGCTCTCTTATTTTAGAAATTATTCATTATTACTCTTATTTTATTAAGTGACATCTTAAAACTTAGTGAAAAATTCAGATGTTAGTCATAGTATTTATATTATCTCTATAATTCATTGAAAAGAAATTTGTATAATAACCACATTTCTTATGTACAGAATTATGTTTAACTCTTTATCGAAAAGTGCATATTATATTTGAAAAACTAAGTATTATGAAATATTTTTAACAGTCATATAGAACAGCTGCTTCGTTTGGTTTTCTATATAATTTTTATCTTTAAATATACAAATATACAATAGAAATAAAATTTCCTACACATTAATAATCTCCTGTTTTTTATTTTTTAATCTTGGTTTTTGCTTAAAAAAATAACTAGTTGCACATCTAAATAAATGTACTTTGCTTTTTAGGTGGTTAGCAATTCATCTTGAGTTTCTGGGATATACCATTGTGTTTTTGGCAGCACTTTTTGCTATATTGGCTCGTGATACCCTAAGTCCTGGTGTTGCTGGTCTGTCTATCAGTTATGCTTTACAAGTAAGCTCATTTTTAAATTTTATGTATAATAATCTTTTATTTCAAAAATCTTCATAAATCATGAAAATTTTTTTTCAAGTTTATAGAACAACTTTTTTATGTTATATCTAATGGTACATATCTATATAATATTAATTATTGTTGTAGAATGTAAGAAAATATTTATTTCTAGAAAAATGCATCATGCATTTACTAGGGCAATTTTTATTCTTTTTAGATGACAGGACAGCTAAATATGCTGGTCAGAGCAACATCAGATGTTGAAACCAATATAGTTGCTGTGGAGAGGTGTCTGGAATATACTAAAACTCCAGTTGAAGTAAAAAGTTTTCTGTAACAATTTTTGGAATTCTAAAAATGATGATTAATAGATAATGATTGTAAGAATAAAATATTAAGATATGCAAATTTTAGAAATATTTTCTTAAAATATAATACATTTTGAATATTTTTATTATTATGATATATAAATTTCATATTTTCTTTGTTGAGACTAATAATATCTGATCTTTATTAATTTTTTTTCTGTATTTTTACTATAAATACTGTTTAATAATATTTTTCTATAAAAATAAAGAAATTTTATGTATAAATCTAATGTGATATTTATCCCACAGTAAATTTTAAACATTTAAATTTTGCCTCCCAAAAACACAGATAATTTTATAAAGAATTTATGATCATATAATATAATGTTAAAATATTTTCTACTGTATAATCATGCAAAAGTTTAAAAATTAAAATGTCTTTAAATTTAACTTATTTTAAACAATTTCTTGTCAGCTATATTTTAACATACTGAAGAATTTCTTAACTAATAAAAGTCAATCTCTTTATATCAAGTGTAGGTGATAGTTTAAATTTTGTATATAATCCAAAATTTGTATTCTGCATATGAATTACTGATTACTTTAATCTTCCAATTGATTGTATTTTATATTCATTATAGGCTTCATGGACAATTCCAGAAACAAAACCAAAACCATCATGGCCTACTGAGGGAATGATAAAATTTGCTGATTACTCTACTCGATATAGAGAAGGACTCGAATTAGTTCTTAAAGGAATTTCTTGTAATATAAGTCCTAAAGAAAGGGTATGTAATATTAACGGGAAGTTTTATATTAATTATTTTGCTGGAAGAACACATTCTTTCACATTTTTAAATTATTTTGCTGAAATAGGTTTGGCACTTAAAAATATTTACTCAAAAAGTTCCATTCTGAAATTCTATTATTTAATATGACATTTAAATTATTTTAATTATCATTTATTATATATAGATAAATAACATATACCCTGTCTATCAAAAATTATTTGACACCTATATAAATAAGGTAATATATCATTTCACAACATGTTGTTCCTGTAATTTTACATAAGGTAGTGTGGGAAACAACATTGCAATTATACAGGAGCATAATAACATGCAGTTTGATTTTCAGTATTTCAGGGAAATTTTTATCGTCAATTATCACAAGAACAACTAAGTGGCATGTGGCATTTTTAGCAAACTGTAATACAAAACTGACTGTGGCTTACATAAATAATAAGTGATTACTATTGAAATCTGGCCAATTCAGCAAATCTGTAAAATGACCATTAGAGATCAAAGATATGTTCTCCTTATAGTCTGCTTCCAGAAGAACTACTTCCTTTCAATGGCCAATATCCATAAAAACTTTCAACAGTAATTCAGAATTGTTGCATTGGTGTATGTAATGAAGACTGCTTACTTGTTTATCATGTTCATGCCTTTGTCCCAAAGTATGATCTAAAATCAGCTCAGATAGAATGGTACAAATGATGACTGGACCATGGAACAGAGGAAGCAAATGCTCTGGGATAACAAATCGTGTTTCAACAAAATCAACAACAAATCAATTTCCTCTTTTAATTTTAGTTGGATCTCTGCCAAAACCCTTCTGTCTCTATTGAATCATCAGTGAAGTTGGGTAATATGATGTGCTTCGTGAGTGATTTGTGATAGTGTCAAAATACTTGGCAAATAATTCATTAGGCTTTAAGTACCTACCCTACCAAGATTTACCATACCATTCCAGACATAAAATAAAACTAGCTAAGAATTTTATGCGCTTCGTAGCTTGCGGCAGTTTTGCAGAAAAACCTTTGTTACTTAAGACCACAGTGTCAGATTTCATTTTGCAAAACCTACTGTGGCTTATGTCAAGAATGACACTTATTTTTTTAACTGAGTTGCTCAAAATTTTTAAGCTTAATTCTATTGAACAGCTGGAGAATCAACTTAAGTTATGTTCACACAACCAAAATAACTTAGTGAACTCTCCTCTTTTTTTCAAGTGGGGCAGAAAAAAGTACCATCATTATTGCATAGGAGTGTTGTGTAAAACCTGAAAGGTTCTCTATAATAATCATTTGGGGAAGTTCCACTGCATAATGATAGTGAATAAATATCATTCTCCAAGTGTCCAGTTACTTATTTACAGATAGTGTATGGCCATCATGAATTGTTCTTAGTAAAGTGTTAGTTTCAATAAAGAATAGATAATAAATTTTAAAAGAAATATATAAATATGTGTGTGAGGCATTTTATAACAACTTTTCACTTTCTTTTGTTTCATTTAATAATTTTTAGGCACTATGTTTAAAAATGTCAGTTTTTTTTAATATACAAAATGTAGTTTAACAGCATTGAGTGTCTGTTGCACTTTGGTGTAGTGCTGTAATCACTGACTATTCAATATTCCTTTTAGTTGCCATTATATTAATCATACTCAAAATTTTTTAATTTACCATAACCTTATCTTGGGAGACAAATATTACTTTGATTTACCGGAAACAATTTCACTATTATAATTATCACTTGCAATAGTAAATTGCTATATTTCCTTGAATGAAAACATTACTAATAATCAAAAATAATAATTCAGATTTGTTTTGCTCAGAAATTATCGGCATAAATTGGATGAATTACAATTTAATAACAAAAAATGAACAGTGCATTAATTTGTATGATCCTCTTCCGTTTAGCTGAGACTTACGTGGGACTTTGGTAAGCAATTCTGCATGATTATTGGAACACCAGCTATCAACATTGCTTTTATGAAAAAATATCTTATGAATATGTATTTTTTCTATTTACATTTAATGATTAACACTTACCTTATGCTTGTAAAGGAAAGAAAAAAAATTCATACAAAAAATTGTGATACTAAAGAATTTGTTTATACTTGAAGTACCAAGCTCTTTACAAAAGAATTTATTTTTAGAAAACAAACAAAACAAAAAAAACATTTTATAATTTTAATAAATGTTAAATCACTTTAGCAAAATTAAGACTGTGTCAAATACACTATAAGGATCCATAAGAATTAATTAATCATGACACTTACATATGCTCTTTAACTATTAAAAAATTATTTAAAATGTTTACTTTGCATCTATAAAATTGCTTTTATTTTTGTTAGTTAAATTCAGATAATTTTAAACAAATTTATTACCATTCAGTATAAATTTATATCATTATTTTTTTCACACAGTTATTTATTATGTATTTCACACAGTTCTTTATTAGTTATATATACAGTTATTTAATATGATTTAGATTTTTATTTATATTATTTGTTTTATATAAATAATACATTGGATTCATTCCCATTAATCTGATGACCTACTATAATTTTATAAGGAAATAATTTTCTGATATTTATATCTTTAGTGTGGTATTGTTGGCCGTACAGGCGCTGGAAAATCATCTCTTACGCTAGCTTTATTTCGTATTGTAGAAGCAGCAGGTGGGAAAATTCTGATTGATGGCATTGAAATTGGAAAATTAGGCTTGCATGATTTACGCTCTAAATTGACAATCATTCCTCAAGTAAGTATATATTTAAGATACTTAGTTAATATATTCTGTACTTAGAAAACTTAATAACCTATTGTTGATATTCACAAATTTGATAATGAATGCAAAATTTCTTTCCTCTGTGTAAAAATTCATATTTTAATTTTTAATACCAATCACACTAACAAAAGCTTATTATTCTTGTGAATATATATCATGCTTGTTTATTTTGTAATAATCTAAACCAAATGTTTCCTTATTAAATGAGTTTTAATACATTACATTTTATAGATATAATTTAACTTAAATAAGTATGAAAAAACTTTATTGCGCATATCTCCCCTAATAATATGGCTTCTACCTATAATAGGTAATACACCAAAAGCAGTTAAAAATACAAAAGATCTTTTACTTTTGTAAAAATAGAAAATCTGCAAATTTTTACATTTTATGAAAATAAACTCTTATAAAATAGAAAATCTTCTATATATTATGAAAATATCTATTTCATTAAATTGTTTTTCAACCATGCTATTGTCTTATTGACTACAAAGTCGATAAACAAAATTATAAAGCAAAATTCGCTTTTTTTATTTAACTAATTCATTAACATTATTAATATTTTGATTTGGGAAATGCAGAAAATGTTTCTTGCTTATTTTGTTTGAGCAATATTACTGCTATGTATAGCTGCCATTTATATGTAATACCAGCAATTGTTTCTGAAGGAATTTATGAAAAACTTTTTTAAAAAAATCATTAATCATAATTTTTTAAAGCATCAAAATTATATGCATAAAAAATTTATGAAATCACTTCTTTATTTATTTTTTAAAGATTGAATTTCTAAAGCAGATATTAATGTACATATTCTACTGCTGAAGGATTTATTTTTTAAGTGAATGTGTGTGTGTGCTGTAGTAAATTTGTGTGCGTTATATGGTTTATGATATGTATACTATTGATATCAATAAGGAATTATTAGTAATAATATGAAAGTCTTAAGATAATATTAATTAATTTTTAATAATAGTTTTATATTAAAAAAAATGGAGTTAACCAAAATTGTTTGAGTAATTTTTCAGGATCCTGTTCTTTTTACTGGCACAATACGAACGAATCTTGATCCTTTTGGTACATATAGTGATGAAGCTTTATGGTTAGCTTTAGAACAATCTCATTTAAGTGATTTCGTTAAATCTTTAGAGAAAGGGCTAGAGCATGAAGTTTCTGAAGGAGGTGAAAATCTGAGGTAAGCACTAGGATTCTTCATGTTGTAAATTTTACTACAAATCTGTTATTTGACTGAAGACGCAGTAGTCAAATGAATAAAAATCATGAATAATTCACTTTATTTCGAATTGCTTACAATTTTAACTAAGCAATTCAACTACTTAATATAAAAACATGAATAAAATATTTACTTAAAATTTCTCAGATTTTGATATTTCTAAGTATCAAGTAAATTGTAATTAAAACATTTTTAATGTTTCATTGTTGAATAACTTGTTAAATTTTAAGTTCTCCATTAGCAAGTTAAATTTTATAAAAATTCATGATTTGTCTGTTCTTAGTGTCGGTCAAAGGCAATTAGTTTGTTTGGCAAGAGCATTGCTTAGAAAGAGCCGGGTTCTTGTTCTTGATGAAGCTACAGCAGCAGTAGATGTGGAAACAGATGAGCTTATCCAGTCAACTATTCGTACAAAATTTACTGAGTGTACAGTTTTAACCATAGCACACAGACTGAATACCATCATGGATTATGATAAGTAAGTTTTTGAATATCTTTTTTTTTATTTATTAAATTATTATGTTTTGCATGTTAAAGCTCATTTCTATGTAATATATATTGTACCTCAAGATATTAATGAGATTAAGTGTAAACGAAAAACATCAATCATCTAAATAATCCAAAATATATTCTATTATTGGAATGAGTAATCTGCTAGTAAATATGTGAACATCTGCTAAGAAAATATATTTCTGTTTATAGATAGTATGGATTATTAAGATTCTCCAATATTTAAATAAATATTGAGAATCCATTTATTTTTTCCAAACTAAAATATATTTCTAGCTCTTGTGAATTTTAAATATAAGAATAATTGGAAAAAGTGCTGTTTACATGCACATACATATTTACTGAAGATTAAAAGTTTATTCTAATTAAAAATTGTGTTAAATAAAAATAATTTAAAATAGTTTTTAAGCATCAACCACAATAGAAATTAATATTATTGTGCATTAATTAAACTAAAATATATTGATTTAATTCAATAAAATTTCATATTTTAACTAATTACCAGTTATGATTTAGTATGTTATTCATTAATATTTGAATGAATGTATTGAAAGGAAAATATGAGTTCAACTATCAAACTAGGTATTTCATCTATGAGTTAATGATTTCCAGTTTAGAATGCCCAATGTAGTTTTATTTTGCAAATTATGCTATTAATGTTTCTTGATTGCATACCACAACTGAGATAGCATATAATTTATTCATTACAGTGTCTGCATAAATTTTTACAAACTCAAAGACCATAGAGAAATAGTTCATAAAATCGGAAGTTCTTAAAACTTATCTTCTTTACCAAATTTTGTTTTCTTTAAAATTAAATATTTTAACAAAAAATTATTCACAAAAAAATTTAAAGGAAGCATGCATGAACTAAAATTCTACTGTAAAATCATTTCTTATTCTCATTTTATTGATGAAAAAATAGGCAAAAACAGTAAAAGTAATCTTTGCTTTTTCTGTTTCAAAACTACATTTTTACAAAACTACAAACAAGTTTTTTTGATGATAACCTCTTACTACTGTTTTCCTCAAAGAAATTGTTTCGTTGTATTACCCATTCATATGCTATTTTTACAAATACTCACTGCTCTGCATCATTTTTTTACTTTTTGATGTCAAAGAAAGTTCATTTCCATTCTCATTTATTATTAATTTGCATCATTTAATCATCATAACTATCTGATACTTCTTATAAATTACATCAGATTCCATACTCAAACTGATAAACCACTTAATATTATACATCACCACCATATTTTACCTTATATCACATTTTTTTATATTTTATTACTTTGAAAATTATTGTCAAGCATCTAAAGAAAACAGGTATTTATTCTAATCATATAATCTTTAATATATTATTTTTTGTTATATATTTTAAAATGAATAATAAGCATTAAAAAAATCATAAAGAATAATTTCAAAAAAGCTCTCTCTTTCTGAACCTTCCTGTGTAAAGAGAAAATTATTAAATTTGAACGTAATTGGAATAAACAAGTTGTAGTTAAATGCAACTTCTGTAATATAGTAAAAAATGTAGGAATACTTCCTCACTTTATTCATTCACTGCAGTCAATTATTTCTCTGAAAACCCAAGTGTTGCTCTGAAGTTCATCTCAGCAATTTTGCCTATTTATTATTAGAACAAGTCTTTTGCATATTTAAAAAAAAAGTACATTCAATATGCGAAATGTAAGTTGAAAATTTCCATCCACCGTTAGCATCTACATCTTTGCAATTTTGCCTTTTTTTTTTTTATTTTTATTCATCATGGTAAATGGGTGTTTAGTTTCTTATTCGCTAAACTAAAATTTGTTTATTCTGTGAAAATAGAAATTTCTTCGAGAATTTTTTATTTGCTTCACTTATGGGAATTTGAGTATGAAAATTTTATATTATATTTTTGTTTTAAGAATATGTATATAAATAAAATGATAAAACTCTTATTTTAATATATCTTTCATTTTTTTATTAAATTCTGTTTATAGCAAATTTTACATTGGAACATTGGGTTGTACAATTTGATCAACAAATCAAATTTTGATGTGCTTATAATTAATACTAATATTGTTCCTTTTGTTCTTATGAAATATTTTTAATTGTTGATTGTTTTAGGATTTAGAAAAATCTTTATTTAGATGTTATTTAATTGTGTCAAAATAGACTGCCAGGTCTCTTTTTTATAAAACCATGTTTATTTTTGCAGGGTCATGGTATTGGATAAAGGTGAAATAGTAGAAATGGACTCGCCAGAAAATCTCCTTAAAAATGAAAATTCTATCTTTTATTCAATGGCAAAAGATGCTGGTCTGATTTAAACATGTGTTAACTAATACAAACTACTAAAAGACTAGAATGATTGAAACAGAAATAAAAAGAAGAGTAAGGTCATGGCCTTACCAAGAACATTTTGTCACGCAGCTATCTTTGTGCATCAATTCTTTGAAACTTAACAGTTCTGAAGATAATGCATTTCAATTTCGGGTTTGTTACAAATTGACCTTATAGTTGAAAAAAAAGCAATCATATTTCAAAAAGTATTATTTATAAGTTTTTGTCATAAAATAACTTCAAATCATATGTAGTATTTTCAGGGATAAGTCACTGGATTGAAAATGTTCCATATTTATAAATAATAATGTCTTTCTTGATGATATGTTTGGCATCAAAATTTTGAAATCCAGAATTTGTTTTTGAAATGTGACAGATTCTTCCAATTTGTGGATGTGTCCTGAAAAAAAAAGTATTATGCATCTCATTTTTATGAACTTTCCTTTATTGGAATGTTAAATTAAAATTCTTTTATTTTTTGAAGAACTTTTTTTATTTAATAATATTTCATATTGTGTTCTTAAAAATAAATTTTAAAATTTCTAGGAAAAAATACTTTTGTGAAAAAATTTGAAATTAAGGAATTACTAAGTTCATTTTTTCTTAATGTGCTTAAATATACATTTTGATATAATGTTATTTATAAAATGTTAGTTTATTTTTTACAGATTTATATTAAGAAACTATGCCTCATATTATCTGATTTATTTTTTTTTTGTCTTGCTTTTACTAGCGAGTCTTGTTTTTTTGTAATTTAGTTTTTAAGTTTGTACATTAAATTCATTTATTAATTATTGTTTTTGATATTTTAATTTTTTAGCATGCTTTATTAAAATTCATTTCTCTACTTACTGACATCTTCAAAAAAATCTAACAATACAATGGTAGATTAAATTACTTCTTTTCTCTTTTTGCATACGAAACAACTTTCTTTTCAATTTAAAAGCTTCAAATTTGAACACAATTTTATTTATGTAATTTATGAATTTGTCTTTCATCTTTAATATAAAATTTAGTTTTTACATATTTTTCCTCAAATAAAAATTTAAATGCTACTGCTGTATTAGATACTGACTTTATACCAATAGATTTTAAGAATAATGTGCTTAGCTTATTTTATATCCATAAATACTCATTCTGCAAAGAAATATTGTTTATTTGTTTCAGTTATAATATTAATTTGCTTAAATATAATATTTTTAGAAGACATTTTAATGATTTAATTGTCTCATTATAATTATTTAAAACAGTTTTTATTTAAAATAATGGAATAATTTTGATCTCATCACATAAATTTAAAATATTAAAGTGAATTTAATCATTAATAGCAACTTTCTTCAAAATATTCCTGCTGCTAAAAAAAATATTTATTTTATTCTAAAAACATTAAAACTTTGATCACTTGTTTATAGAACCTATTTTTATAATGTAAAATATATTTCTTTAATTGTATCTACAATTGATGAAATATTCATAAAAAGTACATGTGCATAATTATTTGCGCTAAACACTTTTGATTATCTAAGAACTTGCCTTATTTACTGTGCCTACTTCTCAAAGCTCAATCAACTTTCTCAATTTAATACATGAACAGTCTTTTGTATAATGTTCTTCATAAAAAGTTTTTGCTCTTGTATATATACAAAGAATTTTTTTTTAATATGTGTTATTTTCTGTACATGTTATAAATTTAAAAAAAGTGTATCATAATGCATAAAAATCTCAATTGTTTTTGAATTAATTTATCTGGTAATTTTTTTTTCATGTAAAAGTTGTTATTTTTTGTCATATTCTATAGTATTGTTTTGTGAATATTTATGAGATCTGCATATTTTTAATTCCATCCATCCATACATTTATTTCTGGGCTGATGAGTTTGGAAGGATAAATAATTCAGTATTTGTATTGTGATCTTTTGATGAAGTTAAATAAAGTTAAAAATAACTAATTTATTGAGTAATCTTTTCACATCCCCCTTCAAAGTCTTATAATTTTGTTGATAATTTATTCAACATTTGTCTCTGTAGACTTTATACACAAACTTTTAAAAAATTAGAAAAATTTAAGTGATTTTATATTAATCATAAGGTGAAAATGGTATAAAAAAATTCTTCATTTGCTCTCATTTATAAATAATTTTGAAAAAGGATACATTAAAAATTTTAATTTGTAAAATTATAAGAACTCGTCAAATGTATTTGGCATTTTGTCATCTTTGTACTGAAAATTTTAATTTAGCCTATTGTGAATTCTAATATAGCTTTAAGTAAATGTTTTAAAATTCATTCTTTATTGAAACTTTATATATTAATACAAAAAATAACACTTTTTTAATCAATGTATAACAGAATAGTTCTTTATTAAATTATTCTTAATTTTTCTTTTTTTCCACACAAATCTTTAAGTTATTTATTTTTTTTAAATATGAATGTTTTTTTAACTATTTTCAAAGGTGCTTTTTGGTCACCAAAATTATAAAATCTCGGTTTCTGACTTTATGATACAGGTAGAGTCTATTGTAAACTTTAATCACTGCAACTGTTGGCTAAATAAAACACTTAATAAACTGAAACAAATTCTAGAAAGGTAATTGAGGAGGAAAATTTTTATTTCCTAGATTATTAGAAATTTGTATTGCGATTACTTAAATGAGAAGTATATTTCCTTGTTAAAGTTTCCATAATAGAAAATTATTATTAATACAATGTTTTAAGCAAGTGTTTTTCTTAACACTTTGTGATGGTTAGTCATTCCTCATCAAGAAAGGATAAGCAACAAAAATATTTACACTACTGGCCATTAAAATTGCTACACTAGGAAGAAATGCAAATAACAAAATGATATTTATTGGACAAATATATTATACTAGAAATAACAAGTGATTAAATTTTCAAAAAATTTGGCTGAATATATATATAGATCCTGAGAAATCAGTACACAGAACAACCACCTCTGGGCGTAATAACAGCAGTTATACGCCTGGGCATTGAGTCAGAGATTGGATTGCATGTACAGGTACAGATGCCCATGCAGCTTCAACACGATGCCACAGTTCATCAACCGTAGTGACTGGTGTTTGGGGACGAGCCAGTCGCTCGGCAACCATTGACCAGACGTTTCCTATTGGTGAAAGATCTGGAGAACGTGCTGGCCAGGGCAATAGCCGAACAATTTCCGTATCAAGGAAGGTCCGTACAATACCGCCAACATGCGGTCGGGCATTATCCTGCTGAAACGTAGGGTTTCGCAGGGCTCGAATAAAGAAGGGTAGAGCCACGGGTCGTAACACACCAGAAATGTAACGTGCACTGTTCAAAGCACCGTCAATGCGAACAAGAGGTGACCGAGACGTGTATTCAATGGCACCCCATACCATCACGCCAGGTGATGGGTCAGTATGACGATGATGAATGTACGCTGCCAATGTGCGTTCACCACGATGCCGCCAATCATGATGCTGTACACAGAACCTGGATTTATCTGAAAAGATGACGTCTCACCATTCATGCGCCCAGGTTCGTCGTTGATCACACCATTGAAGGTGCTCTTGTCTATGACGCAGCGTCAAGGGAAGCCGCAGCCATGGTCTCCGAGCTGAGAGTCCATGCTGCTGCAAACGTCGTCGAACTGTTCGTGCAGACACTTGTTGTCTTCCAAACTACCCCGTTTCTTGACTCACGGCTCGTGACGTGGTTGCACGATCCATTACGGCCATGCAGATAATATGCCTGTCTTCTCGGCTGCTAGTGATAGGTGGTCGTTGAGATCCCGCATGGCGTTCCGTATTACCGTTCTAAACCCATCGATTCCATATTCTGCTGACAGTCATTGGATCTCGACCGACGCGAGCAGCAATACTGCAATAAGATAAACCGTAATCCCGGTACGCTACAATTCGACCTTTATTAAAGTCAGAAACGTGCTGGTACGCATTTCTCCTTCTTACACGAGGCATCACAACAACTTTTCACCAGGCAACAACGTTCAAATGCAATTTGTGTATGAGGAATCGGCTGAACAATTTCCTCATTTAAACACAATATAGGTGTCGCTACTGGTGCCTGCTTTGTCTGAATGCGCTGAAAAGCCAATCATTAGCATATCATAGCACCTTCTTCTTTTCGTATAAATTTCACGTCTGTAGCATGTAGCCTTCTTGGTGTAGCAATTTTAATGGCCAGTAGTGTACTTTTTTCTGCTGTATGAACGCAATACCATGTGAACATATGATAATCCCATATTAGGTAACCTTAGATTTAAAAGCTGGTGTAGTGATCTTTTAAACATCTAATACAGTGATTCTAAACCTTTTATTGTGCTGTGGCATACTTTAACGATTTCAGAATTGGGCAGAACAAATTTTGCAGTTAAGTATATAATATAATATCCTATAATAAAAAAGTAATGTCCTTAAAGTTTATTCCTTTAAGTCAAACTGAAAAATAATCTGTGAGCTTTACCAGGGAAAGGGATCAAAAACTTTTAATCCATTTTTTTTATTTTTTGACGTCTTTAATGTCAGTTATTTAAAAATATGAATCACACAGTTTTTTCAAATTATAAAATATATAAATAATAGTGACACAAAATTAAATTATAATTTATTTCAAGTAAAAGGGTATAACGGAACCTAATTTTGATTCTCTTTTAGCAACCCAAAGACTTATTGAACATTAAAAAGTGATACTACTGGAGATCGTGTGTGCCTCATTTCTTAGAGTTCAAATGAAAATTATAATGGAAAATGTGATTAAAATGTTTTCTTATACCTTCTCTTTATATAATGAAGCATTTGCTTTAACTACATAACTTAGCATCTCTTTAATATATGTATTTGCAATTTTTCAAATTAAACATGAGTTTGTGTGAATATTATCAGTACTGTCACCGAGCTGGCAGCCAAATGGTTAGCGCTCTTTCCTTCAGGTCAACAGTTCGTGGGTTCGAATCCCACCTTGGATATGGATGTTTGTAGTGGTTCGGAATCCACTTTAAACCATAGGTCCCGGTTTAATTAGCCCTCGTGTGCAAAAAAATGACCGTTGAGCGACAAACAAACCAATGCTGTCACCCAAAGCCCCTAATATTGTAAATTAGAATTCTTTTCTTCTCAGTATCAATAAAAATAACATCTGATATTAAATTTAAACTCATCGTAGATTTTAAACGTTTTAATATCACGAAATATCAGTGCACGTTTTAATATCACCAAAATTAGCTATTTTGTCAGTAATTTTGGAGTCACCAAAATCTATGAATTGGAACATGACATATTGTGCACTCGATGCCATCTAAAACCATGATTTTAGTACTACGAAAATTAAGTACGAAAAATTTATGGGACAAATTCTTTTAAGATGTGAGATAAACACATCGAAAATTTCCGTACTCATTTCAAACATATAGAGATCTTTGATTTTTACTGTAAATTTCTAATCATTCAGTGACACTGAAAAACTACGGTATTACTGATGAGATTCAAAAGCATTGGAAACTTCAATAGCCATCTGAGGCACTCTAGAATAAGTTTTTTACTCTAAGTTTTGGTGCCCACAGTGTCGCCAAATACCGCGGTTAAAATGCCAACGTGATCTGAGATTTGATTTCCTGACTTATAAAATTTCATTATTTATTAAAGGGGCATTAAAAAATTACGATTTCTTGGTTGTATTTAGTGGTGCTAAAACTTAGTGTCATTAGCAATTATCTTGACATGTTTCTTTTCCCAAATTCAACCAGGGTGGTTAAATACAAGGCCCGAACAAAAGCTTCTTTCGGAGGACCCTCTGCTTCACAACAACAAACTTTCTATTCGATTTGATTGACAGCGTGAAGTAGCATTCGTTTCGATTTGAGGACCCACTCTGATATGGGAGCAGAGGCATCTGCTCTATATACCCCTGAATTAATCAGGCTCTGGTTAAATATGCATTAATTATAATGCTTTTGCTAGTAAACTTGAACTGAAATTCCATTGTATTTGTCACGAATCAGAATTTCAACCCTAAAATTTACTCGAACTCAGTTGTGTTCACTTGAGTCTTAAAAGACTCAAGTGAGTTGTGTCTCAAGTGAACACAACTGACACAAGACTCAAGTGAACACAACTGACACAAGACTCAAGTGAACACAACTGACACAATATTCCTGGAGTCTTAAAAGACTCCAGGAATATTGTGTTAGTTTTCTATAAATTTAGAACTTAATCATTATCGGTATGAAAAATAAAATCTATTTTCAAAACATGAAAATTTTTAGCTTCTAGTTTCCAATTTAAAGCTCCTTTCCTCGCTTTGAGATAAAAAGTTTTACACTTACAGCACTTGAATTTCAGCCAATGGAATACATTGTTGGATTGTTATGTACAGATGATACTTAGGTTTCGGAAAATAATTATTATATTGTCATTTGCTGTGTTATAGAAAAACAGTGTTAGAATTAGAAGTTTCTTTTAGCGAGTTTCAGGAATTAAGGAACAACACAAAGTATCGTTATTCTTTAAAAAGTCTCTCTTAGTATTTAATCCCTCCTGAGAATTAATCCTCTCTTTTTTATTAATATTATCATTTCAACTTAGATATTTAGTTGTTGTATCTAAGAACAAATAATAATGGAGCTGGAAATTAAAACTCTTAGCGCTTATATAGTAACTTTGGAAAAAGAAAGTATGTGTTGGTTTTTAACAAAAGAAATAGTATATATATATATACACACACACTCTTAAAAAAAATCGAGTGGTTTTTCACCACTCGATGAATGATGGATATTTTGTACTCCATAAAGATAAAAAATGAATCCTTTTCTACTTAATTGGATAGAGAAGTTCTCTTTCAAACACTTCATTCTCAATTCAAAGCAATTTTCAGTCTTTTTTTGGACGTGTTTATGGTGCAAAGCGAATGTGATGTGCTCTGATTGGTTTAAGTCATCACGTGTCTCTATGCTTTCGGTTTCAATCAATCAAAAATGGCACTACAACCCTGTGTGGGTCCTGACCTTCTCAATGAGCTTATTCCATCCTGGCCTATACTCAGCAGCACTTTTCCAATTAGAGGTTCCAATAGTGTTAAAGTCCCTATCAAGACAATCAATCCATCTGATTTTGGGCCTACCTCTGGAACGCTTTCCCATTGGCCTTGCAAGAAAGATTTTTTAGGGGAGCGATCAGTTGGCATACGAATAACATGGCCAGCCCATATCATCCTTTGTATTTTAATGTATTTGACAACATCAATGTCCTTAAAACTTTTGTATAATTCATGGTTATACCTTCTACGCCATACCCCATCTGTCTCCACTCCACCATAGATGCTTCTCAAAATTTTCCTTTCAAAAATAGCCAAACGGCATTCATGTTTCTGAGTCATGGCCCAAGTCTCTGAAGCATAAGTTAAAATGGGTCTAATAATAGTTTTATAAAGTAAAATTTTTGTCATGTGTTTGATATATTTGGATGTAAGATGCTTTCAATTTAGTTTCGCTAAAAATGAAGGAATTTAAGACTTCATTTTTTGTAAAGGTGGTCTATTTGAATTAATATACATTTGTAATTGGACAAGAAGGAGCATCTTTATTTTACGGTAAGTCTTTATTTCTTATAATTTATTGAATGACTAAATCGAATCTTCATATTTGTGATTTTTCATCATGATATAAACTTTCCTATTAGAAAGTGTGAATTCTATTGAATTTATACTCATGTAATGTTTATAATATTTGAAATTTCTGCTTAATTCATAATGTTTATTAATAAAAAAATGTGTTTGGAAACTTTATTTTTTATTTAAAATACTATTTTCTGCCAAAATTTAATTTATTATTAATGAATAGTAAACTATAATGAACGCATATTTAAATTCTTTTAATTTCAAAACTTGTGAATATGACTATTAATTTTGTCGTTAATTTAAATATCCAATGTATATTATAAAAATATTATTTAATATAATTTATTGTGCTAAATTGAAAGTGCAATTTACATCAAATACAACATTTTACCAATGAATAAGAATAAATTTTTTCATAAATAAAATTCGAAACTTTTTAATTTAAATGTTAATACAATATAAAGCAAATATTAATCTACAGAATATTACTTGACAGTATGTATTTTATATATTAAAATTTCACTGACAATATGTATTTTATTTATTAAAATTTCACTGATAATCTGTATTTTATTTATTAAAATTTCATTGACAATATGTATTTTATTTACTAAAATTTCAATGACAATTTTTGATTTGATTATTACTATGTAAAAGCTTTCGTAGATAAAACGAAAACAAAATTTTATCTGTATCAAAATTTACTATTAATTTGTATAATATTTTAGAACTTCTAACTAAAAATTTTTAGTTGGAAATATAATTTATATCCGTTTTTTATCATTGTCATTGTCATCAGTGAAGAAAAAATAAAATAGGAAATTAGCAAAAATAAATCTAAAACATGTTATTTTGAAGATCAAGAAATGCAATGAAAGGAAGAAATGGCTGATCTGCTATAATCTGTTGTGAAAATAAGTTTTATGAAGACTGAGAAAATGTTAACTATTGTTATTACTACAAATATTAATTTCATTTTTCTTCTAAAATGTATTTAAAAGTTTGAAGTATATTCTATGTTTAATGTAAGAATGTGGTAACTTAATTAAATGACATGAAAATTCCAATCAATATTTTCAGTTAAAATCTCTTATTAAATTTTTTGGTTCTAAAATAATGAAAGATAAATATTATTATTCATTAAATTAATATTACTTGGTAATTAGCTTAAGAAATTTTAATAATGTTTTTAAATCTATTTGAAATAAAGTATTGTTTGTTTTTACACCTAAAACCAAATTGTAACTATCTTTATAATAAATTTATAATTTATTTAAAATTTTCTGAACTTTTAATTTGAATTTAATTGCTTAAAAAAATTTCCAGTATTTATAATTCACTTGACCACAAGTTGCTTTTACATGTATGATATTTTTGAGTAAACACATATGTATATATGTGTGTATTATTCCTTTCAAATAAAATGATTGCAATTTGAAATGCTTTATGAAATTCATCGAGAAAAAATATTTGAATTTGTGAAGAAAATGTTTAAAACAAAATAGAATTTTGTGATGAAAAATGACCATCTCTTGTTCTATTCTATAACAGAATTTATGTCTCTAAGTATCCAAAAGAGGCTGCTTTCAATGAAACATAGGTAGTATAAAACCTGTATTTTTTTGCATATTTAAAGATGAATTTTAAAATATTCATGAAAGTACTAAACTTTTATATTATTATTATTTTCTAACAATGCCACAATGATTTAAGCACTCTAAAATTTACAATTCCTTACTTAACTTGTGTATCTGATTTTTAATGGTAGAACATGAAACATGCTTTTCATGCATTTCCAAGTTTTTTTATTGCATGTGAATAAGATATTTTAAATTATTTTAATGTTAAGAACATTAACTTAAAATTTTGCAGAGAAAAATTTTTATATATATAAAAATAGAAGAAAAATCTCATAGTTATTTTGATATTTGTTTCATGATTGCATGATCCAAAAGAAAGTAATTAAAATCTATATTTTACAAAATATGCAGTATTGCTTATGTCTTTTATCATATTGTAGTTTTCTATCTTGTATTTTTAAAAATCGAAATCGTTTTACTCGCAATTTATTTGAATATTAGTTTATGTGAAAAGCATAGCTTCAAAATTTTTTTGTTGTAGTTTGTAAAAAAAAAATTATTCATTTAGTTTCAAATGTAAGTATGCATGTATATATTTTTATGTAATGTTTAACAATCCATTTTATAAATTATATTAGCAACTATATCTATTTCATAACAAAGAAAAAGTTCAAAATTATTTTGTAATTGTTTCATTGTATATCAATAATTTATCATTTTTGCCACATTCTTATAAAATTTTTCAAAATCTATTTGATAATCATTAATTTACTAACTTAAGTTACTATGTTCTAATTAATGATAATACCATTTTTTAACAAATTACGCTTGCTTTAAATTACAATAAAAAGTTCTATTAATTTAATATATATGATTATTCTCTTTATTACAGATAGATTTGGAATTTGATATCCAGAGGCTGACTGTTTTCTCAATAAATATCCTGCATTCTATGTTCCTAGAATATTATCCTATGTTCAAAAACTTGTCCTGTAAAATGGAATATAAATACGTGAGGATTTTTTTTAGTATTTTGTAATGATAGTATTTTTTAGTCTGAATATAATTCCAATACAGAATATAATTACATTAGACATTTGATTTCTTTCAGCTTTAGTTTTTTAATAAATAAGGCTTTATCTTTTTTGAAGTATTATTATAAATTTTTTTAGTATTAAAGTTTATAAAGACTCTATAATGAGAATAAAAAATATTATAGAAATTTTAGTTATTATGTTTCTTTTTTTTTTCCGAATTAGGTGAAGAGATCTGTAGAAGAACAACGCTCAAAAGTATGCAGCTACTCTTGCTTTGCTGTGGTCAAAAGCAAGACCTGAATATGAAATATTTTTATGTGTGGATAGTTGATTTATTTATCTCGGATATGCAAAAATTAAAAAGCGTTCAATATTTTGTATAAATGTCATCATGAGTTTAATGTTAAGTATGATGTTAAATTTCAAAATGAATATTTCTGTAATACGGAATAAATATGTAATATAGAATAATAATGTATTTTATGCCCTCATAGACTATGATTTATAAATTTAAAAATGGTTCAGTTGGGACTTTAATTTAAACTACGCATTCTTTCTATAATCGATCAAGATTTAAATTTTTCAAAACACAAGCAGTTATCTTGCATATCATCTTTTAATTCTTATTTTAATAGTATTCTTATTATGTTTTATTAAACTGACAATATAACTGTCAAGCTCCATTATTAATTTGACATCATAAACATAAGAATTTCTGTATACATATTTTTATTTCATTTCTTTCTGTATTGAATATTGAATAAATGTTTTCTGTATAATCTTGCATTTTATTTTTAATTTCATTCTTAGTTTCCTTGAAGTTATTTTCAGTTTAAACTAAACTTGGAAAATATATCATAAAACAAAATTTATTTGCAAAATTATAAGTCAGTTTTATTCAACAGAATAATCTGTAAATATTTGTCTTTATCCTCCTCTAACTTCAAAAATGCATATTATCAATATTCAAAAATAAATATTTAGCTATACTATGAATAAATAATTTTTTCAAAAGAACTTAAATTTATTTACTTATGTAAAATATTTATGTATTTTTGTTAATTGTGTACTATTTGTTGCACTATTAAAGTGTATAAAAATTAATTTTGTACTTAATGGGCCCCTAACTAGTGTGACGATGAGAGTGCTACTCTCATACGTAAAATTAAATCGGTATAAATAATGTAATTTATGGCCGAACAATTTGCTTGATAATGTATGCAATTAAAAACCACTGTAATTATCCAAATCAATTCAAATGTCATATTTAATTGTACTGTTATATTATTGAATAAAGAAATCATATATCTTTATATTGTACTTGTCAAAAAAAAAGTATTTCTGAAAATGAAGAATTTAAAATTTAATTTCTGCACTAAATTGTCAATATGAAAATAATCAGCAATACTTCTTTAAAAGATTGAAATTCACTCTTTTTTCTATCTAATATACCCCTTAAAGCGATTTGTTGTTTATCTCCTTAAAAGGAGTGGTTTACTCGCATCTTTCAAAAGGCTGAATTTCTATCTTAAAGATTGATTGAGTTTTGTGTAAACGAACAAGTGAAATCCACTCGATTTTTTTAAGAATGTATATGTATGTATATATTCCTAACTCGCATACAGCCAGTTAAAATTTTTGCAAAACAATTTTAGGCATCAGGAAATTCGTAGATGATTGCATGAGACTTATCTAGCGAGACAGGCTGAGCATCATAAATGTCAGTAACAGTTGAAACAATTTGTTACAATTGTATTGATACTAAAGGAACAAAACAAAGTTCATCGCAAACAATATGATATGTATGCAAATTAAAAAACAAAAAAAACCTTAGTTACGTCATAAAAGATGTGGAGCGCGAGACAGCGCTCTCTTTGGTTTAAGAATTCCAAGACATCGACGAGATCGCATTCGTCTACTATAAGACGGCGTCTTAATAGGATTGTCTACCGAATTTGCGGCCTGCCTAAAGTTTATTTTGTTGTTTATCCTCGAAAAATTAGACATGTCAGAGATCAGCTTTTTCCTTTCGACCATCAAATTAAACTTAATTGTGATCAAAAACGATTCAACATATTTGATAAAGATCAGATAGAATAAAATGTATTTCGTAATGGTTTTTCTCAACTTGTGTGCATTCATCACTCTCAAAGCGAACGGGAAAAGGTACGCGCTGTCGATGACTCGTCGAATGGCCTGGAACTTGATAAAATGTTTTAGTTTGAAAGTATTACAAAATGATAAAGAATTTAAAAAAGCAAAAATAACGTCAAATCAAGACGATTAGAAGAATTGTTCTGAAAATGATTCAAACGATATTGCATTTCTACATCGGATTTTAAGTCACTAAATCATTAATATCTGACTTCATATAAAAATGAAAGGCGAAATATAGAGAATTGTTTCTTAACATTTTTATTATGAATATTTTGCTTCTTTTCTGAAATAATTATTAATTACTCCTATAGGCTCGTTTTCTCAAACCTGCTTTAAATGTTTTAACTTTCCTTTAGAATTGCTATTATACACTAACTGTATGTATTATAGTATACGTTTTGTAATATTATGGTTAGAAAATTAACAACCAAGGCACCGGTCCGAGGTTTTATCATCGGTCTGCGCAAGTCTTACTCACCCTTTCATCTCTTCAGAGGGTCGATAAATTGAGTACCAAGGGAACTTAAGACTTGGGGTTTAGAGTTTGGGCTGATTACCTAATCGGAGCATTTGTTTCGCACTTCAGGGCCCTCGGCCAGGAAAACACGTCGAACAATTAATCATAACTGACCAATTAACATCCCACAGAATTTCTGCTTACAATTTTAATTAATTTTACACCATTTTTTAAGAAAAATGTTAGCCAGACTTTTGTTTGAAATAATTATATTTTGGTGTTTTTTTGTTAGCTGGGCAGGAAAAAAAATGTGATAACTCAATTTTTTTATATTTGCTGATTTAAGAAAAAATTTGGTCGAATTTTGACCAAATTTTGTCTTAAATCAGCAAATTATGAGCAATATTCCCGATATTTGGCGATATTTTGTTTAAGTCTTGCTAAAGAACTTACATTTTTATTAATATATAGTACTTACAGTTTTCATTAATATGAATATAATTTATCATACATAATTTTTGTTTTAATTGATTTCAGATTTATTTAATATATTTTAATAAATTCAAAATTTTATTACTAAAATTTTGAAATTATAATCATTTTCATAATTGAGTTTTTGAATTTATGATATGCGATTTATGAAGAATCCAGCTACATTAAATAAAAAATTTGTAACGAATAAATTAACGGGATAATATTTTTCAAGCATGAAAGTCATTAATAATTTTTAAATTAATAATCCTTAATAATCATTACAGTAGTTTATTTAAATTTCCTTTCGTTTCTTTAAAATTAATTATTTAGTTAATTTATCTTATTAATTTTTGATTTACATATAAAATAACACATAATTAAATATCCTGATTTTAAAACTGTAGAAACACCTTCATAACAGTATAGAATTAATTAGTAGATATTTAAAAAAATAAAAAAAAATTTTTTATTGATATCGCTGTAATATTATGCATTTATGTAAGTTAATTTTTCTATAAATTAAATGAGCTAGCGATATATGTATATTATGATCCTTGATTTTACAGAATTAATAATATTTTATCATATTTGCTTGAATATATACCATGGTATGCATTTGTATAAGTTGAGTTGCTTTTATAAATTTTAGGAGTAAACAAAATATGTCTAATATTCCTGGATTTTCCACAATAAATCGAATACTTGTATAAATATACACCCCATATTTTAAATATGTTACGAATTGATAATTGATATAAAATTATTTTTGATGAAAATGGTAAATTAAAAATGCGACGATTCACCATTCTTCACTATTAATTTTCTTACATTCCCCAACTATTACGACTTACGAAAACAATACATTACCATATTCCATGAATATTATTTAACAGTGTCTTTTCTCTTCGAGTTGAACGACCCGTTAAAGATTGTTTACCTTTTTTCCAGGAAAAGCACTCAGTTTTCGAGAGCCAATGCCAAGTGCACCAATTTTATACTTGCAAAGAGACCTTTCAGATAAAGAATTCCTATTTACATTTCTCTTTCCCGGAAGAGGACAAAGTGCTCCTCAAGTTTCCTTATTTTATTTTTATTTGTGGACAGAGAGTAATCCAAATACTCTTCCCTAAGAAAGAGGAAGTTATGAATGAGAGGAGTAGTGATTTTTCGTTTATATATATATATATATATATATATATATATATATATATATATATATATATATATATATATATATATATATATATTATATATATATATATATATATATATATATATATGTATAAGATTATTTCTGAATAAAATAATTCATAATTTAGAAGCAGTCCACAGTCGAATGTTAAAGCAGTGAACAGAAGACACTACATTCCGAATAATATTTATTTAAAGAAAAGATTAAATAAATTTAAATTGTCCATTTGTAACATAGGTGTGACCCTTACGGTTAGCAGACATTTGTGCACTATTTCTTACTGAAGGGGATTTATATAGGGGATGCTATGGGGTTGTTAATTAAATAAGAAAGGTCTTAGGCATTCGCTAGCACCTGTGTTTTAGGATTTTAGTGTAGGGGTAATATAAAAATTTTAAATTGTATTAATTAGGTTAAATTTAATATTATAAATATATATATTACTGATTCTCTTCTATTTTCGTTAATATATAGACCAAGAAAAACAAATCGAATAAGGTTTGCAAATGATTAAAAATTCCGTGTTAGATATTTAATAATATCTACTACAGAATTTCCAATCATATTAAAGTTAAATCTCTCCTAAAGCAATTTCTTATCATTGTAGTATTAGAAAAGTTTTAAATGCAATGGGCAAAAATAATCAATAATTTTTCAAATTAAAAATTTCCATAAATATGAGGAATTATTTTTAATTAATAAATTCATTAAAAATGCTCCTCAAGTTTCCTTATTTAATTAATAAATTCATTAAAAATAATTCCTCGTATTTAAAAAAAATTAGGAGGAATTATTTTTTTTAACAAAAATCATTTGAGGGTTTTGAAAGACAGGGCAATATGATTCTGTAAATACTTTTCCTTTATTCCCAATGGTTATAGTACATACAGATATTAAAAGCAGGAAAGTTATGGTATGCTTCTTTCTTGAATCGAGAAGAGCTCCAGAGAATAACATGTGACTTAAACTGATTTTATTCTAGTTAAATTAAATTTCCGAGGTGTTCATATCAGTATTAAAAATGTTTTAAATTCAGTAACAGAACTATAATTACAAGTGATAAGTCCCAAGTATGCTTGGGAACTAAACACTGGTGGTTTCCCGTTAGGCCGACCACCTAACTGAGATTATGCTTTACATCTCAGGGCCTTTGGACAGGAATATAGATATGTGTACTGTTGGCCTTGTTTAAATGGGGACGATCGTGTCACAGATTTAAGTTTATATTCAAAATTTCTAAGTGAAACATAGGTTTAATTTTAAGTTAACCAGAGACTAAAATCCTAATATAAGTTTTACTTTATTTTCAAGGTCCGTTAAATTGAACAAGCAAACAAAATGACAATTTTATTTAAAGCGATACGTATTTGTGTGTTGTTGTTGCACCAGCATACTTCCCTGCACCTGCCCTGAGTTGGGTTCTATCAGTTAGATAGATGCAGCCGGGTTGAGTCTTCGTGATTTTGAGGCAAGGGCAAAGCGGAAGACCCCAATACTTAGCCTGCCATCCCCAGAGGTATCATTTCACTTAGAAGACATTGAGACCACGTGTTTGTGTTAATAATTATTTTAAATTTATATGAAGGGACATATAAATATATTTATTTATGTATGTGCGGTGCAATGCATATACAGTACCATGTGTATATGCAGTACAATGTATTCTTACAATGCAATGTTTAGCACAAACTCGTGCCCACCTCAAATTACCATCTCTCACTTATTGAACTTACATCGTACTAATCGTTGAGACAGAAATTTTAAAATTATAGATGACTTGGAAAAGCTAATTGCGTACAGTCTAACTGTGGTGAGACAGTTGTTCTACAACTAAGTGCTGCTTTTAAAGTGTAATGTTTAATTTGCTTCTAATTCCTGCTGCTAAGAACAGAGAGTCCTAGTCATCAGACAAACTAGACTTCCAATCTGATTAACACATTCTTCTTCATTGGCGTGTCAGCCCAGGGTGGGCCATAACCTTCAGCAGAATAGATTTCCATGCTGCCCTATTCCGTGCTTGGCTCCTCCATTTCTTGATCTTAAGAGTCTTTAAATCCGTTTCAAGGCTGTCGATCCACCGGATCCTTGGTCTTCCTCTTTTCCGAGTTCCAGATGGTTTAGCATCAAATATCTTTCTCGTTGCTCGGTCCTCTTCCATTCTTATGAAGTGCCCTGTCTATTTTAGTCTTTGAATTGAAATGGATTTTATCTAGTTCCTTTGTGCATTTTATATTTTTTTAGATTTTGATTTTCGAATGTTAGGAATGCTCTATTGATTATAAGTTCTATTATCGAAGAAAATTCTTATTTGTAGCTTACAGACTTCCCAGATTATATGAAAATTTTTGAATTTTATCAAGACAGATGAATTTAAAAAATTTGTTACTGGATTACTAAATAAAAATTATTTTGAGCAATAGGAAATCATGTATTACAACAATAAACAGTCGCTGTATTTTATGATTAAAAATGAAAAATATTTATATTGATAATTTTTATATGTTAATTAGAAAAAAGAATGAAAGTTTTTTATTTTTAAAACGTCTTTTTCCCACTTGAAAAAAAAAATTCTTATCCGATACTGTTGCTATGCTATTATAGGATAATAAAGCTGAAAACGATATTTGATTAAATTATAAAAAGTGAATAAATAAAAAACAATCTTGAATTTATTCTTTGATTCTTAAAACCCGCGTTTGTTGCTGTATATTTTTTGTTTGACCTATCTTTTTTAATAACAATTTCTTTATATTTTGCATGATTAATCCATATATAACAGGAATGGCGAACCAATGGCATGTATGTCACAAGTGGCACGTTTGAAAATTTTGATGGCATGCACAAAAACAAAATTATTTTTTATAAGTTATCTTTTTTGATAGAAATGAATTAAATATTATTTATCTACACTTAATTTATAATATAAATTTGCAGTATTGAATACCTATCATAGTATGCTAACTAGAACCGTCAAATTATACATTTTATTATAAAAATATCACATGAATTCTCTCGAAGTATATAAAGATGCGCATTGGATAAATTTTTTTGCGTATTCAGTTTCGCCTGCTAATGTTATTGCAATCGTAGCGCCCGAATCAGACGACAGACTGCGTTAGTCATTTTTAGTTAACTGTCATCTTTGAAACTTCAGTGACTTGTTAAAAAATATAACCGTTTATTTTTAATAGATATATTGTTACTTTTAGGTAAATATTCTTACATATTATTTCATATTTTATATTCTGCATTCGTTTGCAAGAACATATTGCGTAACGACTGAAGTCTTAACCTGTAACAACCTTAAGGTATTAAAAGTTACTAAACTTATAATTTATGTTGCTTATTTTTGAATAATAAAATATTTTAATATTATGATAAATTATTTTATCATTAAATTAGTGTAAAATATAGAAATGATTTTTAAAATGCCTTGAATTAATATGTTATTTATTATTTTCTTGTGTTGGTGATATTTTTAGTACTTAAATATGAAACGAAATATGTTCTTGCAAACGAATGCAGAATAAATTATTTATTTTATAGCAATATTATCAAAATATATAGTTTTTAGGATTTCTTATTGTGGCTGATTCAATAAAAAAAATCGAAATTATCCGAAACATGTAGTAGCAGAGAATTTCAACTTTGTGGACCAATAGATAATATGACATGATTGAAAAGGACAATAAAGCAATTTGTATTTTGTATTTTAAAACTGTAGTCTGTACAGCATCTTCAGTAAAGCGGCATTATAAAACCAACCATAAATTTCTTTTGATCGAAATGTAAAAGAGCAAACGGAGTACATACCACGTGCCTTAAAAAATAAAAGTGCTTAAACTACTTCTTTAATAAATTGATTGGAACTCAATCAAATACCACTGCTGCTAGTTTTCAAGTTTCATAAACTTGCTCAATATGCGAAACCTTTTAATGAAGGCAAGTTTTTAAAATAAGCTTGGCTGCAATGTGCACCATACTTATTCAATGATTTCGAAAACAAAGAAAAAATTATCCAAAGAATTAAAAACATGCCGATAGCTATAGGAATACCGTGAAAGAGAGAATTTTGAGTATGGAGGAAAATGTAAATTTTCAACAAAAAATTCATATAAAGTCTTGCGATTTTATATCCATTTGCTTTGACGAGTCCACCGGCGTAACAGGCAATACTAGCTTAGCAATTTTTGTACGTTATTTTGTTCAAAACAATATTAAAGAAGAGTTAATGAGTTTATCAACATTAATAACAACAAAAAGACTACAACAACATTTGTAATGCAGTTATAGATGCATTAGAAAAAAGAGAAATATGCCCTTCTAAAATTGTGTCAGTTACAACTGATGGTGCCCGGAGCTTAACTTGGAAAGAAAATGAATTTATAAATTTATTTACAAAAAATATGTTGGACATACAATTCTTAATTTTCATTGCATTATTCACCAATAATCGTTATGTGCCGAAACAGGTTTAAAAATGTGTGATATTTTGTAACAAAATAAGTCAATTTTACATCAGCACAAGCACTAAATAAAAGAAAATTTCAAGAATTGTTAAACGAAGTAAACTCGCCGTAAAATAGCTTACTTTTATACAATAATGTACGCTGGTTAAGCTGCAGAAATGTTTTGCAAAGATTTGTTGATTGTTTGGAGGAAATAAGATTATTTTTAAATAATGAGAACAATATTGACCAATACAATCGGTTATTAGATGTAGAATGGCTAGTAAAATTATATTTTTTCACTGATTTATGACCTCACTTATAAGAATTAAATATCAAACTACAAGGTGTTAATAAAATAGTCATTATAATGCTTGACTTAATCAAAGCGTTCAAAGTGAAATTACAGATTTCTAATTGTGATATTGTTTCAAATTCTTATAAATATTTTCTGACTACAAAATTATTTTTTTGAAAGTAATTGCCATGGAAAGCCATATAGTCATTAACGAGAGAATTTTTATTGGTAATTCAATCATTTAGTCAGGTATTTTGTGCAAGATATACGCAGTTTAAAAAATTTGAAGAAAGTTTAAAATTTATTTTATTTTCTGATATAATACCATTTGAAAAATTAAAAGTCCTTGAGTAGTTTAATTTTAAGAAATTAGAAATGCAATTATTTGAATTTCAGACCATATGGATCCAAAAATTTGTTGATTTAAGAAATTATTGAAAGTAATCAATTATTGGATAAAACAAATAAAATTGCAGAAGATGAAATTCTAACTACATGGAATTCAATTCTTGATGCATTTAATTGTTTGAAAATATTAGAAAATGCAATTTTATCATTATTTTCATCGACGTGGGCATGGGAATCTCTATTTTTAGAATTAAATTTTATAAAAAAAATAGATAGGAATGGAATGACGGATGAGTTGAGTTCTGCATGTTTATTGTTGAAATGAAGTAAATATGAACCAAATATTAAAATTTATCATCTTATGTACAGCAACAAAAATCACATTAAAAACAATTGTTTTAAATGTGAAATTTGTTGATAGCATATTACTTTTTGTAAAACATTGATGAATAAAAAATAGTTTAAAAAAGAGTTGCTTTTATGTTTATTTATTTAATTATACTTACGTATAGTTTCACCACGCTAACATTTCGAATGAAATTTTATAATGGCACGTTACCTATTTAAAAAGAATTTTTATGACTTTGAGGCACGGACATCAAAAAAGGTTCGCCATTCCTGATATATAAAAAATGTGCTATTAAAAATTCGCTGAAGAGACATTACAATTAATTATTATTTACCTTTTTTTTTCAAAGAACAAACTATAAAATTCTTAAACTTTTTTAATTAAGAACAAATTAAAAAGTTATTAAAAGTTACGTATTATTTGTTTCTTAAATTATATTTAAAAATTTTATAATGTAATTATTTTCTTTGTTTATGTAATTATTTATTTATTTAACCTTATATAATTATAATGTAATTATTTTCTTTATTTCTAATAATTTGTGTTTTTTATATTATAATTAAAATTTCTAGAACATTTTGTATTCTGTAATAAAACATTAGAACATCATTTTAAATTTTATAAAAAAAATATTTTTGTCATAAAATTCATTTGAAACTTTCCATTGCAGCTAAATATTAAAAAAATAAATAAATGAATGAATAAAAATAAATAACCATCTAGGAAATCTATACACAGGTTTCCTCGATGGCTACATTAAGATTGCAAATGAGCAGATATATAGCATAAGTTTGAAGACGTGTTCGACCAACTGATGTAGTATGCAGCATAGAAAAGTGATCTCATTTGTAGATGCGAATTGTGATGCACTTTTTGAGGGAGAAGAATGTGCTCCCATCTGAAATTCACGATGAAATCACGTAAAACTCTGGCTTATTGAGTTATGGTGTTATCTTCCATCATGACAATGCCATGTGTTAACTGCTTTTCACCAAACTCAAGAATTACGGAAAAAACCAAATGGGAAGTCTAAATCCTCATATAATACAGATTTTACACCCTGTGACTATTCTTTCTTTTCTTTCCAAAACTGATTTATTTGGAATAAGACACTTTTCAAACAGTGTTACGGAAATAAAATCAAGAGTCGTGAGGGAAGTCCAGGATTTGATTTGCAAGGTGTATTAATTAAGTTGGTTTTGTGTCCAGATAAATGCCTAAATGAGTTAGGTGATTATAAAGAAAAATTTTTGATAGCAATTATCTATCTTAATGTCCTTTCTTCTAGCGATCTATTATTAATAAATTTTATCATTTGTGTAGCTGTTTTTAATCTACTTAGAGGTTTTCTACAGTAAAATTTTGTTCGTCAACGAGCTTTGGGCTAGTTAAAACTATTTTAAAATCGCGTGTAAAGATTAAAAAGACTTTAAACGCGGTTATTAAAATTTTGACACATAAAACAAGCGATTAAGTAATGCCAAAAAAAATAAAAAAATAAAAAAAAACTTTAATTTTAACGGATAAAAATTATCCAAAAAACGTAATTTCAAAAAATGTTTTCAAATAAGTTCGAATCAAAAAGTACTATTGAAAAAATCTTTGAATATTCCTGTTCTAATATAAATAAAATTGCTAAAAAAAAAATTGAATTTAAAATGTGTATGTCATTGTTTTCTTCCTAGACACGTCACCACTTAAATGACTTATCATAAATTAGAATAAAAATCGCATTCATCTAATGATAAGTAGAATTATATTGTCACGGTTTATTGTTTTAAAAATGAAAATGTACATAAGTAGATATTTATTTTTTAAATTTAGAATATACACGGCACTTTGAGATAACATTACTAAAGTTACATGCCTATTTATATTTTTGAATTTTGGTATCATCGTGTAAAAGTCAGGTTCCACAGATTTTCATAGAGGCTAAATTATAAAGAATCTGATTAGTCTATACAACTGCGTCGGCGTTTCTAAAGATACGGTGTCTTAAATCACGATATTGCAAGCAGCGAATCAAGAGAAGCTAGCGAAAGCAATCTACACTGAAGCTTAGAGAAGGAGACTTACAGGAATTAAAATAGATTACAAAGTTTAAAAAAAAAAATTAAGAAATTCAACGAATTTTTTGAACTTACAAATCTGCTTTTTTTTAGTCGAGCAATATTCATAAAAAGACATTTTTTAATGTTGCCGTAATCAAAGCAATTGTCTTAAGATTCCGAATAGATTTTTTGCAAATATTGCAATAATTAATTTAGAATTCTAAATTCATTAATTAATAGACTAAAAATTTTATTAATTAATAAAATTCAATTATTTAATAAAATTTTTTAAAATTTAAATCTTCATTGAAAATTTAAACTAAACATTAAGTGGAAACCTTGTCCTGTCTTTTTCAGTTTTTTTTTTTTTTTTTTGTTTGCTGTTCTATTGTTCAAGTGTTAATGACTTGAATCAATGGAAAGCTGTTTCTCAAACCGATGATTTACTCCTTATATAAGAAATCATTTTATTAACAAAATGAACTTCGACGCTATTCTCAGGCATTTGATGGTGATTTTCGCCTTGTTTGCTGCCGCTTGAAGAATGTGATTTGAAGGCAAGAAGCAAATTCCTCTACAAGTCGAATTTATAACGCTATCTCAATACGCTGTGACATGAATGAAACATTATTTGGCGTCATGGATATTATAAGCCAATGAGAATCGTAATAAAGTGGAGTACTCAGGGTCTCAACTGTAACAAAAGAAGCAACCCACTTTATAGTTGAAAAAAATACTGTTGGTAAAATGTCTACAGAGTTCAATGAGCAATAGATTCTCCAGTGTCGATAATTACAGTTACGAAGCATCTTTATGTACAGAATATTCACGCCAGAACAGAAATTCTTAAGACACTTGTCAGAGATGTAATGATAAGTGGAAAATCGTTATATTGTCAGACGAATCAATTTTTCACTCTAAGTTGCAACAGGATGGGTGTGGGCTTGAAAGACACTTGCACAAAGGTGTGATCAAAGTTGTCTCCCTCCAATTGCAAAACATATTGATGAATCTGTCAGGATATAAGTAACTATTGCCCTGCTTTTTTCCTGGCCAATTCAGAAACCTGAAAGGAAATATTACCATACAAAAGTACAGAGAAGTTTTGGTGGATCTGGTAATTCATTAATGCGAATTTTATGCAAGAGATAGAATTTTCCAGGATAGTATTTCTTCTGTTAATGTAAGCCGAGTGGGAGTAATTCGAACTCGTCCAATGATGGCTTGATGAGCATAAGAATGAAAAGAATTGGAAGCTTTCTTCTCAGCTTCTATTGATGACCCGATTGGAAACGACGAAAGGAAAATGTTTCTTTTCCAAACAGAGGATAGTCTGAATTCTTTATAAAATGTCAAATGATACCCAATATAAAACATTATTATTTCGTAGAAATATTTTTAGAATATTATTCAATATAGAAATTTTTTTTCGATTCTCTTTCATTTATGGCAGAAACGTTTTTGAAGTAAGATGGATTTATCAAGGTTTTCTTTAGAATTAAAACATTTTTCAAAGAATAGCAGCGAAAAACATGTCCCAATCAAAACAAAGCAACTTCCTCATTTTTTCAATTCGTTTGTTTATTTAGAGTGCATGTGACCTCAATCATTTCAAACACATCATATTAACGCAAGTCAGTAGAAATATTTTTTTCATAATTCAATATTCATTGCAACTTAAGACAGGATATTTTCAAACATCCTTGAACTTGAGGGAATTGTTTTGGTCGAGTTGAAACGGAAATAAACTCTCTCTCAAAAATTTCTTTTCCCTTTCATTTCCTTTCTGTTGTTCTGCTATTCGACGGTGATACATCCTGGTATTTCTTCTATTTAAGAAGAAATTCAAGTGTCTCATGTACACTTTAGTTCTCTATATTTTTAGAGATAAAATTTGAAAGGTGGTAATTCTAGAAATATACTTTTGTGGAAGTAGAAAGGGAAAATATGTTTGTATTGTATGTGATGCAATGCCTAAAGATTTTGAAATTCCCATAAGCAAAACATTTTCCTTGGTTCAAATAAATTTTTAAAGACTTTTCAAGGAATGGTACTTAAGAGTTTGTTCAAGTTTTATATCTGTAAATCTGTACACCCGAATCGATATTTTCCTAACTTAATAATTTTTCTCCTCTTGGCGAAAGTTCATGTCATGTGGCTTCACTTTTACTACCGGATTTTACACGTGTGCTTCTAACTCCTAAAAATTATTTAGTTATGCAGTGTGCTTAGAGAGTAATCCACTGGTATTAATTATCTAGTTCAAAGATAACTTTAAGATTCAATAACAGCCCAAAGAAACTGAGGTATTTCTGTAACGTGACATGTAATGCTGACTTTCAATTCCGATAAATTGCTAATTCCTCCTCCATAAGCAGTTCTCTTAAAAATTCCCACATCCAGAAATCACAAAGATTCAAATTAGGTGAACGAGGAGGTCAAGGATTCGGAAAAGCTCTGGATACCACAAGATTTTCACATCAAAGTTAACAAGAAGCAATTCTTTAAGTTGGAACCTAATATGGGAAGCTGTTCCACTTCGTATGAAGACTGTTCTGCAAACACTGTCGCTCTTATGAATTAAAAATAAAGTATTGTAGGAATTCACTGTACCATGCTGGAGTGAGAGAAGACATTTTAGGACTCCGAGGAGCGAGAAATGTAAAGAAAAATGATCTGATGATAAAATCGGCAGTTGTGTAATTAGAATGCAGTAGTTGTTGGTGAAGAACTCTGTATGGAGCAATTTTGATTATTCATATCTGAATATAAAAATATATGCATCCATAAAATCTATCAAAACCACGCATTGTTGCCAAAATTCGGCAAAACAAAATCAGAGCATGTTTGGTGGTCTTAAAGTTGCACAATTGCACCATGTGGATTTTACATGGATACTAGGTTAGTCTGAATTGGAGAAATTTTCATACTGTTGACAAAGGAATTGACATACTGAACACAAATGACACCGATTGAACATTTGCTGAAGAATAATTAGAACTGGGGGAACACATGACAACAATCGAAAATTTGCCTAATTCGGAAACTGAAAGCAACCGGGCCGAATTAGGCATAGAATATTTTCCGCACTAGACAGATGTACGTTACTCCAAAAGAGAGGAAAAATACTGCCATATATATTGTTGAAAGGGATGAAAACTAATATCATCACTACTCGAATGTAGATAAACCAAGAACACAGATAGGCAAATTATTGGTTTTGATTCTTTTTATAAATGCTTAATTTGTAAAAGTTTCCTTCAATTTTTTAAGCTACATTTTGACATTTGCTTTATTATTTATTTGATAATAAATTACAGTTACCGCTAGAAGTGTGAAATTTGGCAAGATTTACAAAACAAAATCTAAATTGGAAATTGTCCAATATGATGTTCCTTAAATAATGTAAAATTTAAGATAAAATTAAGGAAAATTACATCGAAGCAATGGATTTGACGTCATTAATCAACTACCTGTGAAATATTTTTAAACTGCTGTACAGGTTATTCAATAAACTAAAGTGAATTTCATTCGCTTATCGCTTCAATGCACAATCTCCATTTAAGGGTTGACATGTTAAAATATAACATTTTTGATTAATGATTGCTAACAATGACTGAAATATATGATAACGCATTTAATTTGTGATTTAGTAATTGAAAGAACAGAAAGCACTTTGATTTAAAACATCAATAATTTAGCTCATAAAATGATCAATCAGTAGGTAAATCTCAATTGTGCTGATACAGTGGAATTAAAACTCCTCTTTCTTGTCATGGAAATTATAGATCTTAATTTTTTCTCTAAAAACTACCAATTGATACAATTTGATGAGAACAGGGAATCTTATGGATTCCTTTTGAACTACTAGAAAATATACAAGTTTATGTAATTTTAAAAAAATCAGACACGTGACGAATTTTTAAGGAACTTTTTATTCTTTTTTTAATACTGATTTTTTTTTAAATATCATAAAAAAGGAACAGTCGTCATCAAAAATAATTGTACCTAAAAATTGTACCAATAAATTTTTATATTAAACAAGTATAATTTAAAATTTTAGTATGTCATGCCCCGGGCTTCCAAACAGCTTTATAGCAATCCATGATCGGATTCCAAAATGAACTCAAGTCACTGTAAATCTTTGGCTGAGGGTGCTCACTAAATTTATTCAGAGCTTCACATATGTGGCACAAATGAAGAGAAGGTGACCCAAAGTAACCATGCTCATTGAGGACCTTGTAATTTTTCTGCCATTCAAAGTACGAGTTGTATGCTGTTTCATTCTGCAGCAAATAATTCAAGTAGGTGGCCAGGTCAAAAGGCGATTTGAAGTCAGCCGTGTGGATGAACGAGTCGGGAGGGCACAAGCTCGTGTAATCCTCTTTGGAGGCCCCCATCACCACAGGAACGGTTTCTTTGTGGTAGGCGTTCCACCAGAGTTTTTCCGTGATGTATTCCTTGCAGTTGGAATTTTCGAAAGCGAGATAAAATTTGTAGTCACTTATTAAAGGACAGTCTCTCATAAAATGTCCTGGGCATTTGTGTGTCCCACAACCTCCATACACATCGACTTCTATATGCTTTTGAAGTTCTTTCACATAGTCCCACCTGTGGTTTTGACCCCCACAGTTACTACCTAGAATAGCGACTCCGCGACTCTTACTTACAAAGTGGTTCTTTGGCACAAACTGCTCTTGTTCTTCTGGCGTCAGAGGAATTGTTCGACCATATGGGACAGGGATATCTGAATCACCACGATAACTCATGCTCCAATTAAACAGACCATTATAGTCCTTCATGGTGTACTTTCTGGTGGCGTAGAAGGTATGCAAAGGAGATTCATCAGTAAAGAAAATCCAGATCTGGTTCTTTGGGTGGTGATTTGGCAATGTGTGAGGACCTTTAGTTTGGTGCAAATGAAAGAGAACCGCATCACTTTCATTGACCAGAGTGTCATCGGTGGTCAGCAAGCAGTTGCTGACACTGCAAAACTGAAATGGATCTTTGGTGTGTTTCCCGTACGACCTTAGGAAACGCCTTTTCATACGTTCTCCATGTTTCCAAACGTGAATGGTAAAACTCTTTTCCAAATGTTTATTGATCTCCGTTGGCAGCTGCCCTTGATCCAACGAGTTTGGATCCAAAGCAGAACTGGAGTGGATAACCACATTGTAGGTGTCGTGAGGAGAATACAGAAGCACAAATATCAGCGTGACTATCGGCAAGGAAAGAAAAAAGATGCATGCATTCTTGTACAAAACTCGGACAGGAACTCGAGGGAAGGAGTTGCGCAGTTCATGATACATCCCGATTCAAGCAAACGCCGACCAGACACATACTCGTGTGTTCAAACTGTCCAAGAGATCCTATTAAATATCTGAAAAGATAACACATGATTATGAGAATAAATATGCAAACTCTTATAAGTAAGTCAAAATATTGTACTGAGTTTTGTTCTCATAATAGCTTACTTAATTTATTTGAAGATATGTGACACATAATTAAGGTACACAAAATTATATTCATGTAAAAATAAATGTACATTCTTCATATCAAAACAAATTAGTAAAAATAGACACATATAATGACAGAGGAAATAATACACATGACAGAGCAAATAATAGACCCGTCATTAAATCCTATGATAAACATTTCATTTTACTGAATATGCATATTAAAATTACTCCATCTGTTTTTTACGATTCTGAATTCTACCATTGCGACACATTAATATTCAAGTCATAAAAGAGCTGATAACAATTTTAGTAGCACGGAATTTAGTTCCTTAGATTTTAGCAAACACTTTCACCTAGTAAAGAAGTTCATCATGAGGATAAATAATGTCCTCATAATTTTCACACCATTTAACAGGATTAAAATAGCATGACTACGTTGTACAGTTGTTTTTGACGTAGTCTTGCTATGTTAACACACTTACATAGAGCAAAAATACTATAGTATGATTTAAATTTAATTAAATATAAGACTTTTTTACCATGAACTCTTTCAGTAAAATGTTTAATATAAAAATACATTATTTACATTTTTTTCTCCAAAAATGAAGAATGAAATCCTTATAATAATTCCTTTAACGAAAAAAAAACTATATAATATTTTTTTTGAGCTCGCTTGAAACTTATTTTTTGCATTATTACTAGAAAGAGCTGCAAGGTGGCATGCTACAACTTGAAATTTACACCAGAACAATGTGAAGAACAATATGAATGACTGTAGCGACCCCTTTTATGTACTTAAAAATGAAGAAATTGTGAAGTCCGGTTTCCTAAACGCAAACTGCATCTGAACCTTGCTATCTAGTTGTTGTATTTTTCAGGGCAATAATTATAGCATCATTATTTCTTCTTATCAAAATTTCAATATTCGAAGAGAAGAAACAAATGTGACAGTTATTACAATGAAAAGCATAACAATCATTACTTCTTCTCAAATTATGCATCAATACTTGATGAGAAGAAGTGACTATGAGTAATTTTACAAATTTGATACAGAATGTAAAGGAACACATGATTAAAGCTTTAGAATAAAAGTATACGAAATTGTAACCGTGACATAGCGTTCATTTTTCGTATCCTCATTTTTGTATAAGATTCTTTTTCAACTAACATTTTAGCATTTTTGATCAAATAAAACGAAAACTATTACGTGAGGATTTAGCCAATTGAAACAATCAAATAGAGCTATATTTGTTCATACATTAATCTGGATCTATTAACATTAGGAAAATATACTCCTCCTTAAGCGGTTATAGAAATTACCTGGTGTTAACGATCATTATCATAATAGTGTTTACAAATAATATTTTGAATTTAAATAACGTATCATTTTTGAGCATTGAGTCGGGTATTTATTATTTTTCTTCCCAGATTCAAATCTTAATTACTTTTAATTTAATCATAAAACTTTTTTATATACAAGATTTATTTACATATTTTTCAAATAGTTAAACAGTATTGATTAACAACATGGTGAATTGCCCACGTGGTAATCACTCATTCACATGGCATTCATACTTTATACAAATTAATTATGCTAATAAAATAAATAGTACCGTTTATAAAAATAAATAAATAAAAAAAAACTACTAGAGCTGGAAAATAGTTTATCAAAAACATCGACTTACGCGTGGAAGACAATTATTAATTTTAAGCAGGCCTGATTCGACGTGTTCTATAGAACGTTTCGCTTATTCCTTCGGAGCCATAGTTTTCAGTCTGAATCCATATTATAAAAGGAAGTTTCATCTTTTTCCGCCAGAGATCTCATAAGATTTGATTATATCAAATTTGCGATTTAACAGTCACGATGGAATAAGTGCTCCGAAGGTATCCGCACACACTCCGAAGGTATAAGTGCTCCGAAGGTATCTCACAGCTCCGAAGGAATAAGTGAACAACCGCAGAACAAGTTAGATTTCAATAATAAGCAGTCTTCATGCTTACAGCAGAAAGAAAACTTATCTTTTTTCGGCTCTCACCTCAGCGTTTCCTGTGCAGCCGCCTTTTTTTTTTTTTTTTTTTTTTTTTTTTTTTGTCGAACTTGAGACTGCTTCTATCTTGTTCCCCCTCCCTCTCTGTGGAACCCGTTCCACAAGTTCTGCGCTAGAGCAGTCCACTTTGTGGAAGGGGAAATAAGAAGGGATGTAATCTTAATGGAATATAAAGGGATATAATCTTGATGAAATATAAAAAAAGAATTCCAGTCAGGAAAAAATATGGATAATTTAGTTACTTTATAAAAATATCCACCCAATCAACAATTATGTCTCGTTACAACAGCTGAAATGAAGGCAGAATTTATATAAAACAGTTTTGCCAGAATTGAATATATTGAATTTTTTTTTACGATATTTTGTTTCATACATTTTTCTGAATGGTATATAGGATTTACTGTTAAATTCTGTCACTAATTTACTCTTTATTTGTCCTTAAAAATGATCATCATACTACAAACACCATAAGACAAACAACATTTAATATATAGGCATCATGAAACACCAAGAAGCTTCAGAGACAAGTAATTATAAGTTGAATAATTAAAAGCAAAAGCTGAGGTTTATAAGAAGTTAACAGAAATAAATAAGTAAGAAAGTGATCTTTTCCAAGTTTAAGGATGGTAATTTCGTAGAAATAATGCGGGAAAAATATAATTGATATTACTAATAAATAATATCACAATAATTTTAAAGACGTTTTTAGGAAATAAGTGATTTTGTTGAATACACATTAGAAAATTAATACTTTAACAAGATTTTGTAAAACTAATAAATAAAAATTTTACAAGTTTTTAAAATGGGAATTGGGTATTTTTATTGTCTAAAGAAATGATTCATAAATTTATAAATTTCAGGTAAATGGAAAAAAAAATTACCCATGTTCTTTTCAAATAATTTTATTATCATGAGTAATTAATATTGGGAAAACTATTATTTCAGTAATTCAATAATATAATAATAAATATTCAACCAAAATAAAAAAATATTTTCTCTAATTAGTCCTAAAATGTTTCACATAAATAAGTTTATACATTGAATAAATTATACTGTGGATCGAAATTTTTTTTGTATGTCTGATGAGAGAAAAACATTACAAGATATTCAAAAAGATAATATATAATATTCGTTGAATATATATTTTTTAAAAGTTCTATATTTTGAAAATTGCAAAAATGCTTATAATTAAAACATTTCAAAATGAGACCTTTAAAATTGAAATTAAATAAGAAAATTTACATTAAACTAAAAAAAAGGATTTTCTTTCATAAAATTCAATTATATATTAATACATTTTTAATGAAATACCTAAAAATATACATTTAAGATAATCTTGAAATAAAACAACGCATTTTAATAAAAAGATTGAATTTATCAATTAACAATTGCTTAGTCTAATAATCTTCTCTAAACACCAAAATTAATAAACACTTCTCTAAATACCTCAACTGCTTCGTTATTTTATCTTAACAATAAAAATATACTTCGATGAAAATGAAACTATTTAATTATATCATTTGCTTTACTTACAGTGTTGCCAAAACGATTTATTAAATTTTTCATGCTTACTGCGTGAGAACATCAAACGAATTCTGGGTCACGCTCTGCTTGAGTTTCCTGCGGAATTTCCGGAAAGAAATGTTGAAAAAGAATGCATTCAGAATTAAAAAGAAAGAAAGAATTCATGCCATCCAGTTTATGTCTTGATAAACGTATTCAATTTTCAGAATTCTGTGTACGACCTTGTTCCGACAAGAAGATAATGAAATATTCCTTTACGCACGAACGCTCAACGAGATCTCATTTGCCATTGCAGATGAATTATTTTTGCCTAATTAACTTACCTTCGTTTAGAGTTACGATGCAGACGATTTTCGTTGAGGTTCTTTGAGAATACGATCTCGTTCGCTTATATTAAAGCTAAGATGATCCATGTTTAAATACATTTTTTTAAGAAAGTCTTAAGTATGAAGTTCAAAACTAATCTCGCATAATAGATAACTTTAAAAATTAAAAGTATTTTTAATTATTCTTATATACTTCATAGTTCGAAATTACATATAAATTATGCCAATTATTAGAATAAAAGAAAGGCAACATTCATTTTTTTTTTTTTTTTTTACAATTATTTTTTATTCTTGTTCGATTTTCAGGACTTTTATTTAAAAGAATTGTATATCGAATTACAGGCCGATAACACCATATTATGATTAATTTATTCTTTTCTACATAAAGAGTTGCGAGACTTCTCAAAGAAAATTATAAACTCTTGATTCATTTTTCTTTGAAAGATAAAGTGTTCTGTTCAAAATTTTACGATGATGTATTGAATATTATTATTATTATTAAAGAATGAAATATTTATTTTGTAACTCTGCACCTATTATTATCCAGACCTCAGAAAAATATTGAAATACTATATATGTGAGATAAGAATTTATCTTTAGGATTTTTTTCTTTTGAACCATTTAGACTATCAACCAATAGTTTTCGCTAGTTATATTTATATCCATATTCAATATATATATTTTTAAATATATATTGAATATGGTACATTAAGATTACCCATTCATGTAGACCTGATTTTTGTTTATATATTTTTTTAAATATATATAAACAAAAATCAGGTCTACATGAATGAGTAATCTTCGAAGGTATGTAAGAGCTGCCAAATACAGTTCATGTAAGATACATATATGCTTTGTAAAATTTTATTCATGTTATAAAAATGTGATCACGCTAGCTTAAAAAAAATTGACACACATATAAACCTTGAATTTATTGAAATGTATATTTCGCATTGGAAAATTTAATAAATTAATTTATTTGTATTATTAAAAAAAACAGCATAAAATATAAGAATCCAATATCTAAAGTATAGGAAATTACATTCTTAAAAATTCTAAAATAAAAGCTTTTAACTGAGAAAGAATTTTAAAAATATAACTTCGTAACTATTATCTTTTCATATGAAAATTTAATCATGTATTTTTTATGATTTTATCAGTATTTTTAAGTTTATAGGTGGATTAAGACCTCTAATATTAATGCATTTTTATGTTATATTTATTCATATAACATAAAAATGCACTAATATTTGGTCAGCAAAATTATAATTAATAAAGTAGTTAGTTTGGTTCAATATATATATATATATATATATATATATATATATATATATATATATATATATATCAGTTATTTGTTGTATTCGACATTAATGTTAGGCGTTGTTCTTCGTTAAAAATTCGCCTCTGTTGTTTATTTACTATTCAGTGATTATTTATTGATTTATTGCTTACATGGATCAATATTCAACAGCTATGAAGCAAAATATTGCCTAGAAAAAGATATTGCTAGAATTGATATTGATATATATGTATATATAATGATCTTTAGCACTGAAACAGTATTTCAAGCTAAATTTATCAACTAAATAATTATCAATTAAAATTATATCAATATCATCCATTAAACATTAAGCCATATTTGATATTGAGAGTTCCATTAAAAATAATACGTTTGAGTTGCTTCTAAAGTGTCAATGCTTTGAAATTTATAATTTTTTTTATTATTGGGCCGAAAAACAAATCGTGAATATCTTTGGCGATTTTTCGGAAATTAAATCAGATAGCGTGAAAGGAAATAAGCCAACTGTTAAGTCATGATCTGAAGAAGCAGGTGATGAGCTTCCAGGGACACCCCCACCGCACAGTGGAGCGTTTGAATCCAGCTTCCAGGGACACCCCCACCGCACAGTGGAGCGTTTGAATCCAGCTTCCAGGTCAAGGAGTATCGGGTCGTGACCCAAGTTGCGTGCAGCTCCAACCGGAGTGTGGTCACCACGAGGACTCTTTTTCTTTCGACGCGTGATTTTCGGATGTTTACTCTGATCAAGCACGATAGGTGCATTCCTGCCTTCATTGCCTCATCAACCTAAAAGATGACGTCGCTATTTCCTTTTTATCTCTTCATTTTCTTTTTTAGTATATTTTATGACATCCATTAACCTGATTCACTGGTGGAATGGGTCAGCATTTTGTTCAGTCATATTTATTTTACGTTAGGATTGACGAGCTGATCCCGTATCAACGGAGTAAAGAAAAGGGGATAACAGTTTATTATTTGTTAATGATAAAATTAACTATAAGACTTATTTATGAGCTTTTATTTTTACATGGCTGATAGATGTAATCTATTATTAAATTATCAACTTTCCACCATAAAATCTTAAAAAAAATTTGGTGCAGTCCATGGGAATAATAGCTGGAATTCTTTATTTAATTTTAAAATCGGACAAAAGTACAAGAAACCCGATATTGCTAAAATCATAAAATGCAATAGAGTGCGATGGATCGAGCAATTACATGGATTTGATAATGCAAACCCAGTATAAAAAAGCTCGTTTTTGCTAATGCCATGGAAAACAGAAGACGAGGAAGACCACCTGTTAGGTAGTTTGATTAGGTGAAAATGATTTTAATACGATAAATCGAGGAAGCTGGAGGAGCTTCGTGATGGATAGGACCAGATGTCAACGACTATTAGGGACGGCCTTGGCCTGTAACAGGTTGTGGGGCTAAAAAAGAAGAATACATATAATTTTATTCTCAGCAAAGGCAAGAAATTATATTGAGTATAGTTGTTAATTAACATTAACTTTACTCACAAAGAGGGAGACTTGAACAAACATTTAACCGTCAAGATTCAAATAAGCAACCATTTTCACAGTCATTAATATTGACAAAACAACACATCAACAATTTTTTCACGTGGCGGGAAGGTTGTGAGTTCGAAACTCGAAGTAGTCGACCCTTCGTCTTGTTCCTTCATATCGGTTAAAGCATGTAAAGTAGTTCGGGGTTGTAAATTATACTCAAAGTGAAATGATATCTCTTCTGTTTGATTCCAGCTTCTGCAGAGTGACAGTCAGCGTACGTTTTTGATGACACTTGCACCTCACTATGTGCCTTCCTGTGGCCACGGTTTCTGCTATTTGAAATGTCGAAAAGCAAAATTACTTGAGTGGGCCAGAAATAGGGGAAAAAAACCGTTTTGATTGCCTCAGAAGATCTGAAAATTGACCTCCTTAATATATTTTACTAATTTTTTTTTATGTATTTGAATTCGAAGGCAATCGCATATATGTATTATATGGTGGTCATCCCTTTGCTTCCAGTTTTTAAATTACGAAGACCAACTTTTAGCAGGGCACACCCATGAGGAACATCATATGCATATAGCCATCTTTCCTTCCCAAATAGTGTCCAAAGACTAAATGAGCCAGAAATGTGAGTGCATTAATAAACGAATACCACCCATTTCTTGATAACAGTTAAAACAAAAGTAACTGACATTTTTTTCAACATAATTTTTCCTTCACATATAATCGCTTGCCAAGCCGAATGATACGACAAAACACTGACACCTTTCATCCTTTATCAAAAATAATGGCACCTGAAACGAAAAGTAGTCAGAAAATCGTCTCATTTGTCGAACTGTTCGTAGCACGGACATTCGTGACTAGGTATCGGTTGCGTTTCGGCTGGAGACAAAGGGCCTACCCTCGGGGAGGACGGCAGCCAACAATGGAAAGCACCACTGACATGCAACCGGGTAATGGGCAGGATATGCTTCGCACTCCTCTTTCTCGACGCCGAAGGTAATAACGGGATGTCGCTACTGCGAGCCGAAGAACAATTCAGAGGCGTTCTTATTTTACTTTATTATTACTGCTGTGCGGTGGCCTCCGGGCGAGGCAATCAGCTACATTTCCAGGGTCACCTGTAATAGCCTCACCGAAAAATGATAAACAAAGTCTTTAACTAAGGATATCTCGACACTTTGGGCTGTCCATTTTTATAACTTGGTTAGACTCAATATTTATTTATTTTGCAGCTATAATTGGAAGCGAACTCAAAACGAAGAGATGAAACACTTGAATCTACGAATGCTACATCTTACCCTGACATCACGGTTTACGCTACAGGATATTCATTAAAAATTCATATATATATATATATATATAGGAGTATGTGTGTCACACTGAGATTTTTGAGATACAGATAGGTTTTAAAAGTTACACTTACAAAATTTTAAGGGTGTTCAAAGTAGTCTCCTCCAACATCAATGCAATGCACTTTTGTAGACGAATTTTCCACAGATTAAATGCCTCGAGCCATTCATTTCTTGGAATAGATGAAAAAAATGCAAATATAGCCATGTCGATCTCTTCTGAATGAAAATGACGTCCACGTAAGTTCTTTTTTGGATTAAAGAATAACCAAAAGTCGCCCATAGCTAGATCAGGTGAATACGGCAGATGTTCGATCACTTTAATTTGTTTTTGTTTAAGAAACTCAACTGTTTATCCGGGAGTATATGAAGATGCATTGTCATTGTGAAGCAGTAGTCCCCTAACATTCAGTTCTTGTAGAATTTCTGGAAGACATTGAGTGGTATACCAGTTTGCTGTTACTGTTTTCTGTCCTTCCAACTTGATGGCTTTCACCAATCCCGTACTTCTGAAGAAAACGACATACATCACTTTTTTCAGTGCGCGTTGCTTTTTCATCATTGTCAATCCTCTTCAAAGACCCATAATTTGCTTTCTTGGCGTGATGGAATGTCAAAAAACGGTATGTAAGTTTCATCACCTGTTACAATTTTAGAAGTAATGTGATCGCCACCATCATTCAGCAATTTAAGAGTTTCTTTACTGATTCTGACACGCTCCTCTTTTTTGTGCTCAGTTAGATTATGGGGAACCCAACGGCAAACTACTTTTTTTCATATGTAATTCTTCATGAATGATTTTGTGTATGGCTGCGGATCCAATGTTAAGTTCTTTCTGTATCATTTGATAGGTACAGCGATTATCATCCATTAACGTTTTTCGTATGGCAGACACATTATCCGGGTTTACTGCCGACGGCTGCCTTCCTCTGTGTTCTTCATCCTGAAGAAAATTGCGACATCTTCTATATTCTCTAAACCATCTGAATACCGTAGCATGAGCTGGAGATTCATCACCAAATACTAATTGCAAACTTTGAACGCATTCTTCTTGATTTAATCCTGCTTTAAAATCGTAGAAAATCTTAGCGCGAAAATGTTCTCGCGTCAACTCCATTTTCTCTTCTGTTTAAAATTTATTCTACGCTAAACAAGTTGAAGTAAGTCAGTAAAATATCGTCTTCTGTGTTAAAATACTTTGTATTTTAAAATTAAACCGTTATTTTTATTTTGTACATTCTTGTCTGTGCGTTTCTCAAAAAATTTCAGAGTATATATATATATATATATATATTTATATATATATATATATATATATATATATATATATATATATATATATGTATATATATATATATATATATATATAAAATTTATAATGTTTTGTAGACCATTGTCAGGGTGAGATGTAGCATTTTCATCAACAATAAATAAAAGCGAAAGAAAATATCACGTGATGCGTCATATATGTCATTTGATATTTCCTTTCTCATAAAGATAAACTTATGTGGATTTAACCCTGGCTGAGTGATAGGACTACGCTCTTCAGAATGGAAGGCTTCAGATTCGATCCCAGCTATTGTTGAATAACTGAAACAGAATATTACACTTCTAATGAAGTGGATCCTTGAGAGTTTTCCAGGTTTTCTCCCTTGCGATACTTGAGTAAAACTTTTTGTCCAAGAAAATTTACTCATTACGTGACTCGCGATGCATGTTCTATTGGCTAATAGGAGCTATCGTCAGTAAAGCTGTCGTTTAAGCGGTGTCAAATGTAGCATTACCTTTGTAATTTGTAAGTGTAAATATTTTTACAATAATATATTAGGAAATTTACACTTGCATTTGAATGTTTTTTCCTTTTAAAATACGAAAGTTGTAGAATAGTGATTGCAATGATAAAATTCTGAAGTTAAATACATTATCATAATTTTTTATTCTTTTAAATTTTAGAGCAGAAAGATTCTGGCTACTCATAAACATTCTAATAATGAAAACTATTAAGGAGTGAAAGAAACTACCACGATTCTTATTCGACTCGGAAAAATATAATAATAAATTATGCTCAAACTTCTACGATAGGAAATCTAATCCCTCTTTACCGTTGTGAAAACTCAAGAGAAATTTTATCCAACAAATGAATAGTTAGCATCTTGGCTTTTGGTTCGGTGGTTTGTGAATTCGATACCCATCTCAATTGCGGTTACTGGCACCTTTAAATTGTGTAGATCCTGGTCTGATTATTCCACCCTTTATGCAAAAAGTAACATTTGTGTGATAGATAAACCAAACTATTATTTCATATTCTTTCAAATTCTGAAGCAAATATTTTAAACTTTTGCGAAAACTGTTCTAACGTATTCCAACGAGATATTTCCCGCTTAAAACTTTTATTAATTAAAGAAATCTTTATTCAATTCGACTCTAAGCCTTTCAATTTAACTCTAAATGAAAATGACTACGGCAATATGCATCTCAACATGCTTGTTTTTATGCATTCGTAGGTCCATTAAAATATTTCTCTCTCTCTCTCTCTCTCTGTCCTTTATTAAAGATTCTCCAACTCAACTTATGAGTCCTTTATATAATTTTCCCAATTCCTTCTATTAGACACACACACACCCTCTCTCTGTATGTATTTTTTTCAAATTTTCAATTAAATGTTTTTCATTCATCCACTCTAGTTCAAATGCATTTTTTAAAATTTGTAGTGGATGACACTTGATGTTAATATGGTTTTTTCAAATATTAATTCATTAAAATGTTAATTAATTAACTTTAGTTTTATATGGAAGAAAATATTTTTCTTTGTTGACTTAAGTAGGAATCGATTGTAAATATATTAATATAAAATTTATTCTTTGTTGACCTATTTAAGAATTGGCTTTTTGCAATTTTTTTTATATTACTTGTTAATAAAGAATAATAATTTGGATTATTTACAATATCCTTCGAATTGTTTTTTTAACTTAAAATGGTTACATTATTTTCTATTAAATGAAAAACTTGTAAAGACTCGCCAGTCGCTGTCTTTGCACTTTTTCAAGACCTCCTATTCTTCTAATATATTTATTTGCCTGTCAGGTTTTCTCAACATTGATAATGACAGCACCCAGATGGTGGGAACCTGTTTTCTGCATGCGCATCTGTTGATAATCTTGAATGAGTTTTCCAGGTTTCCTTCCTCGCATCACACCTTTCTCTCACACTATCTGCGTTGCTAGGCCGTGGTGGTCTAGTCAAGTATGGTGTCATTTTGCCTATCGGAAGGTAGTGAGTTCGAACCCCGTCTCAAATAAATATTCACGTTCAGTAAAGGTGGCATAGATGCGTTGGGCAAGTTATGGTTTCAATATCCAAATGATACTCCGAAGTTGGCAAGGCAAGGATTGTGGAGGTTTCTGGTTTTGCTCCACAATCCTTGCCTCGCCAACCTCGGAGAATCATTTCACCTGTTTATAAATGACAAAGACAACCACTTTTCCACAGCAGCTCCCACCTCAGCCCAGGAACAGGCAAGTGCATGCTGGTACTTATGCAGTCTGATAGCTACAGTTGTTCAGTAATCACAAAAGTAGGGAAAAAATAACAAATGGTTTCAAATTTGCTCTTCACCGCTCCTGAACCATGAAAAATGGGTATTAAGTATCTACTTTGAACACCGTCACACCTGGCCGGAAATGAGCCGTCTGAGACACCCACAAAATGTTTTGATTTCCAGACAGGTTTCTCTGGAAACCACAAAAATGAATTTTGACTTCACTCATTTTCTGGTCAAATATTTTTCAAGGTCTGCCAAACATTTAGGATCTTAAACAATTTCTCCGTCTATATGTACAGTTTTAGTACTTGGAAGTTTACCGATTTTTTTCCCTCTAAATTATGTGGATAAGCCCTTTATTATGTATGAAAAATTACAGCAAATCTGATCTCTTAAGTTATCACAGAGTTGAAGCACAAGTTTGTTTAAAAGTAAGTTTGTTTATTAGTAAATAAATTTTATTGAATGATGCGCTGCGTAATCTTTTTGTTGATTTTACTATTCTTCTGGTAATCTAGATTTCTCCTTACGTCTGAAAGATGCAGAATACTAAGGGCATTCAACAACATTTAATTTTGGCGTCTCGAGTTTATACGTAACCATTATATCAGCTTGGTGACATTTTTCAATTGCCAAAACAAATCATACGAAAAGGATTATATACGGTATAGTGCCATATTAAATCAATATATTCAGACTAGTTTTTAAAACTATGTTGAATCGAAATGTATTACGATTTCTATAAACGGCACTTATATAAATTATTTTTAAAAATTGATTTTTTTTAAATAGTAGTTTATTTTTTATAAATTATGGAGTTGTTTAAAAGTTGTATATTTACCTATAATGTATTGTGTAAAATTGTCTATGATAATGATTTTGAATGTAAAATAAAATAACATTATATATACAGTAGACATTAAATAACATTATATAATAAAATAACATTATATAACATTTATTACTTTACTCGTAGCAAAAAAAAAAGTGTTATTTTTACTATAAACATATCTAAAATTTGGCGGCATACTAAAGTGCGGCGACGCAGTGGTTGGGAACCGGTGCACAAAAGAATAAAAGTTTATTGTGGTTTACTGGAAAAAATGAGTTGAAACTAAGCATATTCTTAAAGTCTTTCAATCCCATCCACTGATCAACTTAACCAGCTTTATTATCAACATAAAAGTAGAAAAGGAATGGTTTTATTTCACCAGTTGTACTATGCTTAGGAAGATAAAATTAGAAGAGCAAAAGCAGAAAACAATTCATTGTACGATTGAAATCCGTCAAGCGTGGCCATCAGCCTTTCTTTTTACCGGTTGGCTTAAGATGAGCGAGTTACTGCAGTAATCTGCTAACGATGATGATGGCGCATCTTTGTGTTTAAATTTCAACAACTTTATCTTCCATCGCAAGGGCTCAAACAACAGCTAAATCAACCATTTTACTCGGACACAAAAGCTTTACTTCAACTGCAACTTCGCAATGGAAGGACAATGAACAGATAATTTATTCCCAAATTTTGCTGCGGCGTTTGGAGAACAATGAAGTCTATTTTGTATTTGCTAAATAGACATGCAATAGTAAGTTAAGGAAAAAACGGTGAAATTGTGAAATATAAGGATAGTCCAATTTATGTTAACCTGGTTTGAAGGATAACCGAATATGTGACGTAATAGTTATCGCCTTTTCCATATGCGGCTCTGAAGAGACATGGATATTTATTTCCATCGCATTTCTTCAAATCACATTCAAGGATTGTTCCAAAATATTTTAGAAGAAATTCACCGAAGACAGTCGCCAATATTTCATTATACAACACGAGTATAATTCGAACATAACACCATTCGAGTTGGTGATTTAACGCTAAGACTGAACTACACTATAGCGATAAGTGTAATAATTTGTAAACTAAAGTCACACTACTCCTTTAATACTTAAGAATACATTTTTAGTTGAATTTATAAAAAATAATCAGAATTTAATATAATTGAAAGGGATGTAAATTTGAGCATCTCAGACTTTACCTCGGGATTCGATATGATATGGCTTTAGTTACGCCAATTATCTAAAGATCTATTTAACTTTCTTGTTATGTTCAATATTCATATTTCTATAAGAAGGATTATTGGTGACATATAATTTCATTATTAATACAAATAAGACCACATGAATGTTTTATAATCATGAACAAGAAATGAAGTCGGGTTCTAGTTAAGAGTCTCCTTTCTAAACTTCCTTCACCGGAAGATTCCAGCTCAAATCATTTGTTCTTCTACAATTAATTTTTTTGCCCACGGGATTCAATTAAACCAAGCCCTTAGATTTAAAGTGGATTCTAAATTACATCCACGCCCGATTTGAAATTAGAATGCAAAAATAACTATGGATAGTGAAAGGAAAAAGCCTCATGTTAAAATACAAAAAACGTGCCAATAAGAACTTTAACATTTAGTCGTTTCCATTCGAGATATGACATTTATGGAATTCACAATTAAAACTATATTGCTAAGTAAAATATAATTAAAAGAGTTCTCAAAAGAGTTTAAAAAAAATCTCATTATTTTGTAAGAAACTAAATTATGCTTCTTCTCACAGGAAAAAAAAATTCTCTTTTAACTGATGCCATTATCCATTTTTGAATTATACAAGTAAAAATTTTTGTTATGAATGCTTTCGTAAGTGAGAATATTATTATTTACAAATGCCGAACAACAGTTTCTAAGCCATTAGTTCACGGGCTCTCCAATACTTTTCAACAATGCCCTCATACTGAGAAAAAACCACACAATGATTTAAATGTTCAAAAGTCATTGGTTAATCAGAGTCATGCAAAACACAGTCCGGAGAATCCACCACTCCAATCCCATAGAAATGGTCCCGCAAACAATCATGTCCAGTTAGACCTGCAAAAAGGGCCACCGCAGTCTTTCTTGGAAAAACGGGAACAGCTCTTTCCTCCCCCAAAATCTTCCATCTCTTGTGCGTCGCACGTTGAACAATATCTTGTTTAAGAGTCTTTTTGAGAGTCAGGTTAACAAACAAATTATAGTTGAATGAAATGAAAGAGGGCGATTCATGCGTTGAACTATCAAGGATCCCTTTTTAGCCAGTGAATCAGCCTTTTCATTGCCCAAAATGTCACAATGGGCAGGGATCCACTGGAAAGAAATTCTGTGTGCCAGAGTCTTAAGCAAAAGTCTACATTCTAAAATTCTTTGGGAACTATTTTGATTATTCAAAAGAGTTTGAAGCGCACTCTTGGAATCTGACAAAATGACCGCTCCTTTAAAAAAGTGACTACGAATCGATAGCTGTTGGATAGCCACTGTAATAGCTTCAATTTCACCATCAAAGGCTGTGGAAAGAGGACTTATTGGTAAATAAAAACTGAAAAGCTCACAATGGATACCTGCTCCTGCACCATGTGTTCTTTCTAACATAGAGCCATCAGTGGAAACATGCAACCACTCATTTTCAGGATAGCGAACCTCAATTGTCTCTATTGCGAAAGATCTTAGTTGTATATCACTCATTTCTTTTTTTAACAACTTTCTGAATAAGATTAAGATTTATATTCAAATTCAGATAATCTATAGGACAAGTAGGAGGAAGTAAAATTAAATAGTCTCTACTCAAATTTAAAGCATCGGATTCTCTCTGGGCAGCTTGGATGAAGCCAGTTTGAGTCTTAAGATTCCTAGGGATCTCATTGTTATAGTTCCTCCAGAAAGAATTGCCAGGTAAATGTACAATTTTTTGGTACAGCATATTTTTTTGGTGAAAATATTATTTTATATATTTTAGTAGATTTGGCGAAGAAGTAATTCTGCAGGTAACAACATGTCAATGAATATATTTCATCATTCATTTTATGTTAATAGCCTTTTATTTTTATGTAATGTTTCTGTATGTTTTGTTTATATTCATATATTATATAAGTTCCTTGGGAACAAGAGATAATGAGTTTTTCTTCTGTTTTAAAGTCCATGTGTTAATGGTTTGAATCAATGAAAAACGGCTTCTGAAACCGATGCTTGCGTCCTTATTTAACAAATCGTTTAATTAACAAAATGAGCTTCTATAATATTCTCAGTCATTCGATGGTAAACTTCGCCTTGTTTGTTGCCGCTCGAAAAATGAGATTTGAAGGTAGGAAGCTAATTCTTCGATAAGTCGGATTTATGACGCCGTCTCATTACGATGTGATGCGAATGAAACATTATATGACGTCATAGATATTTTAAACCAATGAGAATTTCCGTAAAGTAATGTAGCCATGATTTCAACTGGAATGAAAGAAACAACCACTTTAAGATTTGAAAAAAAAAAAAAAAAAAATGATGTTTTTGAAGCTAAGGAAAAGTTAACTCAAAATTAAATTTGATCGTTCAATTGCAAGAGCTTAGGCAATCATTTGAAACAAAGAGTAATGTAAGCTGCCCTGAAATAGGATAGCTTTTGCAACCAATGAATTATCTTCTCAGAACCACAAGTTCGACGATCGCCGCAAGCTGATCCGTTTTCTGGTCTGCGGTGACATAATTATTATGTAACAACAATAAGTTCTTTTTTTTTATTTCTAACAGAGTGAAACTTTATACAGTTCTATATTATAAATAGAAATGTCATTTTTATAATTATCTATTACTCAATTCACAAGAATAATTTTGCAAATAAAGTAAACTACTGTTCCGGTAAACTTTCTCGTAAGAGAATTAGAAAAACAATTTCTGGAACAAAAAATATTCGCTAATTGTCGCAAGATATCACCATATACCATAACATTCAAGTTCCCTACTTAATAATAATGTGAAAAAAATGTCCGCACTGTTTTTCATATTTATTTTTTTGTACATTTCGTAAATATATTTTTACACTTCTTTTTTTTCTGCTTAAACATAAACATTTATGTGCTATAACTCATAGTAAACAATAATTTGGCGACATTTTTGGCGGAATAAATCTTAAAACTAATGTATAATGAGTTTTAAATGCACAATGAACATATAATCATGAAATAAAGCTTTATTTATTTATTTATTTTTTTTTACCATTGTAAAAAACTTTTTTATTACTTAATTACCTAAATTATCGACATTTAGAAATAAAAAGCTTAGTTTTTTTCACTTGTTTATGATAAAAAAAATCTACTGATAATTATGTTTAAGCACAAACAGTTTTATACATTACGGAATTTATTTATAATATTTTTACAATTGTATTAATATTCCTGATTCTCTCGCCTTTCATGATCATTTGTGGATTTATTTTATCGCTATATCAAAAATAACACTAATTTAACACACACGCACAAAACAATTATAAGAAATTTAACAAACTTTTAGAGCTCTTACCTTACAAATTTGCTTTTTTTTTTAGTTCAGCACTATTAATTATTAGAAAATTTTTAATGTTCCCGTAAGCAAGGAAATAGTTTTAAGGTTACAAATTAATTCTTTATAAGTATTGTAATTATATTAATTTAGAATTCTATTAATTAATAAAATTTTTAAATATTTAAATCATCTTTGTCGATTTAAAATAACTATGAAGTAGATGTTTCGTCTTTTTCATTTTACTTTTTCTTTTGTTCAAATGTCAACGCATTAATGGCTTGAATCAATGGAAAACGGCTTCTGAAATCGATGTCTGACTCCTTATATAAGGAATCGTTTTATTAACAAAATGAACTTCGACACTATTCTCAAACATTCCATGGTGAACTTTGCCTTGTTTGCTGCCCCTCAAACAATATGATTACAAGGCAGGCAGCAAATTCGTCAACAAGTCGGATTTACAGCGCCGTTTCTTTACGATGTGAAGTGAATGAAACATTATATGACGTCATGGATATTTTAAGCCAATGAGAATCATAATAAAATGGTGTACTCAGGATCTCAACTGTAACGAAATAAACAACTCATTTATAGGGGGGAGGAGGAAGGAATGCTAAAAAATAAAGAAAAAATATCATATCAAATGAAAGCATATTTAATTTTTGAGGCTTTAATATATATTATTTGTATTCAATTTGCTGACTGAAACTAAAAAAAAATTTTTTTCTTTGCGAAACCCGAAAGATAGCGCAGCAGTTTGCAAGAGAAAAGATTTAACACTTTTCAGGAAGTTTTCCATGAAAACAGGAAGACTCACCAGACTGGCTATTCCTATTTCATAAAATCAATGTTTATTTACTTTTTTAAAATTAATACAATGTTCTTCAAGAATAATATATATATGTGCATTTAAAACACAGTGGGAAGAAAATAAAAAAAGAAAAACGGAAGATCAATAACAATAACCCACAAGCGTTTTTTCATTAAATAAATGCGTTATTGTAATAAAAATCCATAAGCAAAAATTGAAATGAAGCCTTTTCCGAAATCTGTACAAATGTTCACAATAGAAACTTTTAAGTTTATTTGTGGATTACTTTGTTACTTTTCCTTTTATGCACAAAGATTAATTTTATAGCTACCTAGTTTAAAATGGATTTCGAATCATAAACCCGAGGCGGCAATTGTGCTCACGAGCTACTGAACCTAAGGACAGAGTTTGAGTTTGAAAAGAGCTTATAGAGTAGCCAAGGTGTTTTAGATTTTAAAAAAATACCCGATATTTAATTCTATCTATAAAAAATAACTATGCAGTAATGTTTTCTAAACTTAAATCCATTTTTCGAGTAATTTTTTTTTTAAATTATTTAAAAACCAATAAAAAATCAGCAAAATACAACAAGTGTTTAATGTTTAATACTATCTGCTTTACTTCAAGGCCGATTTAAAACATCATAAATTATCTATTTATATATATATATATATATATACAACCTATATATAAGTTTTAACTGGCCATACTACGTAGTATCAATGAGAAGGCTGCGAATTCGAAACATGGGCAAACTTAGAAAGGTTATTAGGATACGTTGTTCTTGTTGTTGGACCAGTAGTTAGCAATTCCTGAAAACAGCCGGGTAAGAGTCTTGATAAATTAGAAGCATGGATCCAGCAGTAGATCCTTGACCTTCCAAAGGCAGAGGTATCATTTCCCTTGGAGGACATTGCGACCACGACCTATGTAACGTCTTTCATCTGCTTTTAGTGAACACAACGGATCCTCGATTAAGCTGAGAATCGAACTCACGGCCTTCCAATAACGAGAACGACGCCCTAACCGGATAAAATACGCATAATGGATCATGTTTAACAATGTCTTGCAAATGAAATGGTATTTATAGGGTCTTCTGTGGAGTTTCCTCTTAAATTAAAAAGACCAACCTATTTTTGGGACAACCCCTAGGGGCCCCACTGTACCCTAATAGCTGTGCAGAAGAGTCCCGGATTTCACCTTAAAGTTTGGGGACCCACTTTATAAATTGCTATCAATTCTTCCCTTTCAAATTCTAAACGTGAAATATTCTAGTGGCCTGTCATACAAAATTGTTTTCATTGACTTCGCACATCTGTTTAATGTGTTTTTCTAAAATTAACCCTAAATTTCGTCTTTACATATTGAAAAGTAACCATTGTATGTATTTACATAAAATATCAAATTTCCAACAGTATCACCTTTTTAGATAGTATAACAAAATTGTAATAAGCTTGTTTTTGTTAATAATGTAAAAAATCAAGAAACTTGAAATCATTTATAATGGTTATCATTTAGATTTGATAATAATAGCAAGAAAACTAGGTTTTGTTTTCACAAATCTTTCGGATAAGGAAAAAAAAAAAACTTATTGTATCACAACATTGTATTCTCTTCAACGTGTGACGTCTCTCAGTAACTTTAGCGTGGTTTTTCATAAACAGTCAAAATAATTACGATAAAGTATAAGATGTAATATTTTTACAGGTATAATTTTTTGTCATCTATAGATATAGCTTTATGGATTTAAAAAAAAATCATTGTGCCTTTTCTTATTGGATAAATCATTATAATAAATTTCTTCATGCATTCCATCTGAAAACGTTTTCACTGCTCTCAAATTTCAAGGTTACGAAATTATTAAAAAATGAAAAAGAAGCAACCAGAGTTGCACCTTAAGATAAATAGTAGAACAAATAATAACCAAATTAAAAAAAAAAGCGCAAATAAAAAAGAAGTCCGATAAAACTAAATGACACATTTTTTTTTAAACTCAAGATTGTGAAACTGAATAGATCAACTGAAGCGAAACTATATATCCTCGATTAAAACTGTAATTCAAAAACTACGCGTGGTTTAAAACGCAGCTAAAAAGATAATTCACAATAATGTGGAAACTAATAAAACTTTCAATTAATTCAATATTACGTAGTTGATATACTTATATTGTGCTTTTTAATTTCTTAATTTCTTTTATTTATCAAGATTAAAGATTATTTAAAGAATTAGTCAAGAGTTTTAACATTATCATATAAAAAAAATGTATCCTTTTATACCATATCTTTCTCATAAACTTGGCAAGAGTAAATAAAAGAAAATTCACCTATTAGACAATAAAACAAAACCACCCAATTAATAAAAATTATTAATTATTAAATCTATTATATCAAAATCCTTTTCAATATTTCACCACATTCATTAATATTTTCAAATTATTTGAAATGTTAAGAAATTAATGAACACAATCAAAGTAAATCTTCATTCATTTTAGCCATATTTTACAATTGAATTAAAGTATTTATATAGCAAAACTTAATGAATTGAACATTTAATTTTAAATTTCATTTTCATTTTTTAAATGATCATTAACATTTTTATAAACCTAATATATTTTGTATAAATTGCATGTGTTTTTTACAAATTCAACTCCAATTAAGAAATTATAAATGTGGATGTTATCTAATTTGACATTATTATTTTTTCTTAAATGGCTGAAAAATTTTACGAAAATAATTAAAACAATTTATAAAACTATTAAAGATTCTATCCTTAATTATAATCAAATACAAAACTAAAACTGTTCTATAAATCAATATCTTTCGGATTTATATTTCCAAATATTGAAATTAATTTTTGCAAAATAATTAAAGTATTTTACAACAAATTTGTCCTTCATTTTATGCGTAAAATTCAATTTCTTAAAGTTCAAAGTAAAATTACTTAAATATTAACAAAACTTAGGAATTATAAACCAGTTTATTTGATTAAATATCAAGTTAGTAACGTATAATTTAAGTATATATTTCTCTTTAAAACTGATCAAATAAAGTTGTAATTAATTAATTTTCATGGATACAATTAAAAAATTTTTTAAGTTAATGCTATTTGGTAAATAAAGAGTAGTTTTTACTTTAGGATGTGACCTTCAGTTATCAGTTAATATAAGTCTGACTTGGATATGATGTATAAAAAATATACTAATTATTAAAAATGGAAAAAATACGCATCTAAAGAAAAAAAATACTTTAATTAAAAAAATTTTAATTAATACAAAAAATCACTAATTTTTGCCAAGGGGCATCCTAAAGTATATTTCTGTCGTAAATAGACTACAAATAAAAATATTGCATCAATAAAAATATATAAATATTTCTTTTATCAAATTATGATATAAAAATTTATAATTTACATAAAAAACGAAACTATACACTTTACATTGTAATTCTTAAATATTATTATTTAGACTACAAATAAAAATATTGCATCAATAAAAATATGTAAATATTTCTTTTATCAAATTATGATATAAAAATTTATAATTTACATAAAAAACGAAACTATACACTTTACATTGTAATTCCTAAATATTATTATTTACACTAACATATAAATATTAAATTACATATTTTTAAATTCATTTTAAAAATATTCTAGCTTTTTAAAGCAAAGAAATAATTAATATTTACCTTCATATTAAAAAGTTATCCATCATACAAATTAAGCAAATTGTAATTTATTCTAAAAAAATTCAAAGAAAATTTATGATAGAATTTTTTTGTTGTCAAATTGAAATAATGAAAAATATTAAAACATTAAAATGAAATTAATATGTCGTCGTAAGATCGCCGTTTAACTGCTGATAATGGAACAGCCTCGTGCCTTGCAGAGAAAATTCTCTATGAGAGCTAAGAAATCAATAGCGAGCACAGCAGAGATGAGAAATGAGGTTACTGCAAAAATTGGCGGCGTTTCATTTCTCGCCAAATCCTCGCCGCTTCAGCAAAATTTATGTCACGGAAAGAGAGTGCCATGATCTTTTTTTAATGGTTATTATTTTACATTTAAAGAAGATTAATGATGCGTTTGGCAACGGAATGCTTTTAGTTAAATGTCGCAGAACCGATAATTTTTTATGCATGATCGTCGATTTAAATCGTGAATAGATCGCCAAAGCGTTAAAAAAGTCTAAATTGGCTGATATAATGATAGACTGTACGCATGTTTTGCTTACTCCTGAGTAAGATTTAATAAGATAATTCGAGTTGATGACTTAAATATAAGCGGTTTTTCCGTTCTGAAATGACTAAAATGTAAAATTCTGTATTAAGGTGGATGAATTTTTAAAATAAAATTAAATAAAGAATGAGAATAGTAAGGTACTTTTTTCATGCGTGTTTTTTTGTCAGAATTTCACTATAGGATATTTTTGGCGATGACACTTTTGGTAAGGACAGTAATTTTTCATGTTACACAATTCAGATACACGTAATCTATAATTTTTTTTACCTCATAGATATTTTTATTTAAATTTAAGCGTCATACGTAAAAAAGTATATTTCTAAAAAAAAAAAGAAGGAAATCACGTCATATTTTTAAAAATATCAATAGAATGTTCTTTAAATGGTTCTTAGTTAATATTTTGGCACTGTTATTTAAATTAAATAAATAAACTATCTCGAAATTTAAATTTTCTTAAATTTCTAACTTAGGTTCAGTTAATATTAGGGGTTCTACACCTTTATCTGTTTGGAGCATTTCCTCCAAATACCGCTAGACGCAATATACTATCAATATCATTTGACTGAGTTGTCTATTCTATTCATAGAGTTTGGTGATTCTATAATATAGAATCCGAAAACACTGTAATGGACCTGACGTATGTATAAAATTTTGGAAGATGTACCAATCAGAAGACTTTTTCAAGTCACCAAGTAGCCTTCACTTAGAATATATTGCGACCATGACTTGTTAAAACTGTCCCAGATAGTATTAATCCCTACCGAATTTTCATCTGATTTGGATATAAAACTCGCAATCTTCTAATAACGAGAGGACAGTTTTCCTAACCAGAGAATCAGAGCGGGGTAAAAAATAATAATAAACGCTAAAATTGTAAAAAGCGTTTACTTTGAAAATAATGCCATATATAATTAGTAGCATTTTTTTAAGCTACATAAATGTTATCGATTACTATATCTGTAATAAAGTAACACAATTATGTTTGATAATGATCTATAGGACGTATCCTCATCAAAATCATTTTGTTAGACATGAAATATTAATTATGTCACAAAATAGTTTTGATCATTCAGAAGTACATTATAAGTATGCTAGTTCTGAGTCTTAATTAATTAATAACACTTAGGTTTAGGCAAGCATCCCCTTATCCAGACTTCCAAAACGAAGGAAATAATATTGAATTCGGTGAATAGGTTCTACCATCATATCTTACAGGAACGAACTTTTTGACTGCTGGTCAAATTATACTTTTTTTATAAAATTGGTTTCCAAACATTCATTTCACGTTAGCGCCAATAAATGCGTTGTTAGAAAGATGTCGAAATTCATTTTAAGATACATATTTTTTTTTTTTTTTTTTTTTTTACCTTTAATGTCCGCAACATGATATCCACAAATGTGCTCGTGTTAGGACTTTCACACCATGTTAGCAAAGAAAACATTTAAACAGTTTTGGCTAAAATTAATTTTTTTAAATTAAAATAACACGATTTGGAATTTAATAATATATTTCAATTCTTAGTATTTTATGATTATGTACGATGCACATTGGATGCTCATTATAATACATATTTACGAACTTATATAATGAGCGGTTAAAAGTGATGATTCTAACTATATCTAAAACCAACGGAACAACATCCAATGTGGGGCATTGCCTAGGTACCCATATCTGTTGGGTACTATAGGAATTAGTCCATAGGTCCGAGGGCCCTGGGGTACAAAGCATATGTCCCGGTTAGGTGGTCATCTTAACGCAAAATTTTCAGTGTTTAGTTTCCAAGCACTGTTTTTACTAAGGTACATAGTTTATCGACCAATTGTAGGGATGAAAGGCTGAGTGGAATTTGCCCATCCTAAGGATCGAGGATCGGACCTGTGAACCCGGGTGGTTTAATGGAAGCGCTACCACTAAGCCACCTGGCTTCTTTAACTATATCTAAAAGACAGAAAATTCTGTCCATGGTATAAATTGTTGTTTTAATATTACACAATTATTTGTATCATAACAGAAACATATGTCTATCTTGGCAACATAGAATAGAATAGAACTAAGGATAAAATGCCATAGTTTTATGTCTGATTTGGAGCAACATGGGTCGTGTAATAGTACCATAACACACTAATGAATTTTTCGTAAGGTCATCTTGTTATTCTAAAAGGAATCCTAGCATTTTTGTCCATGCATATTAATTAAAAACTTTATGTATTACATTGTACCTGAATGATGCACTCTTCAAACATGACAATGCGCCATCCTTTTAGTTATATGCTACCGACACCGAACATCGATGCTAATTTGAAACATTCACATGGCCTTAACGTTTTCCAGATTCTAATTCCATTCGTAGAATGTGTTGTCTTAATGACTCCTCTTTTTGTATTTGCAATCAAAAATAGATAAGAGAATATGTTTAATTATATAAAGGGATTTGATTGCTTGATTTGAGACTTTATAATCAATTTTTAGCAAAAGAAAGCAATTCCCACCAGCCCCCCCTCCCTCATATTTTATTCGAATAACTTACATGTATTTTTGATTGTAGTATTTAAATGTTCTTTTCATAAAATTGCAATTTTTTTTAAAAAATTGCTATTGCCGGGGCTAACTATGGCTCTTTGCAGTATAAGGTCCGGGTTCCATTACACAGTCACTGATAAACAACTAAGGATGAATGTTATTCCTCTACATATACATGCGTCGAGATGGGTACTTAGGAGCTTTCCGGTTTCCTCTCATGCGACAAGAGAATAGGGGTCACTGCTTATGAAGTCCTCCTGGAAAAGTAATTTACATTGTGAGTGGTAAAATGTCTGAGAACGATCTTAAACTGTCCTCCAAGAATTTTAAAAGAATTGCTTTTGTTGCTCCGTCTTTTGAACATATGTTGTAGTATACCGGAATATTATATTATTAATATTTTTTATATTTATTTTTTAATATAATTTTTAGTATTTTAACATATAATTTAAATTAGCAAACATGATTCTATCAATGGCGGACTTTTTTGGTCCTGAACCAGTGTTAGGTATTTCAAAAGAATTGATCAGAAAGAATGTCTTTAATCTCTTTAAAAAATGAATCTTTAATCTCTTTATGAACTTGTATAGTGCCAATAATCAAAGACAAGCAAGGCTTTTAAATAGCACGTTTCCTAGTAAAAGGCAAAAAGAATTATTAAAGCTGAATAGAAGCAGTCTAAGGAAAGCAGTGGGACTACTTACAGGACACTGCCACCTTAAAAGACATCTCACCATAATGTGAGTTTCAGATGATCCCACTTGTAGAGGTTGTCATTATACGGAAGAAACTTCAATACACATCTTATGTGAATGCGAAACCTTTTCTGCACATAAATTTGAACACCTGGGTCAGCACTTGATTGAACCTTGGATGTTGCAGGAAATTCCTGTAAAATATCTGCTGAATTTTGCTTCAGCCATTGATTTTTTCAAATAGGGCTTTCTGAGGGGTATAGTACAATAGACCTATGGTCGCGGTGCTAGGTTCTTTTGGAACCACCCTATCTGAAATCTAAATCTAAATCAATGGCGGACGCCTCCGTAAGCACACCTCCAGTGACCTGTGTCCCTGAGAACAATCTCTCAAATAAAAAACTAAATAAATAAAAAGTAAACAACAACGTAATCGGACAGGAAGAGAAGAGAGGCAGATTTTATAGCGCGCATGCGCTAGTCTGATCTTTGCATTTAAGCTAGTTACAACATATAATTTACCATTTTAGTCAAAAAAAGTGAAACACTTATTATTGGCAGTCAAGTTTTCAGAAAAGTAAACTTTATTATACCTAGAAACAAAATGAATCAGCTAGTGATTTCTTGAGCGATTTTTTTCAATGTGTCTTTAAATAATAAAAGAGTTTTATTTTATTTTTAAAAAATATTAAAAATAAACATTAGCCTGCGATTTTCCTTTATTTTTATTCTTTTTGTAAATAGCAAACAATTTCAATTTTTATTTTATTTTATTTTTTAAAATTATTTATCTATTTATCTCTAACTAATTAATTTTATTTTTGTTTATTTATTTTGTAAACGGAAAAGTTTCGAAAAATTCCGATATAAAACTATATAAATTATACATTATACAATAACACCATTAAAATCTGCAGTAATTTCTGATCATTACATTTTTTTTCTGCAAGAAATATAATAAATTTGAATAATAATAAGAGGTTTACTCTGAAATTTTTGAGATACGGGCAGGAGAGAATTTACAAAATAAAAATAACGGTTTATTTTAAAATACAAAGTATTTTAACACAGAAGACGATTTTTTACTGACTTACTTCAACTTGTTTAGCGTAGAATAAATTTTAAACAGAAGAGAAAACATTTTCACGCTATGATTTTCTACAGGATTAAATCAAGAAGAATGCGTTCAACGGTTGCAATTAGCATTTGGTGATGAATCTCTAGTTCGTGCTACTGTATTCAGATGGTTCAGAGAATTTAGAAGAGGTCGCCATTTTCTTCAGGATGAAGAACACAAGGAAGGCCGCCGTCAGCTGTAATCACGGATAATATGTCTGCCATACGAAAAATGTTAATCGATGATAATCGCTGTACCTATCAAATGATACAGAAAGAACTTAACATTGGATCCTCAGCCATAAGCAAAATCATTCATGAAGAATTACATATGAAAAAAATAGTTTGCCGTTGAGTTTCCCATAATCTAACTGAGCGCCAAAAAAAAAGGAGCGTGTCAGAATCAGTAAAGAAACTCTTAAATTGCTAAATGATGGTGGTCACCGCATTATTTCTGAAATTGTAACAAATGATGAAACGAACATACCGTTTTTTGACATTCCAACACGTCAAGAAAGTAAAGTATAGATCTTAATCTGTGTTTTGAATTAAATTTTTTATGTTGAGTATCAATTTATAAAAAAAAACGTTATATAATAATATAAAAAAAGCATCTTTAAATGTTTAGTTTTCTTGACAGATTTGTTTCGCCCCGATATGTATTGTATAACATTTCTACTAATTTCTTCTGTACTTTTAGTATTTAATGAGATTCTATAGAATTATCTAATCGTCAATTGTGATAATAATGAAAAGATAAGTACATTTTATTGTGGAAAACTGTTGAAAATAGTGAAGCGCACAATTATTACACTTTTTTCTTTATATATATTTCTCTGTTTAAATTTTGAAAATAAATACTTTGCATATCACTTTTGCTTACTAATTTTTTTTTATTTGCTATTAAATGACTTGCAATGTATTTGTTATTTATAAAAGAAGAGAATTTTTTTTTAAAGAAATAAAAAATGTTCTTAATTGATATATTTATGGACATTAAAACAATGATTTGAAGTGAATTTCTTTTTTAAAAAAATCATTCGAATTGATTAAAAATGTTATATTATTCGAATAATATTACATTATATCAAAATATTATATTATTCGAATGTATAATCATTCGAATTGATAAAAATTTTCTCATAGAAATATTTCCAAAAACTGTTTGAAAACATTTATCAAAACAAATTTAATAAATAAAAATAAAATATATAAGTTTAGATTTCATAAAAATAAGTATATAAAATTATATATTTGTGACGAATATGTTTAATTCATACATATTTGAAAAAATACTGCTTAAATTAAATTAAATTTATGTATGGTTTTGCATCACCAAATTTTCTCCATTCAAATGATTATAATAAAACTTTTGAATAAATTGAGACTAATAAATTGAATCACATAGAGGACACTGTTACAAAAATCTTTATGTATTAATATTTAAGATTCCATCGTTAGAGTCGCATCACTCTTCAATTATCTAAAATCTAAAATTTAGTGATATTTTGCATTAGCATAAACCGTAACTTCCAGTAACAAACATGCACAAAAATTTAAGGAAAAAAAATTGATATTTAAAAACAACAGCATATTTATTAACATTTATATAACGATATTTATAATTCAGTTAGCATTGTTCAAAACTATTTTATTGCCATTAAAAGGGATTTCCGTTCAGCTAAAAAACAAATCTAATGATGAATGTATGATGAATTTTAGTAACTATGATTTTTTGAATACTACAAAAGTGGGACTTCTTTCACCTGTGTTCCATTGCATTTCCGATCTGCGGCTTATTATGGAAACTGAAAATACGTTCGTTTCAGTGAGTAGAAAGGATATTTTACCCAATAATTCAAAAAAAAAAAATTAATATCGGTCTCCTGTAATGTAATGTTATTATCTCTGTAAATATAATAAAAAAGAGGAAATATATATATACATTCTTTTATCAATTACGCAGCGATGACAATTTTAAAAGTGAGAAAAACTACGCTTCTATCCCTGAAGCGAATAAAGTTCTGGAACGATGGGCATCAATACATAAGTGATTTCGGAATAAGTTCAAATCAGCATTTATCACTACTTAGTTAATTAACAAACACTGTAATCAATGCTTTTGAATGAAATATAGCTTTGTTTCATCGATATAGATTTCTTTGAATGAAATATAGCTTTGTGGCGAAGGATGTCATGGACCTGGTCTGATTCAGACCAGGGGATAAGAAAGAAGAAGCTTTGACATATTAAATTGACTACAGACCTACATCTAAGTTTCATTCCATTTAGTGTAGTAGTTCTCAATTAAACTCCGCACAAAAATTCAGCTGACATATAAGAATAATTATTTTACATACACACATCGTGACCTAAATGACAAATGTTCAGCGCATTTCTGACTTCCATGAAATAGTGAAAAAATTTCGCCCATGACATTACTCGAAATCAACTATTTAAAAAAAAATGTTAAAAAATATATATATACAGCAGACGATTGTTAGATGCGAAAGAATTATTTGGAAAAATTATGTTTGTGTGAATGTGTTTGTGTTCATATTCATTTTAAAAATGTGTTTGTGTTCCCATAAAAATAAGGATTTCAAAATTTGATACGTCAAAACTATTATACAAAATGTAAACTATGATGTATAAATATTTTTGTTTACATGTGTTTGATATGTAATATTTTTAACTTTTAACCTCGAATCGATTTTGAATAAAATTCGTGAAATGTACTTTGTTCTTTAAAATTAGAAATTGCTTTCCTTTTATAGAGCACCATTTAAATTCATTTTTATTATTTCCAATATATATATATATATATATATATAAAGAAGATTCCATGTACATATATTAGGTCTACCGGAAAATTTTACCCATTTTTGGAATAAAAAAATACAAATTTTTCTTAACGTCAATAAACTTTATTAAATAATATAATTGCCAATTATTATTGTTGACATCTTGGCAGCGTGAGGGCAGTTTTTATACCTCATTTTTGAACAATGTTTCATCTTTTCATGCGAAAAATAGAAATAGTGCTTGATTGATATCTTCATTTTTGAATTTTTTGCCCTTCAAAAAATTCTGTAAAGATAAAAGCAAGAGTTAGTTAGAGGGTGATAAGCATGGATACTATGATGTATGGGACAGAATTTTCCAGCCTAATTCTGCAATTTCTCTTTCCGTGGCCTCTTTCTTGGAACATCGAGGCTTCTTTACTTGGAGTGCTCCCTTTAAATTATCCTTTCCTGACAATACTTTTCTGCATTGATCTTTTCTTTCAAGTTTTAATGCTCATATTGTATCGGTCCTCACATACATGTCTCACTATATACACAACATTCTCTTCTTTACAGTCAAATTTGTTTAAAATTTTCCGCAAACTATCCCCTTTTCCTTATTATATGATGTTTTCGTAGATAATCCAATTTTCATCCTCAGTTATGATCCGATTCAAAGAAGGACTTGATTTTCTTCAGAATAAGCAGAGTTGTGATTATGATGACTCAATCACCTAAATTCTTCTGACTTAATTCATGTAGCATCCATTTTGAATACTTCCACACCAATCCTATCTTCCGAATAGCGTCCGAAATAGTTTGCTGAGATGAATTAAGCTTTCAGCGATTTCCGATGTTTCTGATTCCCCGATCACCGATATTCTGAAATTTTTTTCTGGTTTTAACAATACCGTCATCAATCAATGGACAGAGACCATCGATCAATGAATATATATATAATAATAATAATAATAAAAGAAAAGAGAGTGGGATGTATTTCCGAATCCCTGTTTCTGCCGACAAAGTTATCTTTTCCAGGGCTCACTGACGGAGGACATTCGAATCGAATTACATATTATAATTTCTACAAGCATACATAAGGAATACTTGTAGAAATTATAATAAATTCTAATGTCATACAGTACAAATTACTATTATAATTTCTACAAGCCTACATAAGGAATACTTGTAGAAATTATAATACATTCTAATGTCATACAGTACAAATTACTATTATAATTTCTACAAGCATACATAAGGAATACTTGTAGAAATTATAATACATTCTAATGTCATACAGTACAAATTACTATTATAATTTCTACAAGCATACATAAGGAATACTTGTAGAAATTATAATACATTCTAATGTCATACAGTACAAATTACTATTATAATTTCTACAAGCATACATAAGGAATACTTGTAGAAATTATAATACATTCTAATGTCATACAGTACAAATTACTATTATAATTTCTACAAGCATACATTGCTGAATAAAGGGAGATGGATGTTGAACGTATGACGTTTCTGCGTGCACGTCTTTAGCAATGGGTGTTTGGGAGTGTTCCGGTTTCCTTTTCCTAATACACGTGATTACTGCCCCCTCACTATCTATAAAAAAGTCCTCCAGTAAGACTATTACGCGGTGACCATTAGATTGCTTTACAACGACTTTCGGCAGGTAGATTGTCCCCTATGCGTGTAAAAAAGCACAGACGTTTTGAAGTAGACCGAGTTGAGTATCGAACTCTTAACATTCTTGACTTCAAAACGACATTGTTCCCCACCAGGCACGATTACCAAATTATTAAATAAATCATCGCTTTCATAGCCTGATGATAGGACTGTATTCATCAAAGTGAAAGTTCTGGGTTCGATTTCCTCCAGTTTTGAAGAACGAAGATGGGAGTTGTGTTTCTGCTTTCCTCATGCCCATTTGTAAGGGTGGAAATTTCCGGCTTTTTTCCTTGCAACATATAAGTTTTACGCACAATGTAGGAAAAGCATTTTCGCTAGAGAAAAAATAAAATTAATGTTTAAATTACATTCATCATTCTCCGATTGTGAGACTGTCTGTAATGCGGTGTCAAAATGATCGTAATCTAGAGAGCATTGGGGGGGGGGTTAGTGCTTGAAAGACTTTTTTTTCTCTTGTAACTCTTAACAACTTAACAACATACAATAACCTATTACAGTATAAAAATAGAAATCTCAGACGAAATTTTGAAATTTTAGTTATAAAATATTTGTCTCATACGTTGAACTTTGATGAAGAAAAAGTAATCGTTATAATTCAAGAAAAGTCTATTTTACCAGATCACTTTTCGATAAACACCTCTGATTATGTATTATAACAATTAAGAAATATGAATTGATGTAACATTAGTAATCAATTCTTTTTTAAAAATAAATGCAACATAAATCTTAGTTATCAATTTGATTACTTTGATTTGCTTATTGATATATTTTAAGCAGCTTAATCTTCTAGATAAAAAAGTTGAACCACAATATTTATAGTTCTTAGTTACCTAAGATAAATGTACTATATAGAATATGCGTTAAGACACTGTACAGGGTTATAAAAGAGTTGCATAGATCTATCTGAATGTTGCAAATAAGCGATGATATCAACTCTGCTTCTTAAGATAAAAATATAAAAGACATTGATTAATTTTTATATTGCTGTGACTAATTTTGGTATGGGACTGTGGTGGTCTGCTTAGTAATGGCGTCATTCTCATGATCGGTAGGTAGTGAGTTCGAATCCCGGCTTAACAGAAGATCCATCGTGTTCACTAAAGATGGCTGTGGCATATTAAACAGGTAGTGATCAGAATGTCCTCTTAGGAAAATAATACTTCTGGAGGAGGCAGGTCAAATGTTGGGGGTGTTCTGTTAGGTCCCTGCTTCAAAATCACGAAAACTCCACCCGACTGCTTCCATCAAACTGGTAGAGCCCAACTCAGGGATAGATATAGGGAAGAATGCTGGTGCAACAACAACTAAGTTTGATAATGTTAAAATTAGAGTTGGACAGATTTACAAACGGAAAAACGTACTTTAAGATTGAATTATCAGTAAATTAAGGTGCAAATGCAGTTGTCAAATTTTAACTGTTTCGCGTTATTTGTTGTAAAGTATTATTACAAGTATTAAATAGTAGAATTTAAAAATATTAAATTGTAATCAAAACGCTTGTTTTATTCTCGAAGAAAATTTTAACAAAAGTAGACTGAATCGGCATATTACTGGTGGTGAATCTGTCTATCGCCACATTTATTGGTATTTGCTGAAACGCTATCTAAGTGCTTGTTCTAGTGACATCGCCTTGTGAAAAAATGTGATTTAGAAAGCAATATGCGGAAAATTATTGAGAATTAACTTTATTTGTGGTAAAAAGTAACTATCAAGTACAAATATTAAATGAAGAAATCTAAAAAACAAAACTAAATCACTAAATGATGTGTTTATTTTATACTTGAAGAAAAATATTACAAAAATAAAACAAATTGGCAACGTTTTGGAGTTGGCCTGCTCTATTTATCGCCGTTTTGATTGGCATTTATTTGAAACTATATTTTGGCGCTTATTCTAATGATAAGGAACACTGTTTTATGGCGAGTAAGAACGTAATTTAGAAAGCATTATACCGAGCGTTATTTGATATCAGACTTCAAATTGGAAACTAAACAACACTTCCCTATTTTCAAATTCAAGGGCGATTACCATTGGAATGAGGATGTCTGCACTAGCCTTTTAATTATAAAATTTTTCTTTTAAAAAGGAATTATTTGGATTGTAAAATGCAGGTTATAACAATGTTTAAAAACATAGATCGCTAATGATTACAGGCAAAGTTATATTCTTCATATAAATTATTCTTTTTTCAAAACTTAACTATAATGAATGAAAGAAAACAATGTAATTGTGACGTAATTTGGTCATTCCAGGCTAAGTTAAATCACAATTACAATGTTTTCTGGTTGAAGTAGGTATTAAGAGGATCTTGATCAACCAACAGAAAATGAAAGCATTTTGGGGTGGTGACCGGTGCCACGCACCTAAAAATATACCTGCTTGACCACGGATCATCATTGAAAGTGATTGGCAGACAAAAAATTCGAAATAGCTTGAGATCCTCGGCTTTAGGTAAAGAAAACGAACTCATTTTGTCATAGTATTGAAAAATAGTAGATTTTAATTTCTCTCTCTCTAATAAAAATAATTATATAATTTTATTTGCATTTTCTTTATTTACTAACTTTATAATAAAACTTTATAAAAGGGAATTTTTTACTAATTACTTCTAGAAAACGACAAAAGTTAAGAGGTGTAAAAAAATATAATGAAACTTGTACTTTTTTTAAAATTTTATAAATAAATTTATTAGAGTTATTTAATATTTTGTTTTCATTTAAATTATATTTAATTAAAAGTTAAATTAAATATAAATTTAATTTTTATAAAATATTTATAAATAAAATTAATTTATAATTGATAAATAACATTAATTTTTTAAAAACCAAAGCATTTATTTATTAATGTATTAACATATAAATCTTTATAAGTCACTTAGATTGTAATATTAATTGTCGATAGCAAATTTATCTCTCTCTCTCTCTCTCTCTCTCTATATATATATATATATATATATATATATATATATATATATATATATATATATATATATATATATATAATTTTTGAACATAAATCAGCATTTATTTTAATCATTTAGATATTCTAAAATATTTCTAGCGTTAGTAAATGGCACCTATCGAAAAATTCAATCATCTCTCAAAAATACAATTTTTACAAATATTTAAAAAAAAGCTGAAATTTATAAATAGTTATGTAAATTTATAGACTGTTAAGACATTAGGCTTGAAATAAAGCTGTGGTACAATTTTGTCTAACGATAATTGTATTTTTGTTGTCATTTTTTCATACTTTATATTATTCAATACAACATATTCCTTTGCAAATTGATCAATGTACCGTTTGTAATCTGTTATGATTTGAAACGATTTAGTAACTTCTATTGTCCAAATTAAGTGATTTTTTTCATTATTTTTTTAATGTTTAATATTTCAATTCTAATTTTAATGTTTCAATTGAGTTAAAATTTCTAAATATAAATAATTTTTTTTAATTTTTGCTAGATTTTCAAATTAAGTAGATTAGCATGATAATTAATGAAGTATTGTGTTTGAAAATTATTATATTCCATTATTTATCTATTCATTGCATTAAATTTGCATTTTTCTTCTTTTTTACAAAATATTCTCTATTTTTTACACGATTTAATTTTTTTTTTTTTAAATATGCTTAAAATAAATTTCTCTTCATTTATTTTCTTTTGAGTACTTTTAGTAATTTAAATTTAGCAAATTTAAAAGCAATAGTTTTATGTAAAATAATTATAGCTGTCAAAAATATATGATAAAAAATTATAATAGGATCGTTTTAAATAGAAAAATGTAGCTATGGTTTATTAAATATCAATGAATTAATACGAATAATTAATATGAATAATAGAATAATTTAGCGGGTGAAATGATTCCGACGACCCCGAGATGACGTTGTGGAGGCAGCGAAAAACCAGTTTTAAAAACAGAAGAGAAAAAAGGGTTTGAATTCTAAAAAGTAAGAATAACGAGACTGTTGAGAATGTGAGAAGTATGTCTTTTCGTTTATAAAATACTCATATAAATTTTGTGTTCTGCGCATTCTTAAAAGATAATAAATATTTGATGGGGAAAAAATAAGTTAAATTGTCTGCTAAGTCACAGATTGTTTTTGTACGATTTTCTAAAATTATTCATTGCTAAAAATAAAAGGTTAAAGTGCAAAAACTTATTCTTACAAATTTAAATCAAAATAATTTTACAATACATCCAAAAGTTCATCATAAAATATAAATTCGTAAGTATCCTAAGATTTTTGAATAATGTTTCTAATGAAATTTCATTCAAAATTCTTGTATAGAAAATCTCATAATGTCGAAAAATATTATCATTTTTTATTTTTACTACTGAAAGTAGTTATCTTTAAGAATATTTACATCATTATGAATTAATAAATATGCTTTTGTCTACATTACTTATACGGAATATAAAAAAATATTTTCTGAATGTTTAATGTCTTCATCCGTTTACATTTAAATATTTATTAATGGTTTGTATGCATGCAGAAGCTTTTTTCTTAGAAATATATTTTCAGTATTAAAAACCTTACATGAATCTACTTTCGTTGGAAAAGCTTAAGTACAGCGAAATATTCACTTCAGGTTTTTGGTTTATTAAGTTAGATTAAATAAATATTTTCCTGTTTTAAGCGAAAATTTTTAAGTATTATTGCTGAAAATTAGTTCTGATATTGATGCAAATTATACAAATTTTCTTCATTAAAATTAATTTCTTGCATAAAGGAGAATTAAAGAAATCTTTTTTAGAAAATTTACATAGTTAACTCCCCTATATAAATACTTTCTTTTCAAATGTAAAATATTGAAATGCCGACATAGAATCCTAAATATGAAATAGAATTTTTTTTATTTTAAGAATGTGAAGCAATTAACCTGAAGTTCTTAGAGAATATATTTAAATCGTGGAACACATCAACGATAAAGTTTAGAAAATAAATTCAATTTTAAAATTCTTTATTCACAGTTGTTTCCAATGAATTTTGAATGCATGTCTGCTGTTTTCATTATTATGTAGTTAAATTTAATTGCAATTTTATTGCATTTTAAAAACTTTGAAAAGAAAACAACGTTATTTGCTTAATTCTCCATATTTTATAATATTATTACGAAAATTTGTATTATATTTCGTGCTACTTTATTTTGTGCTTTGGGGACTAAAACTATCTAACTTATCATAATTTTCCCAAGTATGGTTTAAAATAAAAGAATTATTAAGTTTTATAGAATAAATTAAAAAAAAAAAAAGTTCTGAGTAACGGAAAATGAATCTTAAATTGGACGGCAGAAAATGCTGTTCTACTACTTCTGAGTTGAAGGTTATTTAAATGACTAAAAAACAAAATGAAAAAATAATTATTCTCATATTTGTGACACTGCAAGAAGTTTCTGAGTTTGGCGACTTTATCCCAGGAATCAAAGAACCCATTGAACCGAGAAACTTCGCCAGATATTAAAATATACTTACTCTTTGATAAAGACAGAAAATAAAATCTTGAACAAGCTTTCAATGCTGTTATTTGTGAAGCATCGGAATTGAGATCGACTTCTTCAGAAAAAAAAATTATTATGACTTCCTTTATCGTTTGCTTTTGTATTTGAATTCTGGCAATAAAGTTCCCTTGGTACATAAAGTGAATCGTAAACACGACTCATTAGCTGTTTATTTTTCTTTTTTTAATCGAAAATTGTGCTTAGTTTTGCTGTCTATGTTCTTTATTTTCCAATAATCCGTGGGAAAAGTTCGTATACCCAAATATTCATTTATTACTCAGTAGTTTTAAACATTAAAAAAAGTTCAATCTAATCATTTATTTTTTACCATTAATTTTTTGGCAACAAAAACACTGAAATCATAATAATTCGAATAGAATAGTAAATAGAGTAGTGACTTTTTAAAAAGATGTTTGTGTGTTTTTATACAAGTTTAATATATACAATATTTTTTTTCTGTCATTAGTCTCGAAGGTATGCTTCCTTATCGAAAATAAATTTAAAATAAGGTAAAACATTATCTCATAAGTTGTGAGGTCAATGCATGAATTTTTGTGAAAAAAAATATATATAAATAAAAGTAGTTTTTATACAGACATCCGGTTTTATTTTTTAATAAAAAATTTCCTATAGAAAAATCGATTATATCACTAAATTTGAACTTATAATATTTGAATAAACATTCGAAACATTAAATTTGGCGACGTTGATCAAATTTTTACCTACAATAGTTTCTTCAAGTGCAAACACTTTTCAAAAAATAATTCTAAGGATTCATGTTAAAGTTAAAGGAATGCTTCTATCTTTTTTATAATGGTTATGTGAATCTGGGTTTTGCTATAATGGATATATATATATATATATATATATATATATATATATATATATAAATATATATATATATATATATATATATATATATATATATATATATTTACATATTTATTTATCTTCTTGATTATGGAATTTTATGAACACATTTATAAGATATTGTAAACTATTAATATCAATTTATAAAATAGGGAAAATAATATTATAACAGCATTGAAGTTTTGAGGCAGAATTTTCTTGATAAAAATATATATCGATTTCACGATAAAATTAATAAAAAATTATTTCACTGAGATTTTAGAATTATTTCATCTTATGAAGATTTTTGGTTACCTGGACAGAATATCTGCTTTCAAGTCCAGGCTAAAGAAGCACTGTTGTATTGCTTGTCTGTTAATCTGTATTGCTTGTTGTTTATTAGTATTTGTAAAAGTATTTTTTCATAAAATAGTTATTCTTTTTTTTCCCTCACGTATTATGTATAAACATTGAATTCAATTCTTGTAAGTAATGTGTCTTGCTTAGGAAGTGATACTATTGTTAATGCCTTTTATCCCAAAAATAAAAGAATCAGCATTTCGTGTGGTTCAAATTTATAAATTCTATGAAACATATTTTGGAGATTAAATAGACATTCCCTGGTTACATAATTTCTTTTTTTATCATCCTTGGATACTTCCTTAGGTGTTTTTTGAATTTGAGCGATTTCCCATATTTCAGGTGTGCCTTAAGATGAGTAAAGAGCAGCATCGCTTGCCGCGAGTAGCAACTGAGAGTGGATGTCCTCATTCCCCCTCAATCTGGAGCTCTGTGGGTTGGGAAGTGCCCAAGTTAATCTGCGAAGCCCAAAGTTCTTCTTTACTTGGATATGGAGAGATGGATACCAGATCAGGTGTGAGTTCGTCATCTGTGACCATAATCCAAAATATTATTAAGTGCTCAGTGACAGGTGAATATTCCAAACTTGTTAACCTTATGTGCTGTCCGCATTTGCTTGCGCCACTATGTATGCACTTAAGGTGTAGGAATATGGGTATTCTAGACAGCTGAAGAAAAAGAATAGAAGATTAAAATAAATTTAAACCAAAATTAATTTAAACCTAATTAAATTTTCGTTCAATTCTCTTTAGTCTTATTATTACTGCATAAGCAAAAATATGCCATTCATGAAAAATCATTTTTGTGAAAGTGTATATTATAGTACAACTTCTTGCCATTTTTACTGACCCAAAAGAACATGACCTACAGAAACTCTAGCTTATTGTTAGTCCTCGAAATATCCTCAGAATCCATTACCTTCTGCCAACGTATCTCCAGCTGTGCAATCACCTTGTGATAAAACTCGGGGGATTTGAAAGTCCGTGAGTGCTTGGTGCAAGTCTGCTTTATTGGTTAAGAAGATGGTTGTCCAAGGAATGGAAGAGTTAATAATATCATGGGGCAAAGTCAGTTGAGTAAAGAGGATGGCACAAAGTCTCCCAACCAAGTCGCTGTATGGTCGCTGCACAACTCGACTATGTCTTTTTCGGTTTTTTTATCTGTCTCTTTGATATTATAAAAGTAGAAAGTTCAAAAAAAAATATTTTTCATATCTTACAAAATGTCTGTAAAAAACCATAGCGTAATGTAGTTTCTCAGGTGTTTTTGCAATCATCTTTATAAGACTAAAAATTAAAGTAATGTGAAATGAAATGTCTTAAAATTCTTCGAGAAAATTAAACAATTTGCTTACTTACCACAACATAAGGAAAAAATGAGTAAAATAGTGGATCTTAGTGTGAAACAATTTTTGTACAGTCACAGTGTACTTCGTGCGTTAATGAAAGAACCCTCATAATTAAATAGAATTCCGAATGAAGAATATTTTTTTACAAGAGAATATTTCTTATTCTGAATGAAAAGTGAATAATATTGAAGAATATTTTAAAATCGAAGTAGATATGTTAAATAAGCTATCAGATCTTTTTTTATTTCCAATAGAAAGGCAAATACAAGAAATTGACAGATAAAACACATGAAAAATCACAAAATCGATATGAAACGAAGACAGGGCAGGTGAATACTGTACATAATCATAAACGAGATGACCAGAGTCATTGCCCGAAACGTTCTCTGGCTTGCCAATAAAGTGATCATTCAGAGCTGCCATGCGGTGCAGCACAGAGGTGAAGATGCTTCCTATTCATGGGCTCTACCAAGTTGCAGAGTGGACAATCTGGTGATTTTAAGATGCCAATGCGGTGCAAGTGTTCAGCCAGACAGTCGTGACGAGTCAAAACTGCGCCACCACTTCACGGCGTGAAACATCAGGGATATTCAGAAGGTCGTCCTTCCATTACTTGGTTTATATCCTTTCTTGCAGCTTAGAAGCTTGCATTCTTTTAGAAACTTGTTTTTGAAACAGCTTTATGGTGTGGTAGGAAATCTCTGGGAGTCTTGGCCGGAGAAGTCCTGCCCCCTTCTTTGCGAAGAAGTCCGCCTGCATAGATGACGCAGTGCCCACTGGAACACAACACGTTTCTTTCCTGATGTCAAAATTTTCAAGAGTTCCTGGATATGTAGAATTTCACAAGATGGGAGAGAGTGAGCTTATGCCTGAAATGCAGCCTGTGAATCAGAGAATAGAGCCACTCGGTCAAAAACATACTAGTTTCTTTTAAGGGAATTCGGACTGCCTCAACCTCTCCGTCAAATGCTGTTCTTCAGACACCTGCAGAAGCTTAGAAATTGTACAGCTTTGAATGTACACCTGCACCAAATGACAATTGGATATCAGAGTAGGAACCATCTCTAAAGACATGTAGCCACTCTAGTTCAGGGTACCTAAAATCAATGGCTTCCAAAGCACATTGTTTGAAGACATCTGGAGAAGTGTCACTTTTGAACAGCTTGTCTTGGATATCTAGGGTTATTTCAAAATCTGGGAAGCTTAGAGGGTTTACTGGTCTAATGATTTCTTGTACATTAACTGGGAGATTTAAAAGTTGTCTGATCTTATGAACACACTGGATGACCCTCCCTCCATTTTGAGTCCTTAGGTTTCTAGAACTGGGACCATTAATGACTCAATTTCTGTTACCTGAGCGATTTCTCATATAGGATTAGTGCCTTCTCTTCGATGGTGTCTTTTATTGGTGCAGTGTTGGTTAGAAGCAACAACGCAACAGTAGGTGTCGTTTTAATGGCTTTAGTAATGAGTCACAGACATTGGTTTTGTAGAACTTCAAGCTTTTTTATAATTTAGATATTAGATCTAAATAAATAAATTACTGCAGGATTTAAAGTTAAGTCTGGTTTCCATAACATTAGTTTCATTTTAATATACAATATAGTTGAAATAAAAGGAAAGAAACATTTAAAACAATTGACCTAATTTTATTATATTTACAGTACTGTATTTAAAGGAATTTTCTAAGAAGTTATTCTGAAAATAATTAATAAATGCATATTCTCAAAGAGAATTCCTCTTAATTTTAATAACTTACTTCATATTTGTTTTTCATTGAAACATATAAAACATACAGAATGTCCATAAAAAGCTTAACATATTTTGATATTTAATAAATCATAAAATGGTGAAAAATTTAGTTTAATAATATTAATAGTTAAATTGTTTAAAATATTTCAATGATTTTGTCAAGTATTTTACATCCGCGCGCTTATTGTTGTACGGAAAATATTAAAATGGTTGTTGATTTTATGACAACATGTGCAATCATCTCGGTATCTATAGGGAGGATCGCATAGAATTTAATAAGGTCTGTATGCAATATTGCTTTTGATTAAAAAAGATCAAAAGTAAACACAACATTTCATTCTAATCGTTGCCAAAAACAAAAATGAGAAACATGCAAAATTAATAGATGCGCAGACAAAAAAGAAAAGATATGCAAACTGGAAAATTAAATTGTGAAGGATCATGCACACGCACAGACGATATTTTAAATGTAAAGGTATTCAAAAGAGAAAAGGAAATAGTCTATTTTTCACGATTTGAAGGAAAATATAGAAATTATTCTATATATAAATTTTTTTTTACCATTTATTGAATGATTAAACATTAAAATGTTTTAGATATTTTATAGATATGTATAAAAATATTCCTATTTATTTATAGTGTAATAAAATATGCTTATAATTCATAATATTGTAAGGTCTTATAATATATTAATAAAATATTTGCTTTTTTTAATTGCTATATAATTTTTATAAGCATTTAAAATAACCATTGCAGAAATTAAAAAATCAAATCGTTAATCTTAGATACAAATGATTTTACAAATCGAATTTGTAATCTTTAAGTGTATATATTCCTTGAATTCAACTAAATGTTTTTAATTGAAATTTTTCTTCGTATTGTTATAAAAATATAGTTTATTAATTATCAAAATAAAAAATTTGCTAAACGGAGGGAAATTTCCGGTTGAAGTAAGAATTGAGAAACACTAGATTATATTTACTGAATTTCATTGGTAGCACATATCTGACATAACAACATTGTTTCATTCGTTCTGTACGTCTGCTTTTATAAAGAGGGGTAAAAATATTTAAATTTAAGATTATACATGGGTTGTTTTCAATATCAGTTTCAATTATTTTATGTTACATTTCCAACTGCTTTTTCCTAAGGAACGAAGTAGTTAAATACTCGGCTCACTATTTTGAACTTCAATTAATTAATGAGATTGGCATCTGAGCTGACATTTTCCTTTAAAATCTACAGCAGGCATGGTAATAAGGCTTATGAAACTTTCACTAGGCACAAGTGTCAAGCCATTGGGCCAATGAGCTCTGAACGTGTCGAGTATTGAATTCGATACTTTTTCCTCCAGACCTTATACTTACGCTCTCAAATTTTATTACATAGTATGATTGCAATATGTTTCCGGCTACCTATTTCTGCGGACTGAGAAGTCATTTAAAATATCTTCTTAATGTTTTTTTTTTTCTACACTCGATCACTAGGAATTTCACTTTTCGGCGCTACAAGAAACGGAATTGATGGCAACTTCATATAGTGAGGATAACAGTGGACGCCACTATTATCATATCACCGAAAATGGGTGGGTCTTTGTAATTTAAAAGCAGGGACCAAGCAGAACACTTTCCAATATTTGATCTATCACCTTCAGAGATATCTTTTCACTTGGAAGACACGGCGATCACAACCTACACTGTAGGCCATCCAAATTGCAACACCAAGAAAGAGACAAGTGATATCACAACAACATTTATTTTGTAGATAACATGTTGACCAAGCATCAAATGATTAAATTTATAGACTTCTGTGAAGTGTGGTGCATTCCAAAATCAGTAGTCAAAGTAGCCGCCAATGTTGGAGATCACTGCAGACACACGCCTCGGCATTGATTCAAAGAGACTTTGGATGTGTTCTTAGAGTACAATAGACCCAGAACCTTCCACACGTTGCCAAAGTTGATCTAGCGTGGCAGTTGAGAATGTAATCTGGATAAATCTTTGAGTTACGATGGACCACATATTTTCTATCGGCGAAAGATCTGGAGAGCTTGCCGGTCAGGGAGGCAATTCAATCTGGCGATTGACGAAGAACCTTTGAACAATGCGTTCCACGTGTGGTCGTGCATTATCCTATAGAAATATGGCTGTGAGCAAGCCCTGAAGGTAGACATCTTACGGACAAACTTCTCTGCTGTAAACGGCGTCGAATGGTACGCGCAAACCCTGGATGATGCGTTACAGTCTGAATGCGCTGTGTTGTGATTCGTAATATGGCTGAGCGATCCGTCACTGCCATACGCACAATTTGCTTGTCATCACGTGAAGTGGTGCACTGAGGTGGATACGATCTAACACGTAGGTCAGTAGTACCCTTCTGCATCCAATGATCACATTTCCGCATTACAGTTGTTTGGTTTCGTCGTACCCAACTACTGATTTTCCCTGAAAGATAATACGCAATCTCGGTAGACCACGATCCTTCCTCTGTTGAGCTCGGATAATTGATCAAAAAATGATCGCTGTTTTCTACTAGCCATAATTAATAGTTTTTTCAAAAAAATCACAAGAAAAACACAATTGTTGCAAAAGAAATCATCGAAATCTCCAAGCCTTAAATAGCGCTTTGAAATGGCACCGCAGTGTGTCTGCGTTTAAATTATAATCATTTGCATATCTCAGCTCCACTAATGCATGTTGTAAATTTCATGCTATTTGCATGCTTCTTTCAGGGTGTTGCGTTTACGATGGCTAGCAGTGTATATAAGCTACTTTTAGAAAATACGACATATCTACCGTTGAGTCAGGATTCGAACTCTTTATCTTCTCCTATAATAAGAATGTCCTTATCAACCAGAAAAAAAACGGCGTCACCTCGTAATCCTGAATTGTGCTCAAGTGTGGAGATTAACATTTGATTTGCTCCAACACTATTTACTTCACACCTTGCTGGAAATAGTAAGAAAAACTGATAAACTGAGCTAATATCTTCTGAATTCAAGTTTCAAAATTTTCTTCAAACTTGTTCTTCAAATTCAAATCTTGGTGTATTATATAGGTTGAATCTTAAGACGATGCACTTCTACAGTCAACAAGGTAGCAAGAGATTGATGTTTATGACTGAAAAAAATTTGTGTGATTTTATTATTTGTACGCCCTTGAGCTATTTTAGAATAAACGACTAATGCAATTAGCACAAAATAAATTACAACCTTTTTGTTCTGACTGTATTACTCGTAGACTGTAGTTGCCAAACGGGAAACTATTAATACAATTAGAACACAATAAATTATAATCTTTTTGTTTTGATTATACTATTCACAACCCGAGTTGTGAAATGAGTAATGAGAAATACAAGTGCAGCAAAATTAATTGTTATCTTTTTATTCTGATTGTACTTGAGTTGCGTAACGAGCAACAAATTTAACCATAGATAATAATTTTTTTCTAATTGCAACCTGGGGTTATGTAGAGAGTATTACGTCAACAGTGAATAGTAACTCAGAAAAAAATAAATTATAACTTTTTTTTTTCTGATTGTTCCATTCGTAATCTGAAATTGATCTCGTTTGAACCTTCTTTGTCTGTTTCAGGAACCACCCGGTTAAAAGGATTTCTGCCCAGTAAATGTTTGTTATCCGTAATTCTCCTCCGCTTGTTGGATGGTTTAAAGGGAAGATAACATCAGAGCTGTTAATTTCGTCGATTGATATTGATGCACATTTACGTGAATTGACTTGATTTAAACAATTGACTTGTTTCTGTAGTTCTAAATCCACCGTGTTGATATGAAGTAACATATCTACGGAATATTAATATGGAACACAATTTACTGAAATCTTTTAGAATCTATATATATTTTTACTTTTTAATTTATATTCATCCCATCACCTCCTTTTCGAAAATGTTGAGGATTCAAAAGATATATAGGTACCCAAGCTTTATGAAACATTTTACATCTTATCCACACAAACTTGTAGAACAAAATAAAAGTCATTATACTTGCCAACCCTAAATAGGATTCCAATTTGAAATTCCCATATTTATAACTTGTTGACTTGTCTAGAGACCAAATTAGGTTTATTTTGTAGATAGATATGAAAGCAAATTACAGTTTAGAAAATGGCGTAATTACAATAACACTTCTGGATCACATAATTTGCCACCCAAATAGACTTTTATTTTGGAATTTGCGGCTCTATAATATGTTAATCTATCCTAGGAGTTGTAAAATGTCTCACAAAAGTGATGGGACACATGATTTACGAAAGGATTGTGATAAAATAAATTAAAAATACATGAACACATTTTTTGTGTGTGCTTGTGTTTTATATTTAAAGTTAGTTAACAATTATTATATAACACACATTTAGTATCAAAATAATAAAATATTAATTAAATAAAAATACAATTGTCTGGAACGGACAAAAAAAAACTCACATAAAGTGATAGGACACTTACTTTTCCATAAAATATTTATCCATAAATTTTATTTTTTAAAACGTTTTATTTTTGTTTTTATTTTTTTTATTTTTATTTTTATTTTATTTTTTTTTTTTTTTACTTTTAAGACATGGTTTAATCTTCTTGGGATGGATTTGACTAATTTTTTGTGATTTTACCCCATTCTTGAAGAATTTTAATTGTTGTTTCGAAGAAATGGTGTGTTTGCGAATTCTTCTTGATTCCAATTCTTGACAAATATTCTCTATGGTATTTAAGTCTGGAGATTGTGGTGGTGTTTTTATTATTTCAGGACAGTTATACAGCAGCCATTCTAAAGTTCAAAGCAGTGTGCTTGAGATCATTGTCCTGGTAGAATTTAAAATCGTAATGAAAGTTCAATTTTTATGCTGAAAATTTCAAATTTTGCTTTAGAATGTCAATATACTTATATTGTGATCCATTTTACTGTCAATAAAAATAAAATTACCAACTCCAGCGGACGGCATACACCCCCATACCGTAACTCCTCCTACACCATGTTTTACTGTTGGCACCAAGTTCTGTTTACGAAATTCTTCCCTTGGTTTTCTCCACATCAAGATTCTACACCGTCAAGACCAAATATATTAAAGTTACTCTAATCAGCAAATATAACTTTATTCTAGTAATCAGAAATTTTATTTATGTTGGATTTTGCGAAAGCCAGTCTGAATTTTCAATTCTTTTCACTTATGAAGAATTTTTTCCTTACTACTCTACCGTGATATCCAGCACAGATCGAATTACTCTTCCAATAGTCCCAGAATTAACAATTATTCCACTCCATATAATGCTTGTAAATCAGCAGCAACTTTAGGAGCATTTATTCTTGGATTTTTTTTTTTTTTTTTTTTTTTAAATAATTCGAACGACAGTTCGCTTTATTCCATTGGATAGCTTTGATGGTCGGCCATGTCTTATTTTATTCTGAATCATTTGATTCTTTTTATATATTTTAATGATATTGAAAACTGTTGAATGACTCGAGTTTTTCAACTGTCTTTCAGCAGTTTTTCCACTTTCAATATGCAAATGAATGACTAATTTTCGAATTTCAAGTGAAGTTTCTTTTCGTTTAGCATTCATGTGTGCAGACACAGCTAAAATACACAAAAATTCCAAAACAATCTGGCGAGAAATACTGCAGACGATTTAATAAATGATTGCCAATGGCTTTTGAGTAAAAATAAAACACCCAAAAAATATTTTTATTGCTTATTTCAGGCGATTTTTGTTGCATATATAATGGTGTCCCGTCACTCATGTGAGCTATTTTTTACTTCCTTCTAAACAATTATATTTTTATTAAATTAATGTTTGAATATTTTGATAAAATATTTGTTGTGTAATAATTGTTACTAAATTTAAGTATGAAACACTCCCACAAAAAATTTGTACATGTATTATTAATTAATTTTATAACAGTTTCCTTTTGTAAAGCACAAGTGTCCTATCACTTTTGTTAGACACTGCATATAAATAAATACACTACTAAAGAAAATAACGCATGTAGGATCTCATGACACACGTGCAGTTTGCACGTGTAATATCTGATGACATATCCTTCATTTCTTATGTTTCGAAGTTCAATAAATTTTAATGAAATACTTTATTGGAAATTGCTTACATTAATTTAGAATAAGTAAATAAAAATTTCGCGCATTTAAATATATTTTTATTCTAGTTTCAAATATATTTTAATTGTAATCACGTGTAAATTCTAAAAACAACTAATCTATAAGAGCTTGACAACAAGCGCATTTTTATTCAATATCTTAGTATATAAATGAAATATCATAAATTTTTGCTTATGACGAAATAATTTTGATGATGTGACTTTAAGGCATTACAAAAATTCTTCCGCATTTCTATGAACTACACATTTATTAAATTAATTTTGAATTTCCGACCATTTTTCCTCAACAAATAAAGAATCAATGTCCAATGGTTCAATTAAGGATTTATTCCATTTTTATTTTTATACAAACACTATAACTATTATTTCAAGTATATTTTAATTTTATATTTATATATTTGTATTTTTTGAAAGGGGTTAAAACTAAGATAACAGGATTTCCTTTAAAATGTTTTAATAATGAAATTGCTCCCTTAAATTAATATCATTAATTACTGTATTAATTGTTACTTTACTTGTAACATATTGGACAAAATATTAAGTGAAGTATGTAATTAAAAAGGTAGTGTCATTTATTTTCTGCTTTATTTATTATTGATTCAATATCTTATGACAAATTTTTAAGTAATATATTTTTATAAATATATTTTAATATGTGCCTATATATAATACATCATACAAATGTACTTTTTAAACATCATGTAAATTTAGTTATATTAATTTAAAGATGTAGACAAATTTATCATGAATAGTGCTGCCATCTTCTAATTTTCTGTAAAAATAAAAATTTCACAATTTCTAATTTTGACAGAATTGTGATTTATTTCTCAATATTAAAATATTTTTAATCAGTAATATGTAAATAATTTGGTAAATATTCACTTTAAAATCTAGCAATTGTTTTTAAAGATGTATAGTCAAAAACTAATATTTAAAAAAAATAATAATAATAGTAAAATTGTTTGTGACCTTCACAAATTTTTTGGAATCGCTTAATAGCGCCATCTGCCGTCATAAAATTGTAATATTTTGTAACTTCTATTCATTTGCAAATAGTTTTACTCAGTTTGTGACTAAGTTCACGTTTAAATCTACAAAATTTAAATTTCAAAAAAATGCTGACAGAAATTAATATTATTTTTTATTTTTTTAATTCAAGAAATGGGTTTAAAATTGAGAATTTCTTGAAAGCATTTCAAATTTTAAAAATAATATATAATAAAAAAATCATAAATATAAATAAAAAATAACAAATATAGAATAAATTTAAGAAAATGCATTGAAACATCCACACTTGACATTTTTATTAATGATATTGATGTCCTATTGAAATATTAATCAGTTGGTATCATTTAATTTCTGAAATACTTTGTTCTATTAGAAAATAAAGTATAATAGAAAAATTTACTCAAAAAGAACACAAGTGAAGTTTATTAAAACTACGAATAAATGAAAAAGTATCATAATTAGCATATGTAACTACTTTAAATTATTTAAGTTCAAGAATTTAGTGTGTAAATTTTAATATAAATTATTAAAAATTAAATGCAATAAAACTACTTTAATTTTTAAAAAAATGTCGTTTTACTCTGTTTGAAAAGTATATAAACGCATTCCATTTATAAAAAATAATAAATACAAATAATTATTTGAAATTTTTTGAATCGGAAACAAATATTTGAAAATTATGGAATCATTACAATTAATGTGTTATGCAATTAAAATAACCATAATATAGCAAGTAATTGTAATGTAATTGTGCAATTAATGTAAATATAAGCAATACAATTATTTTTATTGGGACAGAATTTTAAAGTGATATTTTAAGTGAAATTGATTAGAGAGTGATTAAATTAAATATGAAAAAAGTGCGGTCTACAGTTTCCAAAAACATTGCTTAAATTTACAGAAAACAAGATACAAATGGGATATTCAAAATCAGTTGTAACTATATTGTCTCATAGTGCTTATTTTGGACTCTCCAAATCACAGAGAAATAACTTAATAAACTTACGAGAGAGATGGAATATAATAACATTTACATAAACTTTTGAAAAAAAAGAAGAAAAAAAAATATATATACATAAATGCATTATATATATATATATATATATATATATATATATATATATATATATATATATATATATATATATATATATATATATATATATATATATATATATATATATATATATATAAACGTATATTACAATTAATAATTAAACTGAAATTATTAATACTGATATGCGTTTATATTTTTCAAAAATTTATGTAAATGTTATTTATTAAAACTCATAGTTTTTTTATTGAAGCTCCATAGGACTTCAACACGAAGTTACCTACAGAACATTCAGACAAAAGTATTTGGCGAATGTTCTCACTTCAAGTACTTGGCGACAGTTTTCGCTTTAGAGAAACTAATACATTAATCTTCCGTAAATCTTCTCTTTGTTTGCATTAAAACGTGGAAGCATGAGATTTTTTCTTAATCCATTCTAGTATTGGCAGGAATAACATGTCCTACCTTTCGTATGAGAAGTGTTGATGAAGGATGAAAACTAATTTTTATGCATTCTATCCAGATTATAACACACAACTTTAAATTATTTAAATTAAAAACTCGGTGTTCACCTGGCTTAGATTTGTAACATGGTAGAATGCGCTTATATAAATGGGAAACCCATCCTACACACATTTTGACATGTGAAATCGAATTTGGTCTCATTGAAGTGAAGTATTGGTGACAAAACAGACATGTCTTTATAATAAAGCCAACTGATCCCTCCAGAATTTCTCTTATATGAGCATCTGATGTATTCAGAAAAAGAGCCGGCCAAAAATAACTTTTAGGCAAATGATCTTAAATGAAAGAAACAATTTCGGATGGGCAATCTGGGAACTGGTCAGAGAAACAGTCCTGGAACAAAGAGGACAGAAAAAATTCGTGGCTTCATGTTCCACAAGGTCATAACAAACTGCAAGACAAGGCAAGAAGACAAATTATTCAAATACTAATTTAACAGTATTGGCATGATAAAAGGCATATCGCCAAAATGTGCACTATGTCACCCTTTTCAATGTTTATGGTATCAGGTACAAGAATTAACGAGCTTACTAATGACGGAGTATAAAACAAACCCAAACCATTAACTTTACCAAAGGAAAAACACAATCGGAAAGAAATCATTTTCTGAATTACAACACTTAAAGCAGTTCCTTAATCTGGAAAAGATATTTAAGAGACATCTCACCAGAATATACCTTTTCATTTCTTAATTGTAATAAGGAACTCTGCACTAAATCAGATAACTCAGTATTTGTTATTGTTGATGGAGGTGGGAAATTTATGCATAATCTCTTCAGCTACCGTTGCAAAAAAAGAAAAACAACTGAGATTTCAGACTTCTTCTGCAACATTTTGTGAGCTACTGAGGTTATCCAGAAAACTCTGAATTGTTACTTTTCCTTTGTATTTTCGTCTAAGATAACACATGCATTTGATGATTTTCTTATGTCCAATCCGAAAGATTGGGTATTTTTCAATAGTGCAAAAAATGGTAAATCAAGTCCAAGTTGTAATTTCATGAAATGATATACAACTGAAAAAAATGGTAATTGGCTTCTTTTTTTTTTAAAAAAAAAAAAAAAAAAAAAAAACTTCTGTTTGCATAATATAATTGATGTTGAACTTTTGGAAAATTAAAGCTATTAGGAAACATTCACAAACAGAGAACGCAAAAGCCATAATACAATGCAAACTTAGGCTTTAAAATTACTTGCAAAGTTCTAAGACATATCTTAACTAAGACAGGTATTAACAGTATAATGGATTAAAAACCAGTTCCGTGGTTACCTAGAGAGAAAAGGGGTCACTCTCGTGTCCAGAAGGTAACCGGTTCGATACTTAACTAACCGAAAACCTTCTTGATGAGATTGCCTATGAACATTAAATATTCATATAATATACCGTCCTTTCGTTGAGGTAATGAGGAAGTTTGGAGAGGAGGATGCGAACTCTGGTGTCAACGTCGTCACTCGTCCATACTTGATGATAAGGTTTTAAAATGTATTTAATCGTTTTGGTTGATAGAAATAAGCAATCGAAACGCATTGCAATATTGCTCTGCAGTACAATAAAACAATATGTCGTAATTGTGAAAGTGTATTCCCACGTTTTGTTAAAGGCAATCGAAAGAAGAAATCATACAGGTGGAAGAGAAAAGCGACAGATTGAGTTTAATAAAATATAAAAGAGTGACATTTTCATCGATGGACTCTTTTTCTTTTATAAAACGGGAAAAAGTAATTAACTTTCTCGACGAAGAGAGGATGGATGGCGTGACCCCAGACGATGACACGGGCCAACGCCATCTGCCGACGCCGAGTGGGAGTAGAGAACAGGATTGACTGGTCCATCTCTCTCTCGGAATCGAGAGGGTGTTGCAAGCATAAAAATCTCACCTCATTCATTGAGAAAGAAAGTATTCTCCATATCTGCAAGAGAAGAAATTCTTTTATTTGACAATTAAGAAATGTGTCATGGATTTTTAATTTATATTCTCACTAAAATGAATCTAATGTACAAATTTTTAAAAGTCGTTTGACAATTAATTCGAAATACTAAATGTCAAACGATCCTTCAATTTTTCATGAATTCCTTGCATAAATTAGTTAGCATTCCCAATTATTCAAACCGATTTCTAGTTGATGAGTATTAATATTCCTTCACACTATATTTATTTATATTTTCTTCTTCATTCTGTGATTAAAATAATTTTAATCTTCATCAATAAAAATATTTTAATTCATTAAAGTTAATGTATAATTATTATGTGCAAATTTACTATTGTGATATCTGTTTAATCGTCAATAAATACAGTTTAGTGGATGTATTTATAAATATAAATGGTTAATATGAATACAATATACAATTGTGACATTATTCTGTGAGTGGCATCAATAAATATTACACTGCAAAATTATCATAATTAATCTGAGTTAGAATGATTTTAGATATAATTGGGAAATTATATTGCATTTTGATTGCCTATTTCTGTTGATTCAAGTACTTAATCATTTTAAAACACGATTTAGAAACGAAATCAACAACCGAGCTGGCATCTTCCTTCCCAAACTTTTTCAATTTTCACACATTTTTTCATGAGATCCAATATTTAATAGAAGGATATTAAATTTCATGAAATATGGAAGTTTTTATTAATTATAATAGTTCTTCATCATAATGAGCTTTGGTAATTCAGGGATCGAACCCAATGTCTTTTCAACTTAAGACTAACACCTTGCTTCACCAAGCTACAACTCTCCCAAGTTACATCTATTTTGAGATAGAGCCATACATATTTAATTCCCTCATACCAGTTCAACATGATTGCTGCTGTTATTCAATATTATTTTTAAAAAAATGAATGATAATAATATAGAAAGAGCAAAATTTGTAAAATTTTCTTTGATTTTTCATTTTTTTGGTTACTATGGTCCGTAAAATATATTACAATCTATTTTTATAACAAACATATGTTTATTTATTTGTTTTTCTAATATGTTTTCGTTTGCTCATTTCTGCTTACTAAAATGCCACCAAACACATCCAATCACCTCATAATTTGAACCAATTTTAAATGACGAGATTAATACCTGAGTTGGCACTTTCTCCAAGCCTCGCTATACTAGTGAAAGGACATTGCGACCTCAATATATTTTACATACCTTAGTCAAACTCCCAAGCACACATCCTAACAGAAGTGCATGCAGAAAGAAGGAGCATAACATCTACCCCCTGCTGCTTAGTAGTGGGTGGTAGTGAAACCAGGACGTTCTGCTTAGAAGAGCGATGTCCAATGAATAGATCACGCTGAACATTTATTGGTAACCATAATTAAGCATTGAAGTTGATCTTGAGACGTTATCTGTCTCATCACACCAGAGGGGAAAACATTACTCCCTCCCCACTGATATTTCAGTATCATAGGCCACATCAACACGGCGTAGTTTGATTGAGTCGGAAGATCAAACGTAATTGTTTCCTTAACCAATCAGAATTCCTGTCCCATGGGCAGTAAGGAGTGAACAATCAATGGTATGATTAAAAAAAATGTCAATCCATTATGCTAGACTCTTGTGGGATTATGGAGTAGCATGTTAACCCATTGTGGGATAACCTGTTATTCACTTAGTATGCTATATTAGATAACAGGTTGTTACCCAATGTTTTAACATACTGGGTAACCTGTTATCCACTATAGTGAACTCAGCATAAGTGTAAAAGCTGTTGTGAAACTTCCAGTTATGCGACGCGTGTGGAGAATAGATCTTATTATCTAAAAATACTTTGTACCATGATTCGCTTAATCATAATTTCAAGTTGCAAAAAGAAAACCTGGAAAACTCTCAAGTATTAACCCTGGTGAATGTACTCAAGAAAAAAATACGGTATCTAATTCTCTTGTGGCACATTAGATGATAAAATACCTGGGAATATCGACTTCGAAGAATGCCGTGTGTGTGTGTGTGTGAGAGAGAGAGAGAGAGAGATTTAATGATAAAATTTTCCCTACGGTATAACTGTTACGAGAAATTTTTCCAAAGTACATATTGATATTTTTCTGAAATTCTCGAGAACACTGCACAATTTACAAGCAATATTTTCCTTAACAATGGAGATTGAATCAAATAGAGCTTGAAAATTGCACGATGTAGAATGTTTGCAGTTATTGTGGCAACTAAAAAGCTTATACACACACACACTGAGGCTGTGGTGACGTAGTTCTCGAGACCGACAGGTGAGGAATTCTATACCTGACCCAACTGAAGATTCTTTGTGTTCATTGAGAGTAACCTTGATAAGTAAAATAGTGGTTGCAATGCTTTTTAACTGGTGTGGCGTGGAGAGGAAATTGACAGCACAGATGTCGACATCATCACATTATAGCTATCAAATTTATGAGGTTATTGACTATGTTTAATGGTCTTACTCTCAGAAAAAACAGGCAGCGTGAAACGTATTATAAACAAAAAATATTTATTATGAATATTTATTTGAAATCACCGTGAATATTTATTTGAAATCACCGTGAATATTTATTTGAAATCGGGGAATATAACTGAGCTATAAAAAACTATCATAGATTGCAAATTTACAAATTTTTCTAAATTGTTTTATTAATTTATCAAGCTTTTGATGTTTTCCCTTTTTTAAACTGTCCTCATAGCATTTAACACATTTTACAGTTGTTTCCTTTATTTTTTTCTGAACTTCTGGGAGTTTATAAAAATAATGAAATAAGCATACGCATATCAAATTCTTTTTATAATTTAACGATCAACACTTTTATTTTTTAGTATAGCTGCTTGATTTGTAATCACTCCTTTTTTTCGTCGTTATCTGAAAAATTATGTTTTTTATATTATAAAACTTACATGCTCGTAAATTATCTGATTAGATTTCCGTGGCTTCCATTGATTATTCTTTCAACCTGGCAATTTTTAGCCAAATGATCAAAAGTACTACCTAAAAAAAAACTGTACAGTAAGTGCAAATGATGTATAATATTGCATAAAATTCATCGTATTAAGGAAAAATTCAAAATTTAAAGCAATAAGAAACAAAATTAATTTAATAAAAATTCACATGAAAAGAGATTTTTTTTATGTGCTCGGAAATGGCGAAACTCGGAAGTTACTTCCGAAGTAACTGAGTTCGGAAATCAAAGTAGAAAAACGTACTCATACGTGATCTGTTTGTAAAGTGCTTACGAGAACTTTTCGAAAGAAGAATTGATTTGTAGCTAAAACAAAAAGCCATTTATAATTTAACTATTGTTTGAAATGTATACCCACTATTTTTTGTGTCAGTTTTTCTATTTTGAGTAATTTATTGAAAATACAAAAATATTCATACGGCCGGTCTTTTTTTTTTTTCCGAATTTGCTTTCCAGGACATCTTTTTATTAATAGGGTCTTATTCGAATGCCTCCAGAATGAAAAATGAAAACTTCCAAACACCCACTCATACATGGTTGCACACAGGAGAACACTATATATCTCCCCGAGTCATCTGGATTAGAATTTCATAGGAAAAAAAAACATAAATGTTCTGAAATAAATTTTATTGTTACTTATGACACTTGGACAAGCCAAACCCGTTGTGCCATCGGCTAAGTGAATTTAAGTCAGTGACGTACGTCTTTCGTTTAACAAAAGCACAACGAAGGTGAAAAGGCAATTTTTCTCTAAACTGCTCTGATAGATGGTACCACCAGTTGATCCACTCGCTCAACTATGACATTGTTCTGTATTGAGAGGAGATTTTCTCCAGACCACTACACCCATGGTAATAACACAACGACCAACCACATGACTTTCGATTCCACAGATTTAAAGAGCATGTGTATCGCATGTACTCGGTGGTGGGTCTTCGACGGCATTGAGAATCGAACCCCACCTTTCGGGACGGAAGGACGAAGACCAAACCACTAAACTAGCACGGCCCTTGAAAAAACTAAAAAATTATATATATATATATATATATATATATTGAAAACTTTTCTTTAAATAACTGTTTAGTTCACTTTTTTGGTTGCGGTGATATGTTACTAACTACCTATTTAATTGCTAATCCTCCTGCCTAAAGGGCGCGTCAGTGCGGGCTGGAACCATGGCCTTCCGTAGAGTTAACTTTAAAACCACCCTTTACTTTGATAGACTCTTCCAATTCTTTATCTTGAGAATCTTCAGATCTGTTTCAAGACAGTTAATCCACAGGATTCTTGGTCTACCCCTTTTTCGGGCTTTAGTTGGCTTAGCGTCTAAGATCCTGTTTGGTGACTCGACCCTCCTGCATTCTGATCAAGTTTCCTACCCATTTCAGTCTTTTGGACTAAAATTAATTTTACTAACTTTCCTAGTTTTTTGCATAATTTATAAAGTTCCAAATCTGTTCTTCTCCATGTACTATTGCGTTCTACTACCCCTCCCCCCAAAGTACTTCGTAGAATCTTTTTTTTTTTTTTTTCTCTCAAAATCTGTTGGGATTTTTTTTATCACATTCGTTATCGCCCACATTTCATTTCCACTAACCTATGCCGCTAAATACCGCCATTCATCTTGTAATTTTGAACCGAATACGAGTGAAGAAATCGATACCTGTACCAGCACCTACTTCTCCATTCGTCCAAGGCGGAGAGTCATTGAATCATAAATGTGTATGAACCCTTTCAGCACAATGATCGTCACTTAGGCCACAATTTGTCATTGAGGAGAGCGATGCTTTTTCCTTCCAAAAGACATTGCTCTCTTAAATATAAGCTTTAAACAAAAAAAACGCATTTTTCCCATTTAAACTTGATGTTGAGTGTGAATGAGAATAAAAGTATGAAATGCAGAAGAATAATTCTTTACTCTGTTTAGTTATACTAAAATTATCAAATTTTGTAAGAGTCTCAAAAATTATCTTGGGAAATTATAACAGTGTTATTTTCAGACAACCTTGCATTCAATGAAAACTTTTGCGTATTACATGATGATCTTGTTATGTAATAGCAACTACAAAAGAAGAAAATGACTCCTTATTTCACAATGTTAAAAAGAAATTCAGTTTTACTTTGAGAGAGATATCGACAGCTAAGACAATGTAACTACTATGACCTTGATATTTAGTAGGAGACACTCGGATCATCGAAGGGCGTTTGATGTACACCCTCAAACACACTCGTTCCCACGTCGCTTGACGAATCCCAGAAACACTCAATCACTGTCTTAGATAGACGTGCATGCAAAAATCAGAAGCACAACACCCCTCTCCCGCTGTTAGGTAGTGGCTAAGATCGAACCTGGAGTTTTCATTCGCTCACAGCGAAGTTATTCCTATTAATTTTGAAACCATGTGAACTAGACAGTCCAAAACTGTTAAGAAGTATTTTCATAGTCACTGCATCCATTGACTTCAGCGATTACTTTTTATAATAATGCGTCGTATTCACATGTCACTATAGAAAACTCCCAAGAACTCACTTCGACAAATGTGCATGGAGAAGCATAACAACCCTCTACCGCTATTTGTGTTAAGATCGAACCTGGGACCCTTCGCTTTAAATAATGCTATCTTTAGCCACGGTGGGCCTGTGTAAGCATTACAAAAATTCAATTGAATTTGTTGCTATACCATTTCCTAGACATATGAGGGCTGCATAAATTCCAAATCGCTCTGAACCCATTCCTGCAATGGGAATCGAACATAGAAACTGGTAAACTGTGAGGACCAAATATCTATTATTCAGATGTTAACTTGATGATAATAATAATAATTGAAGCGAAATATCTCATGATGTTAAGCTTTGATAGATTTCGTTTTAATTATCTTTTTTTTAATAACTCACAAAGCGGTTAATAAACACTACGTCACGTTTTTGCAAAAGAGAACCAATAAAAAAAAACATCTCTCGTGGATTCCGAATCAGTACAGTATTCACACCCGACTTGGGAATCGAACCAATAAATCTGTGAACACAGAACATAACCATTTGGCTGCTAATTCGATTTGGTGAAGATAATAACAATAATAATCCATTTCTGCAACCACCCTTCTAAGCTTTAGCAGGTTTTTTTTCTAACTTAGCTTTTCTTTTCAAGTAATTCGCTGGTTAATGGATAGCACTATGGACATCCGTTTCTTCAAGTCAAAAGAAAACATTCAAATACACAAATAAAAATTTTTTCAATTATTTTTTTCATTAGTAAATTGATTTTTGATAACGTAGAATGTATACTAGTTTATATACTTAGTACTAATTAATTTGAAAATATTTTTAACTATTTCATGAAACAGATAACCTATCTAACTGTGTGCCTTTGGCCTCATTATTTCAACGCGCAGAGATGTAGGCATTAAAGTCATGGTCATTCCAACACTTAACAGTTTGGGGTCGCCATGAAAATTCATGGCGACCCACTTCTTTCATTGCGTGAGCTCACTTTATGCGGCGACAGCTTGCTCAGAGGTCGCTCAGGCAGGTGTCTGCGGGTAAGGAGGCCCCTTGCCGAGGATATCGAATACCCCGAATTCGAATCTCTTGGTTTCCAGAATTTTTCAAAATGGAATGCGTCATTTTAAACATGTTTTGATTTATATTTTTTAAAAAAAACATTAAGCATTATTTTTTACAATTGAGAATTCTGAAGACTGATTATGAAAGTTATTTTTGTATATGAAGATTTGAATGACAAAGTTTTGAGTCAGAATTCAGAGATTTGTGAATTTATTAAAATAAAAAATTCTGAGTAATCACATTTTCAATCTAGTGTCGATTCTTATTTATACTAGTTCTAGTTATAGTTATAATTACTGTTTTAGTTCTTCACAATAGAACTGAAAGATGAATAGTGTTTGCACTCTGGTCTTCAATTCAATAACTCGTAGGTTCGATTCTCATCTCTAGCGCAGATGTTTGTACTGATTCCAAGTCCACTTAAGTCTGTTGGTCTCTATTGTGTTTTCAAGACATCTTGTTTGAAAAGTAACGGAATAATCGCAGATAAAAGGAGCAAAATGCATAAGAAAAGTAAATGAGTATAATCTTTCAAATGGCTTACTATAGTTAAACCTTTAGTTTTTGGCAGTTTTAATAACGATGCTTAAATATATTTAATTAATAAAATATGCATTTTACATACAAATGTAACATTTTAAATAGAATGATTATAGAATTTACTGTTATGTTGATATTCGATATCAAATATTAGTGGATTTGGCCTCGGCGTTCTGATTGATTAAGGCATTCGTTCTTTTTATCAGAAGGCAGCGAGTTCGAATCCTGACAGAACTGAAGTTCCCTCGTGTTACTAATAGTGATTGAGGCACCTTAAATAATCAAGTGAACAAACGGAGAAAATTGCTAACCGAAAGTCCGTCTTTTTTGCTCATGGAGCACGCAAAATAAATCTTGGTCGCAATGTCCTCCAAATGAAATGATACCTCTGGAGGTTGGCGGCCAAGACTTCCTCTTGGTCCCAAATTAAAAAGGTCCTTCTATTTTCGGGGTTGCGATGGTACACCCACTGGGTGCCCCACTATATGAATCGCCATTACTTCCACCCCTTGTAGGGCGGAAAGGATTAGTCTCAGTAACAGCCGAGTACCGGAAATTATATTATCGGAATTATCACTGAAATTATAACAAAAATCATTTTTCTCTAGCTCTGTATACTAATATTATAATATAGAAACTAAAACTATCAATCACACAGCGCATCATAAAAAACATATAAATTTAAAAAACATTAAAAAAATTAAATACTACAGTTTTCTTAGCCACTTTCGGTTTGAAAATGCAACATTCTGTGTTTCATACTTTAAAAGATACTACGTATTTTAAAATTCCTATTGTTGAATTTCTATTTAACATATACAATAAAACGAAAAACAGTCTTGGAAACAGAAACATTCTGCTTACAAGATTTACAAATGAAAAGGGGCCTATGGTGGTTACAGCATCGGCCTTCCATCCGGAAGGGCTGGGTTTGATTCCCACTGCCGTCAAAGACCCACCTGTGATATACGTGCTCGTTAAATCTGTAGAATCGAAAGTCCCGTGATCGGTCATTGAGCAGTTACCATGAGTGTAATGATCTCAAGAAAATTTCCTCCCACTCCAGATCAAAGTCGAAATTGAGGGAGTGGATTCTCTATTAGTGCCCTCTATCGGAGGAGTCTTAGAGCAAAGTTGTACTTTCACCTTCGTGATACACTGATTTAACGAAAGACGCAGCCTTCTGAATTAATTTCACATAACCACTGACTATCGAGCTTGGCTTTTCTATGTATCATAAACAACAACAAATAAAAAAAAGTGACATTTGTAGTGGAAAATCAATTTTTCAACGTTGGCGAATACCTTGAAAGCATCACTTTGTAAAAAATAATTATTTATGTTTTCGATGCTTAAGGATAGAATCATAGCTGAAAGCTATAATAATAATTTTTAGTTAATAATTATTTTGCTTCCTAGTGAGCATGATATCTGATAAAAGAAAAATTGCTTATATTACTTGAAAAACAAATGCCTTTTATAATTTGCAAATTAACATAGAGTTTGACATATTCTGAAAATCAATAATTTTGTGTGTACATGATTGAATTTCCAGTAGCACAGTTGCTTCACGCCGCTTCCCGTTAAGGTCAGCGATGTGAAGCATCATTTGTCGCGGGCAGTGAATGGGAGGGTGACCACGTACTCCCCGTCACTGGGTTGCTGCAGCTCTGTGGGTTGAGGACGTGTACGCTTTCATCGGTGACATTCAAAGTTCTTCCACTCGTGTGACGTGGATGTGGAGAGGAGGGTGCCTGCTCAGGTGTGACCGCGTCACCTGACCGTGGTTCAAAATTATGAGCATTTGGTAACGGGCGAATATTCCAAACCCGTTAATATATCTGATACATATTTATTTATTTAATCACATTCAAAATGTGAGAAACACTTCAACTTATAAATTTTTCAAATATCCATTGAATGTTTATCCATTTTGTCAGATTCATCACACTGAAAACACTTCGATTTAGATTATTCGATAAGAGCAAACTCCTTAAGCCAATATTCTAATATTAAGCTAAATCGACATATAAACATATATAGTAGTGCAGGAGAGTCCCGACTGGCAATTTTTTGCATTAAGGTTGACGTGCTTAGAATTACTCGTCATTTTGAACCACTGTCAGGTAACGAGATCACACCTGAGCTGGCACCTTCCTCTCCATTTCTCCGCCACACCATGTTCCAATGAACGTCTCTCTCCCCCATCACTTTGAGCTTTTTTTTTTTTTTTTTTTTTTTTTTTTTTTTTTTTTTAAATGGTGGTTTGGGTCACCCCACCCCTTGCTGGGAGTTCGTTCGGTCATTTGGCCTTTGCGACCACCTGTACCTCGGCTTCGGCCTTGTGGTGCATCTCTTGACAGGATTACTGAACGACGTTCACTCACCGCATACCTTCGGGTCGGTGTTTCATTCAGAATTACACATTGTTTACAAAAGAGTTGCCAAAGTGTGGGCATGACCTTGCCATACACATACATAAGGGCCTAAGCCAAGTCCACTACTTTAATGAGTTAAAATACTATCACAATGTAGTAATAGTTTAGATATATTCCTTACATAACCTATTGCCATATTTCCCAATGTGTCTTAGTATATATATATATGTTACCGCTAAACTGTAAAAATCTATTACGATACTGATGTACACATTAACAAAGGTGATCCGTTAAAAAGTCGAAAATAATTTCATTTCTCAAATTATCTAGTCAATTTGCAAATTACCTAGCAATTATTAAATTACACTTGTTAAAGTGAATACAAGACTTATTGAAATAACAGCACCGTTTCTGCGCATCTAAAATTTTAAAAATGATACTTATAATTTATTTTTCGAAATCTAAAGAACCTAGTTAATATAATCAAGCAATTAACAAATTGATTGACGAAATCAACCACCGATCTTTTTATGTAAAATGACGAATAAAATGTTTTAAAATATTAAAACAACTATTAATATTTACATATTATTAACAAATTTTTCAATATCCAAAAATTCAAGTAAATGCAATCAACAAATTATTAGATAGGGTCAACTTTTTTTAACTTTAAATATACTTGGACTGTTAATATGCTCATGTCCATGTGTAATTTTTAAAACTTTTGATTTCACATATTAACAGAGCAAATCGCGGTTGATCTGCCAGATTAATAGGTAATGTGAATATTATTAGTTCACGAGTTTAAAAAATGACGACATATATATATATATATATACATCATTAGTTTTTATTTCAATGTTGTTGCGAAAGCTAGGTGCGTTGATTTTTTAGTGTGTCTTAAAGCTTACTTTTATCCTCATTTGAACCTGAAAGTCATTTTCTTTTAAAAGTTCAATTAATTGTTTAAAAAAATGTCCTTAATGTTTGTTGAAACGAAACATTCACTCCAAGTGCTGAGAATATAAATGGAACATTTTCAAATTAACGTTGGTTTTCCACACAAGTAATTAATGATTAACATGATCTGATTTCCACCTTTCCTCTTAGGCAAAGAATAAAAATTGCTAAAATGTAAATGAATAAAAATAAAATTAGGTAAATCTCCAAAATAAATCTTTTCTGATGCCTTTAGTGAAAAACTGAGGCGTTTATATTTGCAAACGATAAATTAATTTGTATATAAAATAATTTATAGTTTGGAATTAATTTTAATTAGAAAATTCTTTGTTAAAAAATTCGAAATTTATTAGATTTTATTTTTTTAAAAAAAATTTTTTTCAATAATTTTTATTTATATTTTTATTTATATTATTATTTTTATTTATAGTTATTATATTTTTATTTATAGTTATTAAAATCTATTTTTAGTAAGTTTAATCAGCAACTATTTAATTTTATTATTCTTAAAAATAACCTTTTACTGTTGAAAGAAATCTGATAGCATCAATTATCAGAAAAAAAATATTTTGGCATATTATATATCAGCATTTTTACTAACATACATAATTTCAATTTTATTGCTTAAGAAAAATGTTTCTAGAACAAGAATTTATTTTTTATTAAATTTTCCATTTTCGTTTTTTCATAATAAATTTCTTATGAAATTTTTTTCATATTTTTTAATTTTTGTCATGTATTTATATCGATCTCTTTAGTGATTTTTAGATGCTGCAGTAGTAATAATTTAAACTAGTATAACTATTGTATGCTCAAGTAAAATTCAATCGAACTTACAAGAGACAAAAGATTAGTTAACAAAATGGGAATGACGAAATTGATTTTATCTTTGTATTGCGTGCATAGCACTCAACCGTTAACAAAAGGCTCGCCATTTTAAATCCGAACAGACGAATATTGAGGAAGATCTATCCACGCATATAAATCACTTGTAAGAAATTAATATCAAATAAAGTTTTTGACTAAAAATTGATTATGATGCGTTTTGTCACTTTCAAATATGACAACATAATAAAAAATAAAAGAAATATAAGCATCTACACAAAAAATAAAATTCAGTACCTAAAATGGCCAGTAGGGGGAGTTATAAAATATAAGCATAATAAACGAAAACTTGCACACGTAATATCACGATTTATTCGTTTTTAATTTTTCATAAGCACATATTCTGCAAATGTTATACTTTTCTTTAAATAAACATTTTTAACACTACGTATTAGAATCGTCATTTTGAAAAATTGTAAACATTTTCTGGAAAATTCTAAAAATTGATGGTATTTTTATATATTTCTTATATTGAATTATACATTGAGTGATATATATATATATATATATATATACATATATAAATTTAAAAGAATCAGTAACTAAATGTCTTTCAATTCATTTGGGAGCTTCTAGATTATAATTTGAGGTAGCATGCACCACAGTATTCAATCACCAGATTGTTTCATGATCATGTCCCCACCCGCATCATGGCAAATTTTCTTATGACAACTGTAACCGAATAATTTGCAAGAAGGACCTAGGGGCTCATCTACAAACTCCAGTGTTGTAATATAACTTTATTTAAATTCATCGATGTTCAAATTAGCTTTCTTTTCATCCAGAGTTGCTAATTCAATGATTAGAACACTGGCCTTCAGTTCACAAGTTTATGAATTTCATTCCCGATTTCGGTATTGTTGTTTGTAATGATTTAGAGCCAACTTCAAACTGTAGGAACCTATCGATTTATGCTTTGCACTTTTAATTAATGTATACTTTATATTGCACTTCTCATGTTGAAGTGTAATTGTTATTGTTGCACCAGCATGCTTTCCTGTAACTAGCCCTGAGTTGGGCTCTACCAATTAGATAGAAGCAGCGGGTTTGAGTCTTTGTGATTTGAAGCAGAGACCAAGCCGAAGACTCCAATACTTGGCCTGCCACCCGCAGATGTATCATTTCCCTTGGAGGACATTACGACCAAGCCCAGTACATTGTCTCTCATTGATTCGTTTATCTTTGAGCAATAGGTTAATAAAAAAAGGTGTGTTTCCCTAAAACTAGCCCAGAGTTGCATTCTACCAGATAAGTGGAAGCAGCTGGAGGGAAGCCTTTGTAATTTGGAAGCAGGGATTAAACAGAATGCTCCCCAGTGCTTAACCTGCCACCCCTGGAATATTATTTCCCTTGAAGAACATTTCTTGTATTTATAATAAATATGCCTCACCCACCTTTAATGAACACGACATATCTTCGATAAAGTTAGGATTTCAACCCGCAATGTTCAAATAATGACAATAATTCCTTAACTATCCAGGCCACCGAAGCCTTACCGAATAAAAAAGTTGTCCCGATTTGTCAACAAATAATACGTTTCTTTCCTTCTAACAAAATGTATAATTTACACATGTATAGATTATTAATAATTGGGAATTATAATTTCATTTATTTTACACTAGGAATCATAGTCCTCAGTTTATTGGTGAGAATATACCTCAATTTCTATATAATTTCTCTCATTCTTCAAGATATTCCTTAAACGACCATATTTTAAAGTATTTACAGATCTTCTAATAGTTCCAATAAAGAAATTTCTAATAATAACAATAAATGAAACTAATGCCAAATGAGATGACAATCCTGTTAAACGCTAACAAAATTTAATATTTGTTAGATAGGATGTCTTATACAGAAGTAATCCTCAGGAAGTGACGTCATAACATCAACTTACATCAGCGTCATGCATAGGCGACATAATATGTGGTAAAGTATATTACAATCACTGAGAAAATACAGATAAACGATTCTAATTACTATCGATCATACTCATGCGATGAAATCTCGTTGTCATAGAAACGGAAAAACATTTTATGTAAACAGACATTCTGTTTGAATTTATTTCCGCTTTTATGACAGTGAATTTTAATCATATGCTGACTCAGAGTGTGAATATATGATTAAAATTCAACGGGGACAACTAAACAATTCGTAGAAGTTTCGCTAAAATTATTTTTATACTTTTAAGAATAAGAATGCATAGGAATATCATATATATATATTGAATGTTTATATGAATATCTTATATTTCTGCTTTATTTACTTGTGTTAATGAGCTATTATCGGTTACTTTGCAACATTATTGTCTAAATAACGCTTATTCTGTGAAAATAGCGGTTTTCTCACCTGAGAAATAAGTTGTACAATCTAAGACAATTTGGCGATATTTTTGGCAACTAAGCGACATTTGGCGATACTTTTGGTGATTTAATATAAGTTTATATTTTCCAAGTTTTGAGTCTGTAGGACCAATAGAAGTGGAGTTACTATAATCTTACTTACAGGAATTTTCTAAAAGCTTTAAGGATCTACACCGAGGAGATAAAAATATGGGTCACAGGGAATTAGTGAATAAATTGAAAGTAAAGCAAGGACTGATCATTGTGATTGGCAGAACTGTGAATAAAGTGTTTGCGAGAAAGACTTAATCTTTATTTCTAGATATTACCATATATTCGTCACCACGAGGAAAATCGTAACAATATGTACAGTATTACAAATTGTATATTTTAAAATAACTATTTTTAATACTATTTATTTTTGTATTCATCATTTTGAATTTCAATTTATTCATCGTTTTGTTCCTCTGTTTGACTTATTAGTTTTTATTGTATAAATAATGTTATGCAGTTAACAGTAAGACCAAAACTATAAAATAAAAGTCATTTTGAAACGGAAAGTTCCGTCCATTTTTAAAATGAAAAAATACAATTTTTTCATTATAATTGCCATTATTATTGATGACTTCTTGCCAACATGAGAGTGATATGAAATGAAACATTTCTTTTTCTCATCTGAAAAATAGAAACAATGCCTAATTGATATCTTCTTACTTTTGAATCTTATGCCCTTCAAAAAATCTGTGAGGACAAAAACAATTGATAGTTGGGGGGCGATGAGTCCGGGGAATATGGTGTACGGGCATGAATTTCCCAGCCTAGTTATGCAATTTTTTGGTGAACTCTTTTCTTGGAGCATTGCTGGTGTGAAGATCAAACACTTAGCGGACGGGAGCCCTCGAGTTCGTTAAGTGGTAAGACACTTGAGAAATAGGGGAAGCTTGTCGAAAAAGAGAGAGACAGTACGGGTATGCCACGACGAGTGGTAGCGGAAGTACCGCTTCCAGGCGATGAAAATTTCGAATGTAAAATTAATCAACTAAAGTTATGTCTTTGTCTATAAATTAGTGTTATGTGTGTGTTAATGTAAATAAATATATCTTAAAAATCGGATCTTTTGTTATCAATGAGCGATCTTGGAAACAACAGGAAACCAATCACATTGGCGCAGTCGACAGGATGTATTCCGGATTAATACAAAATGATGAGATCCTAATGATGGAAAAATACCTACAAAATCGTGAGTCTGTATATTTTGATTGCTTCTCCTTCCATTAAGAGCCAATATATGTTTTAATTATGTATGATTTAAAGGAAATTTTGTTTTAGAATTTTCGTAAATTTCTTTTGTAGGGTTTTTGTTTAAGAAGTAAATGTAATAAATGAAAAAAAAAAATGTTTAAATATTCAAAATATCAAGATAAAAACAAATATGTATAATGTTTAATTTAATTGAGAAAATGTTTAAAAGTTCGATATTGGTTCGAAATAATATTGGTTATTGACATTTGTTCATTAATATTCAGAAAAAGTTTTCTCTAACTGGTGATATTACTAAAAAAAAAAAAATATATGTATATATATATAATTTTGATTATTAGAAAAAAAATATTTTTGGAATAATCTGTTTTATTAAAACAAATTTATGTCGAATAATAATGTTGTTGCTAATTGTCAATTTCTTGAGTTATGTGCATTAATTTAAAAGATACTGTATTATTGAATAGTAAATTGTTGAAACGTATGTTTGGTGTAATGTGTTAATGTGATATAGTAGGATATAAATGTTTTTTGCTTTGAATTTTCATTATCATTTTGTTGTTCATTATGTAAATGATAAAAGTTTATGGAATAAGAAACTATTTCAAGAAAGTTTAAATGCTTTTTTACTGAGTATTGTTTTGCATTATTAAAAATTGCATTTTCACAGAATTATTCAATGTTATTAGTTATATTTATTATTTACTATGATTGTATTTAGTATTTATGTAAAGTAACTAAGTTTAGATTTTAAATTTTGTATCAAAACCAAGATTAGGAAGCATTTATGAGAGGAAATTTTGAATTATTTTATATTTTGAGAGTAATTGTGCTTGCAATGAATAATAGTTTTTGGTTGTTTCTGTAACTCTGATTCATATTATTTTAAGGTAAAATTACATATATTAATAATGATAAAGATATAAATGCATGTTACTAAAAATTATTTTAGCATTTTATTGATTTAAGTGGTTATATGTTCAATGATCTTCTGTGATAAAGATTTATTTAAATTGAAATACCTAAACTGGGAGTATGATTCGTATATGTATATTTTTTTAGCTTGTTTTGAATTGTTTTCATTCATTAATGGGTATTATGTAATTGAAGTTTTATACATATTATAGTATATTATCAGTGTGTATTAAGTATATTACAGTGTGTTGAAATGAAAATTGAAACTATAAAATTTAAAATTTATTATTAGAATAAATTTCTTTAATTTTTTTTGTTGGTACATTAAGTAAACGAAAGTGTTTTATAGATTAAACAAATGAAAGGTGATTTGTGTGATTTAAATGTTTTGCTTTGAATAGTTGATACTTAAGTTTGGTAATTTGCGATAACATTAGTTGTTAAAATGGCCTTTGCATTCTTGGGTAAAGCTCGAAAGGAGGATCTGTTAATATTGGCTAGTGAGTTAGGAGAACAGATTCCTCCGGACGCGAAAGTTATAGATTTAAAAAATTTGATTACACAATCTAAACATTTTGAAGAATCATTTGTTCGAGAATTAATAAATACAATAATTTCGATCGGATAGAAAGAAAAAAGCCAAAGCAGAACAAAGAGAACGTGAGCATGAAATTAAAAATGTGAATTAGAAATAAAAAGAAAGGGAATATGAGGGCAACTCATTAAGCCACGGTAGAATATGGGCGAGATAAATTAGGAAACACATTTCTAGGTTATTTAAATATAATGAAAGGGGTAATTTTAGATCCCCCAGAACAAGCAGAAGAATGGCCTTTCTTTTTCCATCATGCAGAAAGGATGTTCAAGCTTTATGAAGTACCCGAACAGTACGAAGGGAAAATTATTTTACAGTGTTTAAAGGGTCGTGCTAAAGGTATTAATGCTATGTTGTCGGAAGAAGATTTAGATCAGTATGACAAAATCAAAAATTTCATTTTAAGGGAATATAGAATAACTCCGTTACAACACAAAAAGAATTTTGATTCTTGTTATAAATTACACAATGAAAGTTATGCTCAGTATGCGTCCCAGTGGAAGCTGCATTAGAACTGTATTTAAAATCAAGAGATGTAGAAACATTTGTTAAACTTAAAGAGCTTATTGTAGCTGACAAAATAAAGAGAGTTTGCCTACTCATGTAAGATCTCAAATATTTCTGAAAGAGACTGAAAATTGGCTTTGATCCCTGAATTGGTAAGGAAATTGATAATTTCCTAGTTTCGATGCCAAAAAGTTTTGCAAATAATTCCCACAATTATACTAAATTTATTCCCGGCCCACATGGAACAAAACAGAACGAAACTGTGAAACATTTTCCCAGGTGAACTTAGAAATAAAAACTTTGTGGAAAAGAAAGAATATTATAATTATCAAAGAACCCAAATCCACGACCACAGAATCGTTTAGGAAATAATACCGCAAGTTGCGCTCCAGATAGAAAGGTATTGAAGTGTTACAAATGTCAGGAAGAGAGGACATTTGAAGAAATTCTGCCCTGCAAATGAATACGGTAACTCAAGTTTCTAATATAAGTGAAACTGAGGTAAGCAAAAGGAGTTAAATGAACTTTGCATTAAAATGGGTAATGCAAGTTTCGATTGGGAAATTCAATCAGTGAGAAGGATGGTGAGCTTTTGCGAGTTGATTTAAATATAGGAGATAATAAGTTTCAAGGAATCATTGATAGTGGTGCGGAAATTACAGTACTGCGGAAGTCAGTGGTACCAGAAGAAATGTTGCAGTCAAGTGGGAAAATTTACTTGAGGCCTGCAATTGGATCTCGGTTGAAGGAAAGCTTGTTTCTATTCCACTAAGTCTTTGGTCAGCAGATGATGATATCAGGCCGTATATCATGGTGCATGCTGCGGTTGTGGAAGAGGATTGCATGAGCAAGCTTTGATCACTCCTAGAGTTTTTAGTTTGTTGGAAGAACAAAGAAGAAAATATCTTGGAGAGGAAATAAAAAATATCCACGGGAAAGGAATAGTTTCAGTACTTTCAATGTGGAGGGAAGGAAAATAGAAGCTCACCAGGCAATAGAAGCAAATCAAGGAACATTTGATTTAGAAAATTCTGAAGTAGAGGTTTCAACTACTCCAGTGGAAAGTAACTTGGCAAATAAAGAAATAACCGCTATTAAGGATGAAGAAAATAGTACTCCCAATTTCGCAAGCAAAGATATTTAGAAAAGAACAGTTGTCCTGTGCTACATTAAATCGGTGTTTTGAAGATGCCAGACAGCGTAAGAATAATTACTGGTTGGAATCAGATTTATTGTACCACACAGGCAATGTGGCAGGACAGAAGTATGTACAGCTTGTAGTTCCTGAGTGCAGGAGAAAAGAAATTTTAAAATTGGCTCACGAAATACCAACAGGAGGACATCTTGCTTCTAGGAAAACAAAGGAAAGAGTTACAATGTCTTTTTGGTGGGAAGGTCTGCCAAGGGATGTAAAACGCTGGTGTGAATCTTTGCCACGATTGTCAATTGCGGAGGAAAACCAAACTGAAAGACAGAGGACCTATAGAAGCTGTTGGTAGACCAGAACTTCCTTCCAAGTAGTCAATGCTGACATTTTAGGGCCTATTGAACCTAAATCTTCAAGGGACATCAGTATGTGTTGTGTGTTATGGATCAGCACAGTCGGTGGCCAGAGGCAATTCCGATTAAAACTTTGACGGCAAAGCGACATGCGATGCCTTTATGGAAATTTTATGAGGACTGGCATTCCTCGAATCATTGCTATGGACAATGGAACAAATTTTGCTGCAAAGTTAACGCAAGAATTTCTTAAAAGATTAGGGACTGTACCAAAATTCTCTACACCAGGTTACCCACAGAGTAACGGATTAATAGAAAGATGGATTGGCACAATGAAATCAATGTTGCATCATGCCATAAGGTCGCAAGGTAGAGGATGGGACAAACAGTTGCCTTTTCTCTTGTGGGCATATCGTGAAGTGCCAAACGCCACTACTGGGGTCTCACTACCTACTCGTTCATGGACGCCCCCAGTTGGACCTTTAGCTATTTTTAAAATCTACATGGAAGATGAAGTTGTTTTACCTCAAGGTATTGGTGAATCAATCACTGATTATCTTCAGAAGGTTAGAAATAGGTTACAGGAAGCTGTGGAATACGCCGATGAACATACTAAAAATCAACAGGAGAAATATGTACATTATCATAATTTAAGATCCAAAGAAAAAGAATTATCTATTGGAGATGAAGTTGTGTGCTGATTCCAGACTCTACAAACAAACTTTGTTCTAGGTGGAAAGGTCCAGGAAATTGTAGAGCAAAAATCACCACATTCTTATGCAGTTAAGCTACCGGATGGAAGCATCCGTCATTTGCATCAAAATAAGCTAAGGAAATATATCCAACCGATGAATATGGTGGGCATAATATATGAAGCTGATGAAGATTTTGAGAAGTTCAACCTGTACCTTTAGGAGGCCTTGGAGAAATAAAGGACAGTTGGAAACAACTAGAAGAAAAGACCGAATTTTCAAATCTATCTCCGAAGCAAAAAGACTCAGCTTTTAACAATTCTTAAGGACTACAAAGTCGTATTCAATGGTGAATTGAAACGAGCTAAGAGTACCACCTCATAAAATAACATTAAAACCTGGAATCGAAAGAAACAGCCTCACATATACCGCATACCAGAATCACTAAAACCTCAGGTGGAAAATCAAATAAAAAGAACTATTAAACAAGGATTTGATAGAACCATCTTCCTGCAGAGATTGTTTATCCTCTTGTATGTGTCATAAAGAAAGATGGAACGATTCGACTATGTGTCGATTATCGGGGACTGAATTCTGAGTCTAAAATAGCTCCATTTCCAATGCAAAATTCAGAAGAATTACGATTCAAAGCTGGTGCGGCAAATTATCTATCAACTCTAGATATCCTTAAAGGTTATTGGGAAATTCCATTGGATCAAGATAGTCGAGAACTAACAAGTTTCGTTTCACCTAAAGGACAGTATCAGTGGAAAGTAATGCCATTTGGACTTGCAGGTGCTCCAGCTACTTTTCAGAAAATTATGAATCAGATCCTAAGATCTCATAATGATTTTGTTGAAAGTTTCCTGGATGATATCATAGTTTATTCATCTAGTTGGGAAGAACATTTGAACCATCTAAGAACAGTTTTGGAAACATTAAAACAGTGTAATTTTACCGCAAATTTAGAGAAATGTACCTTTTGCTCGATCGAAGGTAAAATACTTAGGTCATGTAGTTGGATCAGGAGAGCATGGGCCCGATCCGGATAAAATTACAGCTATCAAAAACTTAAAATCGCCAAGAACGAAGAAAGCCTTAAGATCGATTTTAGGACTGTTTAACTATTATAGAATATGTACCTCATTATGCGAATATTGCTAAGCCATTAACAGACCTGACCAGAAAATCTATCCCAAATGATATTCCTTGGTCTGAAAAGAGACAGAAAAAGGCCTTCATCTCATTGAAAGATAGTTTGTGTACTGTCACTTCATTGTCAACCCCTGATTTAAATAAACAATTTGAACTGCACACAGATGCTTCGGTTACTGGCATTGGAGCATGCTTAATGCAGAGAGATACAGATGGAAATCCTAAGCCTATAACCTTCGCCAGTCAGAAATTAACTCCAGCGCAGACCAAATGGAGTACCATCGAGAGAGAAGCGTATGCTGTGATATGGGCACTTAGTAAGTTTGAAGCATGGACTTACGGAACTTCCATAAATTTGTTCACAGATCACAATCCTGAAATATCTTACGGAAAGCATTCCGAAGAATGCCAGATTACAGAGATGGTCATTGGCTCTTTCTCGCTATCAGGTCAAAATAGCTCATAAGCCCGGTAGTAATAATGTTATCGCAGATGCCTTATCAAGGGTTTATGAGGATGATTAATTATTTTCTTTTTTAATGAATCTTGTAAGAAATAAAAAAAAAAAAAAAAAAAAAAAAAAAAAGAAATAATTTCTGATATATCATAATATTCATATTTAACTTTATATAATATAATGTAGTTATTTCTATTTGTTATGAGTCGTTAATTTTCATAAGGTTTGTGTGTGAATAATATTTGCACATAATTGTTTTTGTGTTGATATTGATTCTTATTTTCTTACTTTATAATATTGTGTTGTAATAAATATAATGAATATAGCAGTAGTATAGGATATTTTCCTTTAAAGAGAATATGAAACAAAAGTGTAAGCTGAAGCATGTCAGCACCTAGGTTAAGCACTAAGTTAAATTTAAAATGTTAGGTATTATTTGGCTCTTGATGGAATGGTGATAAAAGGTAAAAGGAACTTTCTAGAATTCTTCGTAGTTTCCATTTGCAGGACAAGGTCCAGCAATGAAAACTGGAGGAAGGTGTGAAGATCAAACACTTAGCGGACAGGAGCCCTCGAGTTCGTTAAGTGGTAAGACACTTGAGAAATAGGGGAAGCTTGTCGAAAAAGAGAGAGACAGTACGGGTATGCCACGACGAGTGGTAGCGGAAGTACCGCTTCCAGGCGATGAAAATTTCGAATGTAAAATTAATCAACTAAAGTTATGTCTTTGTCTATAAATTAGTGTTATGTGTGTTAATGTAAATAAATATATCTTAAAAATCGGATCTTTTGTTATCAATGAGCGATCTTGGAAACAACAGGGGAAACCAATCACAGCTGGCCTTTTTTTTTTTCTTTCGGAGATTCCTTTACATCATCCAGTTGTTGGCAATACTTTTCCTAATTGAACTTTTCGTTCAATTCTTAATGCTCATAATTTATGTGCCTCAAATGTCACACCACATACACAACATTCTCTTATTCAGAGTCACATTTGTTTTGGAGTTAAAAGGGGCAGACTTTCAGCACAACATTCTCTTTTCTTCATGATGTTTTCGTAGGTAATCCACTTTTCAATCCCAGTTATCATCCGGTTCAAGAAGGGTTCTGTTTTGTTCCGAACAAGCAGAGATAGGTATATGATGACGCAACCATCAAACTTTTTCGGACTTAATTCATGTAGCACTCGTTTTGAATATTTCCACACCCATCCTATCTTCCAAATATGGTCCAAAATAGTTTGCTGAGCTGAATTAAGCATTCTGCGATCTCCAACGTTGTCAGAAAAAAATCTTGCGCTAACATGGTTTTAACAACATCGTCATCGATCAACGAACAGAAGTTTCCGGTAAACCTAAAAGCTCTTTTCATAATTTTGCTAATTGAAATTCAGAAATATTTTAATGCATTTTAACTCTTGTAAACTGTAAAATAGCTCAGTTTTTAACTCAATTAATACTCACTCAAGGAATGTATAAAACACACACTTTATTTCTCCGACTCTCACATCGCTACTGCTGGTTTCTTTTTTATGACTCAAAGGGGGCGCTGCGCTCGCAGGCGCCAGTATTCCGCCTGGCGTTGACATGGTACATTCAACAATTTGAAATCTCAAGAAAAATACTAACACACTATATAATATATGAGTACAATGATATACACTATTAAAACTAAACTACAATAAATGCATAATGATGCACAGATATATTTGATAGAGATCTCACTCCTTAATTAGGCAATGGCAAAATGCAAATTTTATTAATGCTCCTTTTAAATACTCCATTCTTCGTTTTAACTAAAACTGCTCTCACTTTCTTATATTTTCCTGGGAATGTTTGCATTATTCTGCCCAATGACCAGTTACAAACCTGTACATTATCTAATTTTAAAATCACCATAGTGCCAACTAGAACATTCTCTTTGGTGAACCTCCACTTTGATCTTTCTTGTATTGCACTTAAATAATTGTTAGACCAATGCTTACAAAACGTCTGCACTGTCTAAGTTAAAATTTTTGCCATTGTTTTAATTTATTGTCATGTAAATTTAGGATGTTGGGTTCTGCAGTTGCTGTGATAGGTCTGCCAATCAAAAAATGGCCAGGTATCAAGATATCATAATCACTTAAGTCAGATGATAGGGGATGCACTGGGTGGGAATTAAGAATTGCTTCAATCTGATCAATTACAGTTAAGAATTCTTTAAAGGTTAGTTTTAAATTTCCTATTACACGTTTAAGATAGTATTTCGCGGATTTGACACCTGCCTCCCAAAGTCCACCATGATTCGGGGATCTAGGAGGAATGAAAGTCCACTCAACCTTTTCTTTGGACAAAAAATTACTCAAGTTTTCATCGGGACTGCTAACTAATTTACTCAATTTCTTTAATTCGGAGTTACTGTCAACAAAATTAGTAGCGTTATCAGAAAATATGTGGGCACTTTTCCCTCTTCTGCTAAAAAATCTCTTAAGTGTAGCTACAAAGGCATCACTAGAGAGGTCCGTTACCATCTCTAAATGACAAGCTTTAGTCACAAAACGAATGAAAATACACGCATAAATTTTATTATACATTCCTTTTCTTTGATTTGGATATTTTATATAAAAATGACCAAAAATATCTACCCCTACACAATTGAATGGAAAGTTTGGGGTTACTCTCTCTTCAGGTAAAAATTGACAAAGTACTGGTTTTGCTTTAAAGCAAACAACACAATCGTGCACTAGTTTCCTACAAAGGTTAGTCCACTTAAAGGCCAAAACCTTCGTCTAATAAGAAACAGTAACCCTTGTGGGCCAGTATGTAAATAGTTCTTATGAAACATTTCAGCAATCATCACTGTCAATTTATGATTGGTAGGTAAAATTATAGTAAACCTTTTATCAAAATTTAACTTACTGTTGGCTAGTCTTCCACCAACTCTTACAACAACACCCCTTTCATCTAAAAATGGGATTTTTTAACTTACTATCTACAGGCACATTACCATCCTTCTGAAGGCCTGTAATTTCCCTTTTAAAACACTCTTGAATTAATTTTACTAAGACAAATTCAGCAACTTTAATTTTCTTACATTGCAGGGGGCCAGTTACCTTTTGCTGTGATTTGCAATTAGTAAGGAACCTATAAAGAAAAGCTAAAACGCGTACAAGTTTAGTGTAATTGTTAGTAATTCTAAGTAACTCCTCAGTTAAAGAATTGACAGTCACTAGAAAAACAGGTCTCTTGAACCTTCGTTCACTCTTAACCAGTTCTGTATTAAAATATTCTAAGTCCTCGTTAATTAGCTCTTCACAGTTGTTAAGCGTCTATAATCCGTCGATGATAAGTAGTGGTTTATGCCACCTCAAAGAATTATTTCTCAGTTGTGTTGGATTGCAGCCACGAGAAACGATGTCTGCAGGGTTTTGCTCTGATGATATATGCCTCCATTGTAAGACATCAGTCAGAACTTGTATTTTAGCCACTCTAGTAGCGGCAAAGGTTTTCAATTATGCTGTAGACTTCTGAATCCAGGACAAAAACAATTTTGCTGTTCGAAAAATACTAATTTTGATCTATCTTTAGTTCTAGGGAAGGGCTAACCTTTTTCATCAATTTAGATAGCAATACACTTGCACACAGTTCAAGTCGTGGAATCAAAAGTGTTTTGATTGGTGCAACTCTTTCCTTGCTGCACACTAGATGTGAAATTACTTCACCACTGGCTGATTTGCATCTCAGATAGACTGCTGCACCGTGATAGCCCTCTGATTCATCCGAAGATCCAAAGAGTTCAATTTTTACAACATTTTCTGGTAGCATACATCGATTTATTTTAATGTAGTTAATGTCACACAGCCCATCAAAAAACTGTAACAATTCTTGTACGACATCTGATGGCAGTCTTTCATCCCAGTTTATTGATAACCTCTACAGACGTTGCATAAAAACCTTAGCCTTTGTAAGCACAGGTCCTATCAAACCAAGTGGGTCAAAAATGCGGGCAATTATGGACAAAACTTCTCTCTTTGTAACCATAGAAGCATCCTTTTTGGGCATATTGTAGGAAAGGTCATCACTTTTGGCCTTCCATAGCAACCCTAATGTTTTCCCATCCTAATGTAAGCAATCCATCGCACACATGAAGTGGATGAGCTATTTTTATGATTCCCACTTTATTACAATATTTAAATTCTTGATATGCAGTATTTTTTGCACAGGTAGTCAAATTTGAGACGTGAGCATAATTTCCCATGGTATTTCGTGTGTATAACTTTCATAAGAAAATTGTAATTTGAAAAATGACTATATTTAGTATTTTTGAACAGGTTCTTTCTATTGGCAAAGTATAAGGAAAAGATCTTATTATTAATCCCTCTGATCTGAAATAAGATCAGATCCATGAGGCCGTTCTCTTTTAATTTCAGCACAGCCAAACCGGGCTCCTTTAGACAATCCTCATGAAGTAGACCAGCGCAGTCTAAAAGATGTTTGGGACTGGCCGCTTCAACGTGTCATTACATGTCAACTCGGAAGGTCTTGGTGCCATTGGAAAATCGAAGGGTTTTTAAATGTATAGTGCACAGTTAAGCCAAAGCAGTTTGGTCTCTCCTGTCACCGAAGAAGCCAATCCATGTACCAGGACCCTTATTGGGGAAAGCTAAGTACATACTCTGCTATGGGAGAAAACAATACTTCTTCAACAAAATAAGAAAAATCGTAAATATCTCATTATCATTTTAGTAAAAATATGCAAAAATGTAAAAAAAGAAGGGGGTTCCGGATGCCACACATATTTTCCTCTGTCCGCAGCGATTATGCTTACATGACAATTTTAAAAGAGAATAAAAGAAAATCCAAACTTCTATTCTTTTAACAAGAAGAGTTCCGAAAAGATTTTAATTAGTTTAAACTGACTGATGAGGAAATAAGTAGCTTGGCAATGAATTAGAGTCTTGATTTTCTCTCTCATTACGGTTTTAGTTAAGCAAGAGCAATGGCATCAAAATTTCAAAATGAACTACAGCTTATGCTTAAGTTAGCTAGAGACCGTGCATTCCATTCCATGAAAAACGTTCTGAATTCATCTTCGAAAAAAACAAGCAAACAAAATTTATTTATATGGATTGCATATTGCTATAATCATCCACATAAAGACGAATTCAGGGCTAGATACAGGGACACATACTGGTGCAACAACAACAACATCAAAGTTTTGTTCTTGTTGGTTTCTCCTATAAGATTATTGTTTGTACATCAGAACTAAATCGATTTGGAACAATTTACAATGAATTTTGAATCACAACAAGCACCCTGGTTTAAGAGCTATTGAATGAAGGAGGAATCATGTTAAAGAGCTATTGAACTGAAGGCAGAGCTAACAAGGAGGAAACACCTTCCTGAATGTATAATTAAACTACAGTTGTTTATTTCTTTTAAATTTTCTCCATATCAATCAAACTTTTCAAATATCACAAACTTAAAACTTTTGTTTTTTTAGCAGCTTTTCTGGTAGTCGTCAATTAAGGCTGAATGTATGACGTAAACAACTGAAATACATATTATGAGTGCCAAAGATAAGCATTTTTCAGACACGTTAAAAGATCCGAACTATTACTCTACCCAATACTGTTCTAAGTTTCTAAGCGTTTCAAATAATTAATAGATTTCTGCAGTCTCTTCCCACCGATCTCATGAAGAAAGTACTATGCGTATTTTAATTCACCAAATCTCAATATTCCTGGAGAAATCTTTGTTCGAAATAAAAACGACGTGCAGGAAATAGGATACCAGTTCTATATATAACATCATTCAGGAATTAATTGTTCTCGATGCAAAACGAGTCTCAAATCATGGTAAAAAAAATTTCGAAATATTGTAAGTATGATAGGTCACAATGCTTACTAAGAGAAGCAATAGAGTCTCTCGTATTCCACTTTTTCTTCATGTAAATGGGTATATATAAGCATGAATGTTGCATTTTATGTGAAATGTGGATATTACTGAACAGAATCCAATATTTTAATCACCCTGAACAAGAGACAAATTTCATCGCCATTTTTCTAATTACTAATATTTTAAGTGTTCTATGAGGAAAATATAGTTTATGCTTTTATGATGAAAAAACTGCTTAGATCGTAAATCAATATCTGCACGAAATCTGCTGCCTTAAAATACCAAAATAAATGATAAGCTTGATTACATTGTATCAGTGACATGGGAAAACATAAATAACGTTTATCTTTTCACATTATATTGTTCTATTTTGTTTATTTATGCTATGACGTTGAACAACACAAACACATGCAGGTGAAATTCATGCAGGAATTCCTCGATAAAAATTCTAAGCCAGACTTTCTCTGTCGATAATAACACCATTAACGAAATCTCAAGGTCAGGGACTATTATTCTTTGAGGTCCTTCTTGATAAAAATCGCTTATCACCAATCGAAATCAAATTCAGATTAGCGGCATTGTTTTTTGGAGATTTTTGATCGATATTCGGTCTCTTCCGTGATTCTGAACGTTGAAATTTCGAACAATTTTATCGTAGGTTTCCTTTCAAGGATAGAATAAAAAAAAGAATCCGAGTTTCGTGACAGACCTGCGTATTTCATCTTTCGCCTCTTTCGGTTTATTATACTAACGCCCACTACCCAATTCCGACCTCCTTGTGTGTCTGTGTTCTTCCATTCAACGCTTCGTCTTTGGTCATTGCGGTTTAATCCATCGTCCTGTGGCTAGCGTTTGTTGGTGTCGTTAATTGTGTTGCCATTCCTACAGTCAGAAAAACTGTTCCGTATTCTTATCGTGCTGCTTTGGAATAATCGCACTGTGTGAACAATCTGGCACACATCCGGCTGAAGCCGGTGTTAGAGTGAATTGTTCTTTTTCAAGGTTTACATTGAATTTTTATCTCTGCAGCTGGGAGTTAAAGCTTCACACGAATATGTGTTTTTAGTAATTTGGAAACGTAAATTACAAATAATTTCAATTGGTCTAAAAATATAATGTAAGTATAATATTTTAAAAAATTAAGAATTTTTCATAATATTTATGATGTTAATAATTATAAACTTGGAAATGTTTGAAATCTTTTGTGTTCCATTTTGCTTTATATGCTTGTAAAAAATTTTAATGTAAAATATGTGTTTATTCTATAAATTCTATGATAATTATTATGTATAAATATAAATATTCTATTATTTTTCGCTGAATAATTTTGATATATTTTTAAAATAGAGTCTTACTTAGAAACTCGTGTAATATCCTTTATAAAAATTATTTGGAATTCACAAACGGATGTTGCCTTAATTTATCATAAATGTACTATAACTAGTATTTTAATAAACGAAAGTAAAAACTAGTATTTTATAACTAGTACTAGTATTCTAAAAACTAGTATTTTAATAATTTAATTTAAATTTCTGACTATATGTAATCGGAATCGTATGACAGCTCTTGTGAAAAAGCAAATTTAATGGATAGGCCTTAAAGCCGCTGAAAATGATCATCGATTGAAATTGAATATCTATAAAAAGTTATTATTTAAGAATCTTTATTTAGAATGATAATTTAAGAATCGGCAACCTCTTCTTGATTTAATAAAGTATTTTTCTTTTTCACAAAAATTAAGCTCAATTATTTTGTTTTGTGTACGATTATGTTAGAAATTTTATTCTATACTTACAAATGTAGTCTTATTAACATATTAATAAATTTGTTATTTTCCCATTTATAATTTTCTATGGTTTCTTCATACTGACTACCTACTATTTGTGGTTAGCATTTAAAATAAATAATATTTTTTTTGTTTATTAAATTTTTTATGAGTAAATTAAATTTAAAAACAGTATTTTGTTGAAAAGAGGATTGATATTTAACATAAATATTTTGTTATTTTTTGCCGAGTAATCATCGTTATTAGATAAAAATGAAAGAACAATGCAATTTATCGACTCAAAAAATAATTAAAAATGATATGCAAGCCTGCAATAAATTTAAAACGCATAATCACACGAAAATAATCGAAATCTAATATCTCTCACGGAGCATAATTTCCACAACTGTATAAAAGTTTATATGTGTTCCATATCTTAGTTTATCTAAATATATTAAAAAAAACATGCAGATAATGTTAGAAATACCTGACTTTTTAACTATAAAAGCAGAAATTATTTGAATGTTTGATGAGATATCAGTATTCTTTTATCATCAGTGCAAGTCTTGACGAACCAACATTTTTAGTGGCATCATCGTTAATAGTAGAATATTTTACTTTGGCGACAACATTTTGGCATCGCTTAATATATTCTCAAATGGTAAAAAGTTTAAAATTATGATGATAAAAGGGTGCAATTAGAGATACAGTGATTCCCTGCGTTATAAAAGTACATAAACGGTACTTCTATAACGCGTTTTCCTATTACGCGATTTCACCTCTCTCATATGACACGTGTTTTCCTTCATATAACGCTTTGATTCCCCACGTGATATTTCTGTACTGTGAGATTTATAACGATTTGTACAGTTCGCTTATGTTAGCACATTATGTCAATTGTGTTCTTATAAAATTTAATTAAATTTTATTGTTGACCTTTGAATATTCTGCTAAAAAAAGATCTCGGTGGAACATTATTTTAAGTAGCTCCTACACTGAATAAACATGTAATAAAAAATATTCTTAAATTGATTTTAATAAAACACGCACATTTCCTACATAACACAGTTTTTTCTTAATATTCGATTTAAACCCCCTTTAATGAGAAAAGTTAGACGTAAATTACATTTGTATATAACGCTTTATACGAGATCATACGAGCGCGTTTTACGAAGATGCTCGTACAAAGGATTTTCTAATAATACGGAACTTAGTATACCACGTAGGGGGGGGGATTATATATTTTGCTTAAGGTTGTAGTGCCATTCGGCGACTTTATGTCCGGCTTGAGATTGGATTATTTAACTATTTTATTTCAGTACATTCTTAGTTAAACTAGGCATCTTAATATTTTGTAATATATAAGTTTCCTTAATGTGTGTTATGGTATTCTGTTTTAAATATTTAGTATATTTGAAATGTTTTAGCTTCAGGTAGTCGTATCGTGATGTGACACTTGATTTGGTATATTAAGTTATTGCAATACAAATTCAACTACAATATTTCTAGCGATAGAAACCACTACACAAAGCCTCATAATTCAGACTTAATATTAAATGGCCTTGATAATATAGTATTTTAGAGCTCCAATCATCCGAATCAATTGAGACTGGACCCCATTCGGATAATCAAAAATTTGGTTAACTGGATGAGAATTTACATATAATCACACTCGGGTTGATACTCCATCCACTTCAAAGCTGTTTCAAAGTCAGCAAATGTTTTACTAGCTGATTTGTTTGTCGCTCAATGGACATTTTTTGCACACGAGGGCTAATCAGACCGGGACCTACGCTTAAAGTGGATTCCGAACCACTACAAACATCCATGCCCAAGGTGGGATTCGAACCCACGAACTGTTGAACCGAAGGCAAGAGCGCTAACCATTCGGCTACCAGCTCGGCTTTTACTAGCTGATGGTCCCATGTTCGCTTCAACTTGGACATTAAAGTCATCTTCTTCCACACTTTCAATAATTTGATCTTCATATGCAATTAGTAATCCAGTGTTTGATTCACAATCCATTCTTTTATATCTTCAGCACTAATTTCTTAATATCGAGGAATTTTCAAAAGAATGTTTCTGAATTCCTCACGTGGCACTTGATTTTCATTTCCATCCTTATCTTACCTTTCCTCTTTTTTTTAAAATCATTTTTTCCTCTTCTTCAGACAAATTTATTTTTCGGAAATAATGAAAACGACTCGAATAATCGGTTATTCGAATCGACGGAGTTCGGATAGTTGGAATTCTATTGTATTGTAAATGTGCTATACAATATTTATAATGTTGTGATGATAATTGTTTTCGTTCACTACAATGATTTCTTTTTATCAAATTTGTTCTTCCGCCATTTTTACTTTTAGTTATCAATTATCAATTTTATTCGCTCACCATTTTTTCATCCTATTTTATCCCATTTTTACATCGGTTTTACTTTTTAGATTTGCCATTTTACTATATTTATATCTAACAGTATAAATGATATTTGTGATCAAAATTAATTAAATATTAATGAACTAACATCGTTACTATATTCGTTGCGATTGGAAGAATTAATTGTTTAATTGGATTTATTGTAGCGTATGTCACCATTCAAGTGTTGGAATCAGCTACTCTATAAATTGCCCAGAAAATATACGGGTTAAAAAGGTGCCCGTTAAAGGGCCAAAATTTTTTATCTCAAATTAACTGGTTAATCTGCAGATTATTTACTAGGCACTAGTTACAGCGAAAATAAGATCTTTAATGAAAAAAAAAATAAAGAATAAGACCTTTCCTTTAATAGCCGTTAAAAAAATAAATATCATTTTTAAAAAAATTACACTTAATTTTTATTATTATTATTATAACGCCCGGCTACACTTTTAGAACCATTACGAGAGACGGAAGTGAAGGCACCTTAGTTGGTAAGGCGCTCTGTGGGTGTACCATCGTGGCCCCGAAAGTGAGTGGGTCTTCATAATTTAGAAGCAAAAACCAAGCAGGAAATCCCCAGACTCGGACTGCCATCACTAGAGGTATCATATCATATGGAAGACATTGCAGGCACAACATATTTAACGTGTTTCAGGCGCCTTTAATGAACACGATGGATCTTCGATTGGGGTGAGATCCGAAGTCACTACCTTACGAAAACGACAGCGAACACCCTAACCAACCAGCCATCATAGCCGCAAAATTTACATTGTGTGAACGTTCAAAGAAAGGGAAATACGATGTCAATATTTTTTCTTTATTCCTAGTATCTATTACATATAAGTAAGAATTTTAAAAAAGATAAAAAAAAAAGGAGACACTCATTTCTTGCAACGAAGAAAATTCTGAGCAGAATCTATTCATTCATCATCAAACGTAATTATCAGTTAAAATTATCTTCTTTTAATCTGAAAAGACGTGTAGTCTTGTCGATGCATAATTGCATTAACTATGTAGAATCAAAGGGAAAAAAAATCAACCGAGTGTTTGTAGTGAGTATTCATTCTTCGCTACTGTACGCATTTTTATTGGTCAATGGTAAAAAGGAACATAACACAGATAATAGCTTCCTATAATATTTCTCATGTGGATCATAGAAATGAATTGCTTCATATGTTGCTTTAATGAAGTATTGTCTGGCATATACCAATTTCTTCATTTTTTTTTATTACCCCGATTTTGTTTATTTTTTAATATTCAAGCAAAAGGAATCGTTAATGATAAACTTTGATTCTCTGAATATTAAGACTTAAAATTAATGAATCCCACAAATTAATTAATAAACGAAATTTTTACTATATTTTAAGTTAGTTTTTGAACTATTATAAATAAAAAGCATTTAAAATACTTTTATTAATTATAAAACAGCAATTAGAATAATTGGCGAAGCTTAAAAAAGCAAATCAATTGATTCATTATTATTAAGGAATGACATTGCAAATTTCAGTGTTGTAGCTAGTATTATTGACTTTTGACCACAAAAAATTAATCGAGAAGAATATCTCTAGAAACATTGCATCTTGTAATGTTTCTAGAGAATCAAACGCGGAAATGAATGTTGGAAGCTTAAAAAAGGAAATCAACACCTGTTGATTATTATTGAGGAATAAATTCGCTAATTACGTAATGTTGTTCTTATCCTTCCTAATTTTCTTTTGACCAGAAAAAATTTCTAAAAGAGGAGATGAAATGAATTTAGAGCTAAATTCAGAATAAAATAGAATGGAATGTTTCGAGATCAAAACAAATTTAAAGAAAATCTGAAACTTTCGAGCTGAACCTAAAACAGCTAATAAAGTTATTGAAATGCTAACTATTTTGTGGAAGGAAAAAAGTAATCTCGAACAGGAAAAGAATTTAAGAATCTAAAATTCAATTAACATTGTTTGTTAATTCATCATTAAATCTTCTGTTCAGTCAGCATCTGTAAGTTAACCATGGATAAAAAAAAATAACTGAAAATATAATTGTAACATTATTGTTAGCAATCGTGTTTTACCTTTGTTAAAAAAAATTAACCTAGAAATGGAGACGAAATTAATCTAGAACAAGTTCTAATAGAAGATAGCCTAGAACTTAAGATGGCTGAACAAGCTACTATAACATTGCGTTCAATTTTCTTTCTTTTTTCAATAATCATCAAAAGATATTGAAATTATTGGTATTTTGCAAATGAAAATACTAAGAATAATTTATGCAAATAATTAATAAGTTACATAATTTTCACTAAAATATTTCGTTTAATGTATAAAACAGATTTTATCAAATCAGTAAACTTATGTATATTTCTCGATAATATTCTAAAGTATGCAAATTATATTCCAAATAAAGAGATATATTCATATATATATATAGAACAGATAATAAAAAGTTCACAAGTTTATGAAATAAATCCTTGAACGATTTTTGCATTCATAATTAAATGAATCCACGATTCCTATGGAAAGGTAACGCTTATTAGCTTCTTTTCGAACTTATTAAATTTTGTTATGCTCGATGTAGTATGCAAACAGGCCATTTGTAACATTCTAAATTAATGCACTTCCAAATGATGAACAGTGGAAGATCGTTACCTAAAATAATTACACATTCAAAACATTTACTCATCGTTTTAAAAACTAAAGTTTCGTGCAAATATTTATATTTAGATAGCAATTTAAATACACATAAAATGCTTTTCTATTTGTATTTCAAATTCTGCTACTAAGAATTATTTAAGTAAATTTGCATTGTTGCCAAACGTAGGATTCTAAATAAGGATTAAATAGAATTCATAACTGTGAACTTTTATCGAAGGTTCATATTGAAATAAGTTCTATTTTAAATTAATATCAGCGCTATAGATCAGTCCTAAACACCAGTATTTTAAAATTTATTTAAATGATTTTCCACTTGGCGAAGTTTTTCGTTTTTCAACCAAACGACTTTATTTATTTGGCGATAGTGAGTCACGTATATCATGACAGCTGCTCTCCATGTTGACTTAACAATGTATCGATCGGATACGAATGATAAAACTACTCAAGATATAATTAGAATCTTATCTTACTGACATACTGAAATCTTGTCATTAGCTATTTAATCGATTTTTTTATTCAAGAATAATGGTAGGACGAAGGCGTATCTACCATTCAAAGTCTGCAGCAAAAGATATCAACGATCGTTTTCAAGTACATTAGTTTCTAAGACAATCCATTCGCTGTTTTGTTTGGATATTAATCGTTTGCAATATTAAAATAAATGAATGATTTTAATTACTCTAACTTTGATTAACGAAAAAATATATTTAGATTGGTGATTCAATAATAAATAGATTTATATTTCTTTAGAAAAATTACTGCTTATTTATTTTAAGGATATTTTACTTTGCTATTATTATTTCTTATTTTAAAAAATAAATTAAAAAAAACAGTTTGTTGACTCTGGGAGCTATAAGACATTTTAATAAGCAACTCGATTTAATTTTCGTATTCTCAAATTTCCGTATATATTTTTAAAGATAATGAAAATTATGTGAATCTAGCAGCTCTAAACATTCACAGAATCATTCCAATATAAATTTAAATGTGCCAAAAAGAATAATATAGAATTAAACATTTCTTTAGCATTAAACTACACTATTTATACTTCCTTAAAAAAAAGTATAATTTAATCAAAATGTATTGAACGAAATTAAAGTATTAATAAAAAAAATCTGTTGATCATTTGAGCCATTCCAAAAACTTATCATTATCGAAATGATTATTTCAAAACAAAATATATAAAGCATTTTAATTTTTTAAATTTAATTTAAAAATTCAATTAACTGAAATTTATATTGTTTAGAAAGACAGAAAATGTTAACATATAACCGAAGTTTTAAGCACTTACTTGTTCAGAACTCAATTTTTTTTTTATTTTTTATTATTATTTATATTTTAATTCCCACGCCTTTTAAACGTGTGTGAATAATTTAATTTTTTCCCTTTTATTTTTCCAATGTACACCAAAACATTTTTACCTTCTGTTTCATCATTATTTTGTCAAGAAAAAGTCACTAACCGTGACGAAAACTTCTTCCATGATGTCAGAATGGCATGATGTCATGTCTGAAAAGGAATTTACTGGAACGTGCGGTCTCCCTGGTTTTGTTTTTTGTTTATTTTGAACGCGCTCCACAGATGTGTGATCGTTTTCCCAATGTTCTTATTTGTCAAGATTAGCCGAAGACGAAAGTTACGATATTTCACCTCCTTAGTTGATGATTTGTGGACTTGCTTTCCAGACTTAGAATGATTCATCAGTTATAAACGATTCTCAGAAAGAATAATAATTTGAATTTTGTTTTTCAAATCTGATGAAAAGGGTAAGTCTTAAAAATGAAAATTATTTCACAAGAAATATTTTTAATATATAATTCTGAAAGAAATTATTTATTTAGAATTTTCCCTATTGATGAAAGGTTAAAACGACAATTTAAAATTATATTCTTTGAATATAATTTTAAATTGTCAGGTTGTTATAATCGATTGCATGAGCAATGAAAATGATATAAGCACGTATAATGAAGCACGTAAATGCTTACATTCGAATAATTGAAAATATTTTTTGCTATTTATAATTTTAAAGGTAAAAAAATTCGATACAAAAATAATATGGGATTATATTATATAGTTATAATAGTTAATGTAATTTTAAATAAAAATATATGTGTATATATATATATATTATAATGCAAATTGTGTAATGTATATATATATATATATATATATTATAATGCAAATTGTAAAAAAGAGCCCTTAAAATATTGGATTTTAATGCAAATTTTTAGAAAAAATTAAGATTATCACTTTTTGATAATTTTTAAATTTAGAATATGGGGGAATACTTAAAATGTTCTTCAACATGAAAAAAGAAATGGAAAAAAAAATTTTTTTTTAAATATTCCTCAATTTTTTTGTGAATTTGTCGTATTTAATTTATTAAGAAATTTTTTTAAAAAATGTAGAACTTCAAAATATTTTTTAAAAAACTGGGTTTATTCGTAGTAAGAATTATTCATCATGTGTTATATATTTCCTAATTGCAACAATAAAATAATATACGAAATGAACTTTCGCCATAGTTTTTGATATCGGAATACAGAAAAATATATTAAAATGTTCCTTAGTCATTTTGCTTCCCATTATAATTCTTTCTTTTTATGTTATTACAAATCTTTTTATTGAAAAAAATATATGCTTGAAATTAAAAATCTTTTCTTATAAAAAAAATCATGGGAAAATAATAAAATACGTTAAAAATTGAATTAATATAGAATATCTACTGATATCAGATTGATGTAAGTATATTATTACATTTTGAATTATATATATTTCAATTTGAAAGTCTAAATATTCGATAGAGAGAATACCAAATATATGGTACATATAGATATTTATGAAAATAAAATGTTATAAACAAAAATATCATTATATATGCTCATTTTGAATTATTTTATTCAAGCAAAATTATTAGTTTTTCATCAATGCACAATAATTTGTTTGCTACTTTAAAATAATAAAAAAAGAAAAGTATCGGGAAAAAATTAAAAATATATCTTGCTTCCTGCCGCAATAAAAGAAACTATATTATATTTTTATGTGAGGCAGAAAAAAACTATTAAAATAAATTTGTAAGAAATTAAAAATAAAATAAGAATGAATATGTATGTAATAATAATGTGAAAAAAAGAAACCTAATAAATACACGAAAATAAGTTTAAAAACGAAACGTCTTTAAAATCGATATAATTTTCATAAGCAAAAAAAGTTATGGTTAAAATATAAAACTTGCAACTTTAAAATACTACAATCTGTTGACTAGGGAAAAAAATTACAGCAAACAACAAATTTTTACTAACACAAGAAAACGATAAAACAAATAACAGCTGTTGTTTTGACAATTGTTTAGTTATAATAGTTATTCTACTTTTACACCACAAAATAATAAACATTTAGGGCCTACTTTTTACAAATATAAACGCGATTATTTGGAAGCCAATTTAATGATATTCTTTTTTTCAAGTTTTCCATTCAAATCGTTTTTTTTTCTATTGTTGCAAAAATAATGAATTTAATATCTAAAAAATAAACTGTTCCATAAATGTCTTTATATATATATATATATATATATATATATATTATATATATATATATATATATATATATATATATATCCTGTTAATCATATGTTATTATTATCATCTGTTAATCACATGTTAATATTATCGTTTGTTATTATGTCACATGTTATTATTATTCCACTTGTTTCAATAGTTAAAAAAATCATTTTTTTTAAAATTTTTATTTAATATACTCAGATGAACAGTATGAAATAATTTTGTGTAGTTGATGGAATTTGTGCTACCTTTTCTGATTTATAGAATTAATACCATTAAAATTTATGAAATAATACACTTTTTTTTAAGAAATGGCAAGTTTTTAAAAACAATAACATTTTTTAGAAGTTGCTTTTGGTATATATTAGGCCGCTTTGGCCTACTTCGTTAAAGAGTAGTTCTCATTGTCTGAAGATAGTGGGTTCGATTCCCGGTGGTGGGTTCAAAGATCCTTCGCTTTCCCTAAAGGCGGCTAAGGCGTGTGAAGTTAGTCGTGATCACAATCTCTTTCAAGTGAAATGGTATCTCTGGAGTCGGCAAGTCAAGTATTGGGGAGTCCTCTGCTTCGTACCTGCTTCTAAATTACGAAGATTCCAATCCAGCATCTTCTACTTAACTGCTAGAGCCCAACTCTGTGCTGGGTACAGAAAATATGCTTATACTTACTGGTATTGTGTATGCTTCACTAATTTCATAAATAATAAAAACTTTGAAAATTAACTTTTACCATCTTTCACATTTTGCAACTCAACTAGCATCTTATAAAATTGCTAACAGTTGCAAAAAGCCAATTTTATTCGTTATCGATGTAGAAGAAAGACATAGTTAGCACTGATATTATGGAATTGCCAATGATCTTTAGTCAAATATTTCGAAAAGTGTTACCTGTGATTGTAGATCTGATGATTACGTATTCCATTCACCGGAGAGCGAGAATACTGCATGCACTTTTACTGTCAGTTTTTTTTATTTTGGAAAAGCAAAAATATCTCCCTATGCACCAAGGAATACCACACAGGGCCATTTTCAGTTATTGACAACAATAATGAAATGAAATCGGTAATCGGTCTTTTCCACTTTTGTGAGATACTGCTTTCATCTTTGCAGCCTTGACTTAAACACTTAGAGTTATTTTTAAAACTTACAATCAATGAAGCAGTTAGTGATGGGGATAAAATAGTAGTCTCAGTCAATTTTTGTTAGGCATTCAGCCATTACTTCATTTGAAGCAAAGATGTTGTATAATCCAGGATGTCAAATTCTGAATTTTTTTGGCGACTAAAAAATGTTGCCAAGGTGGCGCGTTATGGCGTCTCGCGATGATGTAAATACTAGGGTTGCCAAAATATAATTTTCTGTATAATTCTTACATTTCCCATCTGTATGACGTAATAAAAACCAAGTTGCTAGATAAGCAAAGAAATCCGCCAAAAAATCACCAAACTAAACATTTGGCATCTTGGATTATGCGACATTTATGGTTATTATCCCATAAGATATTATATTGCTTATTATTCTTTCACACCTCGTGTGTTTCTCCAAAGTGGTACAGTAATGTGACCATAAGCTGAGAAGATAATATCTCCTTTTTGAATAGCAGATTAGGTCTAATTATCCTAGTTACATCATTAACAATTCCATTATATGTCATTAATTTCCTGCCTACACTTCTTCTTGGCTCGTCATCTAGCGTCATTTTGCAGTATGATTAAACCAGGACCGTTACAGCTGTGGATTGTCTCCATTTTATATTCTTCCATAACCTAAAAGATTATAAAAATTTTTACTGGCAAAATATGCATATAATTTGATAGGTCTCCTATTGAAGAACTATTGAACTATCTGCAATTAAGAATCTGGAGAAACAAAGGAAAGACTAACAAAATTGTAATTCAGGATTTTAATTTGAAAAAGGGGCAGTAGTAGCCTATTGGTTAGGACATCATACAGGAGAACTAGGTTTGATTTTTATTGCATCCACAAAGATACCAAGTGCATGCGATGTATGTTAAATCTATGGAATCAAAACTCATGTGGTCTGTCGTTGAGCAGTTACCATGGGTGTAGCGATTTGGAGAAAATTTCCTCCCCTTCCTCATCAGTGTCAAAATTGAGGGTGTGGATCCTCTAGAGGTGCCATCTATCGGAGGTGTATTAGAGTAAAGACTTACTTTCACCTTCATGTTGCTCTAGTTAAATGAAAGACGCACCATTCTAACTTCATTCCGCATAGCCGTCGGTTAGCGAGCTTGGCTTTTCCAAGTGTCATAAATAACAACAAAATAAGTTTGGAAAATTACACCAATCATCCTAAGTGTAGCTGTCTTGATATAGCTGATTAGATGTATTAGGTGACTAAATATAGTTGATAACAGATATCCTAAGCAAAACCAGTTGTTATCTTGCTGATGGAAATTAGATTTGAATTGAGAATCTTAATCTGAAGTAAGCAAGCATACAGAGCAAAAATATGGGTAATACAAAACCTTTATCTATATTCTTTTAAATATTCATAAATCGTCTCAAAAATGATCTTTAAAACAGTTAATAACGCTAGTAGTCAATTAAAATCTTACTTGTAATGCTAGAAATATTGCTTTATGGTGCTGTTTTGATCGCATCTGTCCTAAAAAGAAAAACAATCAAAAATTCACATAGAACCGTGAACATTCGAAATTTAAGATTTTTGTGTAATAGCCTATATTTCTTCCACAGTGATTACTGATGTTACACAGTAATTTAGGAATGTCATATCCACAATAGGTTTATTGTCAATTGTAACAGTGCTTAGTTGGTAGGGTTGTAAAATTACCGGGAATTTTAAACCACAGGAATTTATTCCGGAATTTCGAGGGAATAAATTCGACAATAATTTTTTGTTTAATACATCGTCTTGCTTTGCATACATGAAGAGAAATGAAGTAAACTACGTAAATATGAAAAAATATATATCTATTCTGATTTCTACTTCGAAAACTAATCGGTTTCGTATTCAGAAAAAGGAAAATACTCGCCAAATAATTATAAAATTATTGAATTAAATATAAAGATAAATAAAAAAAAGTATCCCAATAAATTGCTCAGGACTTTCAGAATAAATATTGGTATTTCCATGTCTCTTTCGTTAATATTGCATAAATTCATGCTGAGAAAAAAAGAAAGAAAAAAATATTTCCACAACATTAATATTTGAAGTTATTCTAAATTGGCCATTCACTCAAAATTCTTTTCCAAGAAAGCTTTCTATTAGTATAATTAGTAGAAACCAGAAAATAAATGGATTTTTATTTATTTTAAGAATTATCGGATGAAAAAGAAATTCAAATATTTCCAAATCATCTTCAAGATTTCAAAACTCGAGATCTTTCAAAATTGACGGGATTTTTAAAATTCCCCAGGGAATAAACCGGGTTTATTCCGGGAAATAGACATGGTTTTTTCCCTCCTTTACATCACTACTTGTAGCTCTAAGAGCAATTTTCTGCACACGAAGATTAATTCGAGATTACGAATCACTATAAATATCTACGTCTAAGGAGTGAATTGAATACTTGAATTGCTGTTGAATTAAAGGGCAAGTCACAAAAACTTTCGTTTATCAACTCGAGTACTGACGACCAACGAATTTGATGTAAAAGCTCTCGTCCGGCACCCATGTTGTCATTCTTATATTCATCAGTGACACCATCTGATCATTGTGACCAGATCATGTCCAATACAGAAACTAGATTCTGGAAAAGGCAATCTATCTTCTCTTTCCTTCTGTTAAATTCAAAAACACATATTTGAATGATTTATAATTAATTTACCCCCCCCCCCATTCACTTAAAAAATAAATGTTTATCTAGTTTTTATTTCTTGCTTTACTTATAGGTGGCGCTATAGAATTTTTGTGTATACTTATAAAATAAATGTTCATTTTTGGCATATTCTATCAATGCCTGAAGATAATTAATATTTTTAGATGCTTCTTTTTTGATGCCCAACAAACAAATGACATCAAATTCAAACTGAAATATTATGAATATTAATTTAAAAAAATAATTATATAATTGCAAGCACGAAATTACTCATTTCTAAGTATAAAACTGTTGATGGTTGAAAATTTTATTTTCAAGGACATATAAAGATACAAACTATAAACCAAGGATATTTACGAAATAATACACATGAAATTATGACAATGGCGTAAACGTGTTCGACAATGTCATATTGTATGTAAGTTTTATTGTTTTGAGCGTCATTTTGTATTCATATAAGTCATAACTAACAGCTTATCGTCTGACTGATGTCATCCATTGTGTACTTGAAAATATACGCTTCGAACACTAAATAAATTATTCTTGAGAAAAGAATTTAGTGTTGTTTCTTCGGATAAAATATCGTTTTCATAAATAAATGTATTGTTGCCATGAAATTTTATAAGCTTCACAAGCTTATTACAATTTACTTCCTGACGGGACTGATAAAAATCCACAATTTATTTTTTCTCAAAATTATATATTTTAAAAAATGTCTGAGAATATTTTGCATATTTTTTCGATTAAATCCCGAAATTCTCATGAGCTGTATCGTTTCTAAATGATATAGTATTGCCATAAATCTAAATAAATTACCATAGCAGACGATTTTTTTTAGATGTTTTAGAAGATAAGAAAATTTGGAATTTCAAGCTCGCATTTGACTTAAGAAGATAATATCATTTTGAATGCAATGCAAGAATTCGTGAACTGGTTACCGTTATATGAAACGCTAAAAATATATAAACTTGTTTTAAGTCAAAAATTAAAAAAGTATTTTTAAAATCACATCTACTAAATTGATTATGATTTAGATTTTTACGTTTTTCTTTTCTTTTTGAGTATCATCATAAATGAAGCTTTGATAATATATATACATCCGTATAATAATAATATATTATATAAATATATATTATCTTTTATATGTTATATATATATATATATATATATATATATATATATATAACAATTTTATATGGTAATATATAGTTTATTTACTAGAAATTTCAATCTGTTGACTTAAGAAAATTTTTGATTTAATGTATTTTGCGAAATTGTTGCCTAATGGTCTTTAGAAATTAATCGTAAGAAGTGTTTTGTTGTAAATAAAACTAATAATAATAACCTTAAGAAAATAGCAGTGAAATGGTTCGAAGTGAAAATCCACAGGAAATACTTTGATAGATACGAAGTAATGAAGCCTTTTATTGTTACAAAAAATTTAATAGCTGCTAAATGTTCTGTATCATTTAATAAATTACTTTTCGTCTGAATCTAATCGAAGAGAGCTTAGATCAGCCGGATATTCTTTAAGAACAAAAAGTCTTTTTTTTTTTAAATAATAAAAAGGAAAAAGTTATATAAATGTTCTTTCCTTGAATAAATGAGCCATGAAACAGTTAAGATGATATTATAGTCGTCTAGGAATTATTGTTTTTATATTCATTTATATGCCTTCTGCAATTAGAGAGAGTTTTGTGTAGAAATAAAGCTGAAAAAATATTTGACTTTTCATTGTAAAAAAGAAACACATTTGTATTATTGTATATCAATCAAAAATACACTGAATAATTACAATTAAATTTAAGTTTTAGTAAAATAAAATAAAAATCATTAGTCAGAATGATAATAAGAGTTTAACAGAAATACACTTGAATAAATTAATTTTATTTCGAGAAAAGATAAACTTTAAATTATTTTTAGATAAAAGAAAATACAGTTTTATCTGGAAAAAAAAACTTATCAAAAAAGGAATGAAAGAAAAATATTTATAACTTTTTCTAAGTACTTAGCGTATTACCGCCATTCTGGAAGAAGGAAAAGATTTTGCGAGCAGACGATTTATCCGTATAAAAGCAATGTGGTTATAATTTTATTTTCTTAAAAATAAATGAATAAATAAAAAATACAGGTTTCATTTGTTTGACGATCTGAGGTTATTCTGAGCATACGATACCTAATTGTATAGGTGTTTACCGCTTAAAGTAGTTTTAACCAGCTGTCAAATCAACAAAAAAAAAAAATTCTTTGCTTTATTCAAATTTCAAACGATTTCGTAAACGGTTCTCTTTTAATCGTACTCTGAAAGTGCGTTTTTAATTCTAATTAGGGTCCGAGTCTGTTAACTTTTACTATCTATACTTTCTTATGGAAACTGCGTACCTAGAATCCAAGAAAATAATACATAATATGGGAAAATTATGGTATGTACTAATTACTTAGTTTTGTACAAAACTTTGTTTTATATTTGTAAATTTCTTTTAGTTACTAAGCTATAAAATATTGAAATCTGAATGATTCCAATGAATTTCTTATCGGCAACTCATTAGAGGAAACGTAAACAAAATACGATGATGGGCAAAAACAATACTTTATTAAAAATTGGAAACATGGTAAATATTCTCTACAAGTTATTGAAATGTAGAGCCAAAGCGTGATACTTGTCGTGTTATAAATGAATTAAAAGCGCCACCTATTATCATACTTATCCGGAATTTAATTATTCTTGCATGGCAACATTGTAAAATAAATAATTAAGGTTTGTTCTAAAAATACCTTGTTGTTAAAAGAAAATAAAAAAATATATATATTCAAAGAAAACGATTTGAATTTACTTTGTCAAATCCAACATTTGACGACAAATTGAGTAGATTTATCACAAGGACGAAACAATTCCATGTTATAAATATTTTTTGTCTACTCGGGTTGCGGAATGATGATAATTTTAAAAAGTGGAAAAGAACCATATGTTTTTTCTTGAAGTATGTGGGTCACTTGAGCGAAATGTTTCATCATTTAAATTAAGTACATCACGCAGAACAAAGTTTACTGTGACATTCAGCATTAATTGCAGTTTAATCTAATTATAAGAAAATTAATCGAAATTTCGAAATGAGTTATGACTTTTATTTTAATTAATGGTATACAAGCTTCAATCTATTCCGTATTGGACAAAAATTCAGATTCCAAATTCTGAATTTTTTTGGCGATGAAGAAATGTTACCAAGGTGACGTATCGGGACGTGCGCGAGGACGTAAATATTAGGGTTACCAAAATAGAATTATCTGTATAATTCTTATATGTCGCCATTAGTATGACGTGATGAAAACGAGGTTACCAGGTACACAAGAAAATCCGCCAAAAAATTGCCAATCTCAGAATTTGGCATCATGGATTATACGGCACCTGTGCCAACAAATATTTCGTTTGTATTAATATATTTAATTTCCTACTGTTGTATGGCTCGCACTTTCCTGTCAGTTATTAAATGTACTAAAAAATATTTTAGAAACTCCATTTATGCTGTAGCTCTTCGAAACTTGATCTGCCAATAGGACATGACCGTGTGGTTTTAACCGATTCTCGTGCAAAATTTTGCAAATCAAGGAAATTGGCGCCAATTCCGCCAAATTGGCTCCCTATCGCTTCATATTGCTCATTTAATCGTTTCATATTGTAAAATTTGTATTTTAACAGCAAAAAATCTTCTTAAAGAGAATCTTAAAAAAAAAAAAAAAAAAGAAAGAATACTATTCTTTTCAAGATACACTTTAAGTAGATTAAAATAATTGCATTTTGAATATATCTTCACCGTTTATTTTGTTTTGTAAAAGCAGATAAATATTTATCAAAATAGAATTATATATTCTTAGATGAATTGTTTTACTTTTGATAAACACAAATGTTTATCAAAATAATAGCCATATATTTGGTACATAGATTTCTATTGTTGGTGAAAAATTGTAACATTTGGCTTCATTTTTTTTTATTTTTTTTATTTTTAACGATTGCCGAGACTTTACAAGTGGCCGTTAAGCGAACAAATAGATGATTTTTTTTGATTTTTTTGTAATTCCTTTTGAGAATCTAGTCAAAAATAAATATTTTAAGTGAATTACTTTTATAAAATAATCTTTTATATATATATATATATATATATTATGTTTTTATTACACCATGTTTTTAACCTGAGATTACAGCTGCTTGTCATTCTAAATGCTATTACTTTAGAAATTACTATTATTAAAATGTTACTTGAATCAAGACTGAGTTATGAAAATTTGGAAAACCCATTTCTCAATATAATAATATGTATTTTATTTTATTTATAAACAAATGAAAATTGAATGAAGGCACCATTTCTTAAGATCAAAATTATCATTTCACGTCTTACCATTTCTTTATGGGACAGGAGAAAGAAAAATTCCGTTTAAAAATCCTCGCATATAAAAATCATGAGGCATATATTTAAATTTTAAAAAAATATGCTATTATTTGCATAATTTTTAAAATGGATATGTATTTGCATTATGTTTAAAAAATTACGTATTTATGATGAAATTTAATGGACAATTCGTTTCATATAATAAATTTAATAAGTAATTCAGTTGTAATATTCAATATAATGATACTTCAATGGTAAAAATAATAGTGCGTTTAATATATCAAAATATTAGATAAATGCATGAGAAAATAGGAAATACGAGGGTCACTCTGAAATTTTTGAGATACAACTAGGTTTTTAAAGTTATAGTTATACAAAATTTTAGGTGTGTTCAAAGCAGTCTCCTCCAGCATCAATGCACTTTTGTAGACGAATTTTCCACAGATTAAATGCCTCGAGCCATTCATTTCTTGGATTAGATGGAAAAAAAGCATTTATAGCCAAATCAATCCCTTCTTCTGAATGAAAATGACATCCACGTAAGTTCTTTTTTAGATTAAAGAATAACCAAAAGTCGCACATAGCTTTATCAGGTGAATACGGTGGATGTTCGATCACTTTAATTTGTTTTTGTTTAAGAAACTCAACTGTTAATCTGGCTGTATGTGAAGATACATTGTCACTGTGAAGCATTAGTCCCCTAACATTCAGTTCTTGTAGAATTTCTGGAAAACATTGAGTGGTATACCAGTATGCTGTTACTGTCTTCTGTTCTTCCAGCTTGAGGGCTTTGACCAATCCCGTACTTCTGAAGAAAACGGCATACATCACTTTTTTCAGTGCGCGTTGTTTTTCCACCATTGTCGGCGTAGGATCATCTTCAAAGACCCATGCTTTGCTTTCTTGACGTGTTGGATCGTCAAAAAATGGTATATACGTTTCATCACCTGTTTCAATTTTAGAAATGATGTGATCGCCACCATTATTTAGCAATTTAAGAGTTTCTTTACTGATTCTGACACGCTCCTCTTTTTGGCGCTCAGTTAGATTATGGGGAACCCAACGGCAAACTACTTTTTTCATATGTAATTCTTCATGAGAATGATTTTGTGTATGGCTGCAGATCCAATGTTAAGTTTCTTCTGTATCATTTGATAGGTACAGGGATTATCATCCAATAACATTTTTCGTATGACAGACATATTATCCGGGATTACTGCCGATGGCGGCCTTACTGTGTGTTCTTCATCCTGAAGAAAATGGCGATCTCTTCTAAATTCTCTAAGCCATCTGAATACAGTAGCACGAGCTGGAGATTCATCACCAAATGCTGATTGCAACCGTTGAACGCATTCTTCTTGATTTAATCCTGTAGAAAATCATAGCGCGAAAATATTTTCGCGTCAAATCCATTTTCTCTTCTGTTTAAAATTTATTTTACGCTAAGGAAGATGAAGTAAGTCAGTAAAAAATCGTCTTCTGTGTTAAAATACTTTGTATTTTAAAATTAAACCTTTATTTTTATTTTGTAAATACTCGTGTGCGTGTATCTCAAAAATTTCAGAGTAATCCTCGTATGTTTTAGATAGTAGACTAACTATACGAACCAGAAGAAATGTATAAAAATAAATAATATATCATCGGAACCGGTACTAAAGTTATTGGTTGAAAAATAATCTAATGAACATATTTTTATAATAAATGTGTAAAAAGAATAACGTGCTATGATGTATTATATGAATCATAAGATTATAATAATATTGTTTGATATAACATAGTAATATGCGATACAATAACATTTAGAAAAAGTTGTCATTTTAAATTATATAAAACATCAATGTCATCGGTTTCGGAACAATTGATTGAAGGCTGACGACATGAAATTAATTGCAATTTACGAAAAAAAAACTTTAAAAAAAATGGCAAACTTTAAATTTAAAGAAGTGAATACAGAAGAATATAGGGACCATGTTTGAGACAACAAAGACGTAATAGCATTATAAGAACTAGAAAAAACATAATCTTGAATAATATAATACGTGAACCGGAACCACACAAAGGGAGAACAATAAGTTCAAAAATAACCAAATAAAAATAGTTATAATTTAAGAAAGAAACAGAACTTATGTTGGTGATTTTAAATTAAAAAAAATTCTGCACTGTGAAACTTAAAATAATTAATTTGAAAATTATTAATAAATTATATGTATTTGAAGTCACTGGTATGTTTTTTCATTTAGTTTTGAACATTGTGTTTTTACGAAAAAGAAAAAAAATTCTTCCTAAAATAAATAAGCAGCATGTTGGATCTTACCTTTTATCAGTTTTACTTAAAAAGTAATAAAATTTTTTGAAAAAATAAGAAAAGTTTTCCTTTGTTTTTTCAATATCAAAAATGTTTATCCCATTGTAAATATGCCTCGTTATTGCTAACGAACGTGTGAACCACTAATATTTTCCAGGATGTAGGAATCTGTTGTTGAAACAATCAGAAAATAAATTAGCTAAAGGAACACGTCTATCTAACCTGACAATCGATAGTTGATTAAGCAGGTATATTTATCGTTTCGATTGTTCAACTTCAGTTGCATTGTGATTCTTTAACCCGAATAAACATTTAGGGCACTGTTTATATTAATACCTGATTATAGAGACACTTTTTTGCGCGTGGAATATACAACGAAGGCTTTGGCTTAGAACCACTATATCGGATTACAATAGTTTATCGTTTGATAAGAATATCCAAAAGCCTGCATAATCCCAGATATCTTATGAATAAAGCACTTCTTTCATCTGATAAGAAGATAAATAAACCCAAAAATAATTCTGAGAAAATCCAAACCTAATCGTCTGTGGGATCTTCTGTGCTATAATTAAGGCCATTTGGAATTATGGAAGATATTCTTCTTGGTCGTTTTTTTCCATATTCCAATTGCAATTTTCCAAATTTATGTGAAACTGATAATTTAATTTACTGAATTTAATATTTTTTTATTTGTTTTACAAAATTTATACCTCGAAATATTACCGCTTTTTTACTTTTTCTTGAGTTTTTGAGTGATACAATCATGTTTTCCTTTTTATTTTACATTTGATCTCCAATCACAACTTTTGCTTTATTCATACTTCATATATTTTAACTGTACATATGTTTTCATGAGCAATATTTTTTAATCATTGAATAATCAGTTTTATTAAAATGATTATTGGATTTTTGATCCTAGAATTATCATGCCTATTTTTCTGGAAGTAAAGAAATTTTTAACATTGTAATCAACTCTGGAGGTTTTAAAATATCATTTGAAAATTCTAAAAATGTCATATAAATAAATGGATGAATTCGAAAATACTCTTAAGGGGCATTTAAATATATAAATTTTAATTATGAGAATATTTTTTCATGAGTTTCTTTCAATAATTAAATATTTATCTTTATTTAGGTAATTTTATTTTAATATATTTATCTTTTTTTAGGTAATTGTTGGATTTTCAATAATAGCATTTTTTGGAAAAACATTTTTTTAAAAACATGATTCTCTTTAGAGTTTTTTGGAATGTGTCATTGGAAAATTCTAAATGTGTTTTATGGATGCATTTAGAATTTTCCATAGTTAATATCTTGAAAAAAAAACATTTTTTTAAAGACATTATTTGAATGAATTTTAATTGTATGGATGTTTTCATGAGCATTATTTTTAAATAATTAAATACTTATTTTTATTAATTCATTTGATATTTTTTTCGTTCTACTCTCATATTTGGTATAAAAGCAGAATTCAAATTATTGACGTCGAAATTGAATTTTTTTATGGAAGTTCTACCATTTATCTTTTAAGATTTATAAAATGATGTCTACATTTTAATTTTTTTATAATTATTAAGCAACTTATTCGATATAATCATATGATTCATTCAATGATTAAAATTTAAATTTAAATTCGGATTTATCTAACCGCCTTATGATATTAGTTAAATATTTTCCAATTTTTTATTTTATTGCTCTCAAGCAACAATTAGAAAGAATCCTAAGATTCATGTTTAAATTTGAATTCGAAGAAATTTAGACTGCTATATCCGTTTAGCTCCCTCCCCTCCGCACCACCCCCACCCGATTATTTTTTATTTTACTTTTAAGCCATGGATTCGAAAGAATTGTACGATTCAACCAATAATTAGGATTTGAAATTGAATTTGGATTCGAAATATTTTTGACTATCACTTCTATTTTGCCGTCTCATTATCTTATAAGATTAAATAATATTGTTGTTTCACTTTTTATTCCTGATCAACAAATTCCATACTAAACAGAATTTGTATTGTTAAGTTTCGTACACGAAAAAGTTTAGAATTTCTCCTATCATAAGATGAATAAACTATTTCATCGACTTGTAAAGTTAATTAAATTCTATATTACTTATTGTTTATATATCATTCTTGTCAAACGAATTTAAAAGATTTACATTGTTGATCAATCTTTTAGTAACCATTTTTAGAATACAGTTTATTTTTGTTCCAAAGAGTTTTTTCTTCTTAAAATTTAACGGAAAATATCCGACAAATGAGAATTTTTCTAATTCCATAGTTCATTCGCAGATTCTTAGATTCAAGTGTTGAATCTTTGTTTAAAATTATTTTCCTGCGTGGGAAAACTTTCAGAAACATTGACCGGAGATTGTTGATCAATAATTTACTCATTTTTATCACTAACTGATTAAAGATCAGGCTAGCTTTTGTATTCTAAATGTAAACAAACCGAAGTTTTTTATGTTTCACTTTATCATGGCGTCGACCTTTACCAAGGCGCAAGAAAAAGTTGGCGGCCAAGGATAGGGTGTTTTCCCATAATTTTTTTTTTTTCTCTTGGCGAGATCACTTTTAGCTGGCGTGACTAAACGGCACCGATTTCAGGAAAATGTTTACAAGAACAACTGTCAGCACTTGGCAATAACAAACTCCAGAAAAGACAAACCCATAACCGGGACTTTGTATCGAAAATCTGAAGCTGAAAATCCCACGCGAAAATGGTTTCAGTAAACACACTGACTGTACGATTAATTATACATTCCTCCCCTCTAAAATGTGAGTCCATTAAGAAGCAATTAATTAGTTTTTGTTATAAGTTAATTAATATTTTGGCGATGTATTTGGCGATTTATTCTATTATTAAATAATTTTACCTAATGTGTCGAGTTTCAATGAAAATATTCAGTATATTTTGCATTCGCAACAAATTAGAATATAAATTATTGACTTTCACTGATAACAAATATAAATTTTATTTTGAAGGAATAATGAAAGAACGGGCATTCTATAAAATGCTATATATTCAGCAAAATAATGATTTTAAAACTTTTCCGGAACAAATTTACTAATAAAAAGTTATCAAAAAGGCATTAATAAAAGGTTATAGCTGCACGGAAAAGGAAATGATAGTTATATCTATGTTTTAAGACAAAGATTTTTCATTTCGACAATTTGATTTCATTGTTTGTAATTAACTTCATGCCTAATGAGAGGACACTGAGATTTGATTCTGTAAAGTTGCTTTTGCCACAATGTACATCATTCCGAAACTACGCTCGCTTCAAAAAGGATGTCATGCATTTCCCTCCTCCATTTTAAAATTATCTTCTTTGTGTAACCACTGGGCATGAAGAATAAATAAATGCGACATCCAACCCCTTCTTCTTTCAACATACCCTCATAATTTTTTAAAGAAATTGTTATTAATTATTTTTTTCAGTTTTTGAAAAAAAAAAAAAGTGTTGTTGTTCGCTGCAACTGAAGTGTTTATAGTTTTCCCGATACGCCGCCGATCAGAAGTGCATTACACGCAAATAAAAGCTGTACCAGAAATCTCATTTCGTGTTACAAAACAATATTTTGAACATAGCTAAGTAAATAGTAAATACCTTAAAAACAATAAATACTACATGGACATTTTTCGAGGTAGGTGTTTAAGAGTTTTCCTCTTTTACTACGTATTTGTAATAATTGGCACCATGTTTGAATTAAATCCCTAATGGGAGATGAGGTTCGTTTATACTTTCGGCCTTGATCATTTTTCGAAGTGCGTGCTTGAGAGCTTTCCTTAGAACATATAATTTCAATTATAAAAAAGATATCTCAGAATTTTCAATATCAGTTGATATAGGCAAACCTTTAAAACAATTTTCATCGATAAGGCTATTTATAATAGTGCTAATAAATGTTGAAAGAATTTTTAAAATAAGTTCCAAAAGTGCGTCATATCAATTTATAAGCTTCTTTTTAAGTGCAATATTTCAAAAAATCTCATTTTTACTTAAAACTTTATGACCCATTTATAAAATACATATAAATATGATTATAAATTGATTGAATCATATAAAAATATAAATGATATTGTTAAAAAAAATTAATGCAAAGCAGACGATTTAAACGGTCGAATAGGAAATTATTTCTGAAATCGTACCAAAACTCAGCTTCGTTTTAGTAGAGAATAATTATGTTCAAAATGTGCTATTATTTTTAGAACAAAAATGCAATTAAACCTCTTTATTATAAATTTGGGATATATGCTACCTTATTTCTTAAATTGGAAGTTATTGTCTGAGTAACTAATTTAACTTCCAGAATAATTTGACATGATAAATTTATTATCTGAGAAGAAAGAGTAGAATATATGATGAGAACTCTAAATTTAATTACGTAACAGTCCCGCACTCAATTAAATGCACGTTATAAATTCATTATGTTTTGTACAGATTTTTTATAATTTTTCTCATCGTAATATTATTTTGGTTTTTAAATTTGAACTTCTGGCAACACACATTGCTTTACTTCCAAGAAATTTTAACTCAGCTGCTATAGAATTTTTTTTTTCCACTTGATATTGCTTGGCAGATCGAAAGGGGGGGGGGACGAGGATAAGCGAATATTTTACTTCCTTCATGAGTTTCATAAATAAAATCCGTTTTCTTTTTTACGAATTTTCGTATGGAGTTGAATTGGAAATGCCTTGGAATTTAATAAAATTTATATCAGTTTATTGCAATATAAAGCTGATTTATGAAATATAGGCTATATATTTCCCTTCAAATCGAATCATTTATTTCAGTCATCAATTTAAATTGTAATCAAGCTGATTTGAACAAATTGTGAAATTGTTTATTTTTATTACTTAATCACTCAGGAATTATAATCGCTTCATGAACAGAAATATATTCTTTTCGCCCTTTTAAAATTGTCATCTATACGTCAATTACAAGCAAAAAATATGTGGAGAAAATATATATCTACATGCATACATATTTTTTAAAGCAAATTACTCCTTACCATTTTTTTCGAAAAACTATTGTTTGTTTTTTTTTCCAAAAATTGGAAAAGAAAAAAATTATAGTGAAAGTGTTAACGCTTTTTCCACTGTTCTGCCGATCGGAAATATGTTGGATTGTTGGTAAAAAGAGCCAAGCCACGACTTCAATATGTAATAACTTCATAACATAATAAAATTTAACAAACTGCAAAATTGTGCATTATAAACTAAATTAAGTATAAATAGTAAATATTAAGAAATAGCAAATGTCGTTATTTCTGTAAATTGCAATTTTTCTTCTAAACAAGTAAATTTTTTGGTAGACACTACATTTCTTTAAAACTAGAGAGTTTGGCCCGCTAATTTTAATATACTTTTAAACTAAATATGCTGCATTTTTAAACTTTTTATTTTCAATGATTAAATCTTATTAACAATTACTTTTTTATCGTATACATTTAAGGGGAAATATATATTAACGAGAGAGAAAATGTTTTTAATTATATTTATCACGTTAAAGAAGATAATGTCATATAGTTTGCGTTATAAAATTTCAAGCAAAAATTTGACCTAAAACATAACTTTTATTCTTGAAAAATGATTTCAGCTTCCCTTACTATTAATTCAAAACATTCTATTCTAAATCTATAAAGATAATTTTATGCTATATATATATATATATATATATATATATATATATATATATATATATATATATATATATATATATATATATATATATATATAATGTCGGTTTATTATTTTTTTAATTACCTATTCATAGAATTGTAATTCATTCAAGAAAAATCAAACGATTTATTTTCTTAAGCTTTATAAATTATTTTGAATTTTGTTTTTACATTTGTGCGTTTCTGTGCACATCCGTTAAGTCGTATTCGACTGCGCAAACGATTTCCATAATTAAGTTCAACTTACACAAACCTTTTATTATCTATAATTACGAGCATAATATCTGAATCTGAAAGATATACTCGTTTTTACTTATTGATTTTTTCACTTCCTATGAGTTATATAAAAAAATAAATCTGAGGAAATATATAAAATTTCTTGGACCTCTCAATTCATTTTGAAAATCCAATTAAATCATATCCATAACTATTCCTTTCTATTAAATCATAATAAACTTAATCAAACACAGCAATCGCTTTATTATTTTGAGCATGTTAAATGACAAAGTCGACACCTGAGTTGTCATCTATACATCTCTATATTCAGGACACGATTACAACGCCTTATCTCACCATAACCACTTGACCCATTGTGGTAAGAATATAAACAATAACAAGGGGGGGGGGAGGATTCTTATTTTAAATAACTTGCTCTCTTTTTTCTCAGTAATTCATGAGCATGCGCAATGACTTGAATTGAGTTGAGTATCGTAAAGTTGTAGGGAATATAGCTTTATTTACTGATGAAGTCAATTAATGTTAATAATTTCATTCATTTTTTATGATAGTTTAATTTATGTAAACAACAATTTTATTTTGTTTGCTGAATTTTGATCCTAAATTGAAATGAGAATGACTTTTGCAAAGGAATACAATTTGTAATTGTTTGCTAAATTGTGGCTAAGTTAAAGCACAGCTGTTTCATTTCAAAATTCTGATTACAACATTTGTAATTACATTAAGTCATAATTAACTATGATTTTAACCTTATTGTAAAATTACTTATGCCTTGAGTAACACGATTACTCTGCTCGCTTCAAAAATGATTTTTTTTCTTCCAATTTAAAATTGTTTACTTAACCAGTGGAGCGAGAGAAAAAATAGGCACGCCATCTGATCCAATATACTTCAGTGTAATTTTCTTTATAAAGATAACGACACTTGCTTTTCTTTTTTTTTTTTTTTTTTTTTTTACAATTTTGAAATAGCAGCGAACGTGTTTGCGGTTTTCCCATTCGGATACCTATTGGAAATGCATTGAAATGTGAAAGAAAATATAATCTCAACTTCAATATTTAGTAACTCTGTAACTAAATATCGCTTTAGGCGTATTACACTTCTTTCAATTTGTTTCTGGCTACACTACATCTAAAAACTCATTTTGTGGTGCAAAATAATGTTTTAAACAGATTTAAGAAAATAATCTATATCTTCATTTTTTTTTTTTTTTTTTTTTTTTTAGAATCGCTATATGCTTCCTCCATTGAAATCCAAGGCACTGAAAGGTTTGTGAGTTCTGTTTGTTAGTCAGATAAAATTGTGCAGCAGGTTGGTTTAAAAGAACATCGCATCGTCCGGGAAAGTAGCGGGTTTTATATCTGACCCATTCAAAGTGTATTACTCAGCCTTTTATCTCCTCAGTGGGTCGATAAAACTGAGTACCAAGCAAGCTTGGGAATTAAACATTGAGGGTTTTCACGTTAGGTTGACCACCGAACCTTCGCACCCCAGGACCCTCGTTCGGGAAAACACATGTGAGCACTGTAAACCTTGGCCCCACATGGCTATCATGTCATACAGTTTAGTAGTTTATATGGAAGATGACATTTAATATATGATACTATATTTCGCACTATAGAGACATTTTCTTAATATGATGATTAATTTGTATTAAGAAAAATAATACTAATTAATTACAAAACTGTATTTTCTTAATAGAAAATTATACAATTAAGAAAATACAATTTTTTTTAATTTAAAAAATAGGATGTTATAATTTATACACTTATGGAGTCATTTTCTTAACATGATGTCATTAAAGATGTTTTATTTTACTATAGATTATGAATATGGAAATATATATTAATTACGAAAAACGTCAAAAATATTATTGAAGAAACGAATATAGTTAAAAAAATAAATAATTGTTTGCATTCAAAAATATTTCATGCATCATATGGTAACAGTTTTCACATTTTTTCATATTGAAAATTTCTTTAAATATGAGTTTTGAAATTTAAAATGAACTAGTACCATAACGTAGAATTTGAGCACTTTGAAAAAATAATTTTTATGTCTTTTTTATCACTTCAAATTTATTGAAATTTAATATTGTAATCTTTATACCATTCTATTGATTAAATTTGTAAAATTTGCTATAAAATTTTTAACACAAATTCGATTACAAAATGTCAATAGTTATTCGTTTTTAATCCCAATCATTTAATCACTATTTTATAAAAGATTCCATATCAGATGTACAAAAATTCCTTTGGAACCAAACAACTGCTGTTAAAGGTCGATTGACTTTATGGCATAAGCATTCCTTATTCGCTATGAACCAGAAAGACGAATTTTGATAGCTAAATATCAGGGAAAACATGTTTCCGAAGAGTCAAAAATACCTATTACCTGGAAACCAGCTTAACCACATTCACCAAGAAGAAGCTATTTGTTAAACTTCTAAAGAGTTTCGCCTCGCATCAATCAAACGATATTACTTTTTTGATTATCAGACGATTTTAATCAAACAATAAAACGATTTATGTAAAAAAAAAATTACAAATGCTTCCAAAATTTGATATATTTAATAAAATTGTTTTATATTTATTATCAATACGGATAATTTGTGCTTATAATTTATATGCATTCGCATAATAAAGTTTTGTATATGCTCTTAATTTAAATTCTTGTCTCAGAGTATGTAATGATGTTAGAGTGTATGGTGTAAAAATATGTATATTTATTGTAACTCATTTTTAAATTTATGAAATTCAAATTTTTAATATACTCGAATGTTTTTCAAGTTATCTTTTTAATTTTAACTCTGATCCAATTGATGTAGTTTTAGCTATAGTTAATTTGAAGAACAAATGCTATTAATAAAATTTATATTTTAAATTCTATGACTAAAATGATATCAAAATCCAAAATTTCTTAATACTATAAATGAACTATAAATAGTCTAAATTTCCATATAATTAAAGATTAATTATTGAATTTGTGAACAGTTTTAAATTAATCTCGATTTTAAGAAATTCAGATTTTGCTAACATAATATACGATTCTTAACGAATTAGTCAATAGTTTTAAATAAATCTAATCCAGATTTTGTTAATGTTTCAAAATCAATCAAAATTTTAATAATCAATCGAATTCAAATTTATCTTAATATATCAAGATTTTATTTATAGTGTAAGTACTATGATAAAATTATTTTAATGATCTAAATTATATATTATACAAATTTTAATTTCAAATTTCATTAATCCAAATTAATTTAATCCTGATTTTGTTAATGGATTTACATTAAACTAGTATTTTTAATAGTTCTTTTTATTCAGATTTATCTGATGATATTAAAGTTCATTTTTTTAATTAGAACCTAAATAATCTAATGAATAACTCATTAATAATTTTCACAGTAAGTAAGAGAATTAAATAATATGAAAGCATGTAAAATGTGTATACTCTATATCTCATTATCTAAACTTTATGTTTTGCATTACAAATAAAATTACATTTTATCATAGTATGAATTGATTCTCTTAACAAAAACGAAAATATCAGCTCTTACATAAAACGTATTTTTCCTCTGATTTAATTTAATTATTCTAGTTACTAAAGTAGGTACGCAGGCATGTATTTTAAAAAGAAAAACAATTTGTGATTGATCACTTTAAAAATGCATCGCAATTGGATGGCAGCCAACCCTAATAAGAAAATCTGGAAACGGTTGGGAAAAAAGAGCTTTTGAAATAACAGTGGCATAAGAATCCGAATACATCCGCTGTTTATTCATTGCATTAAAATATTAAAGCTGGGGAGTACATCAAGCGAAATAAAAATAAGTAGGCGCAAAACATCTCACCTCTATTCGACACCTCGTTTTTTAACATAAAAGGCAATGCTATTCGACAGGTGTTTCCCGCAGATAAAACATTAGTCCGTTTCCTAAGCTCAATTGAGTGAAAAGCGGGTCTCGAGGACATTTAATTTTTTTTTTTTTATTAGTTCGTCTGTCTTTCGTATTCCATTGAATAAATTATTACATTTCCTTTCATTTTTAGCCTTGGACAGAAGTTGCAATGTTGAATTTTGTCGCCTATTGTTTTTTTGAAGTCATAAGTGAGTGACAATTCACGCTCCGCTTATTTTCTTCGCAACTTAAGGTAGTGTTTTTCTTTGCCATTTCGAACGAAGAATATGTGTGTTTTCGTTTGAGATTATTTTAGAATTTAATATGAGTTTGGTTTCTCAACTTTGACAAGAATCTCTATATTGGTGATGAAATGTACTAAAATTGGAGCTTTATAAAAAAATTTTTGTTATTACAAGCCATTATTTTATTTATTTATTTATTTTGTAATAATAAACAAAAATAAAATTTTGTTGATTTTCACAGGCCTTATCGAAATGACGCCAAAAGTAACGCCAAGTTAAATGCGTATAACTCGTGGCTTTCATATTTTTTTGTTTGTTTTGAATCAAGACGCTATATTTTTCTCCTGAAATTTCCGTTACCTGAATTCTGCAAGATATGATTCTAGATCAAGATAGCAAGCGAAACCTTGTGTGAATGATCTTTATTTCCTTACAACTTCTGAGGTCGCATTTTATAAATTTTTGCCTACATTTAGTTTCCTTTCGTTCCCATTCTCGTATATGCGATTACGAAGTGCTCTATATCTGTCCTGGAATAACAAAAAGGCATCTTTATTCCTCTATAAACTAAAAATCTTGATGTTTTTTTTTAACAACATTTAAACTATAGAAAGAATATTAGGATCTCAAGGGATTAAAATTTGTTGTATTTGGCAAAAGCAGTTGAAATTGAAATTACTTTTGGTTACTCTACATTTAGCTAATAAATTTTGACTCTTTTTAATACATATGATTTGGTTGTGCATAATAAAAGCTATGAAAATAAAGTAGTACTGAAAAACTACTGGATAAAGCTTATATTAATTTAAGGGAAGGTCATGTTTGCAGATGCTGCATCAGTGGTTAAGTTGTTTTTTAGAAAATAAGTCAATGAGAATAGAATATTTTATGATACAATCAGGTAAATCAAATACTGCATGAAGTGACACTATGTTGCATGATTTCCATAATGGGTGTTGAACTTTTACAAATCTTTAAAAGTTGTTTTTAAGCAAATGTAACTAAAAATTTTTAACATAAATTCCATTTTTGTGAAAAAGTTGCGCATTTCTTACAAATGTATTTAGATAAAAAAAAACACGGCTGATTATTTCAATAATGATTGAATGTATTTTTATACGTCGCTTAGATAATCCTGTTATTATTTTCACTAATAAACACAGTTTGACTAAAGCAAGGGCATACGGGGCAGTAGCTCTAGGTCCTCCACAGTATTAGAACCCCCAAATCGAATAAAAAAGTTTATTTTACGTTGTTCATCGAATAGAATTGCTTACTAAATCGAATAGGATCGTTTGCTGAATCAAATAGAAAATTTGTTGTTTTGAAGCAAAAGGATACCATAAAAAGTTTTTACTCCGGGCCCCAATTAGGCTACATCGAGCCTTGCTAATAAACAACAGATTAATACAGCTCTAATTAGTAAAAAACAAGGTCTGACCCGTAGATAGAGCTGCATCATGAATGTATAGAATATAGTGCAACAGTTATGATAAATCAAAATAAAGTAATCCAGTGTTGTGACTGCTCTTCGAAGTCAAATGTCCCAGGTTCGAGGTTAAGTTATGATAACTTTCCCTTTAATGTAAAAAAGATATTACATTTTTACTTTTAGTTTGTATTTATCTGTTGGGTGGTTGAGACACATAAATACGATCCATTCTCCACGAAAAGTCTACCAGGAAAACAATGATATACGACATGAAGCGTAAAGAAAATTTTACAATAACCTTCAGTTGTTAAGCAATTCATTGCTCGGTGACAAATCTAACGAAAATATATGGGTAATGATGGTTAATTTGTTCTTGTATAATAGTCAGAATAAGTAAAACTCTCTGTATTCACACACTTTTTACAATTATTAGACATTTATTTAGAAATTTTCATTGATTAGTTAAAATTATAGAAGGATTTTCTTTTTGCTTAAGAATATGCGTTTTAAAAAATGCTTATGAAAATAGAGTACTTTTTTTTTAAAATGTCATCCTCAAAAATTTTGCTTTTCATCTCGTTTATTACAAATTTGAAAATTAACATAAAACTACTTGAAAATTTATATTATTATATAAAAAAATAACACATGAATTTATAAATAATCACAGTCTGAAGTTCGAAATAATTATAACATCAAGAAAACAAAATTTGACCAAAAAATTCTCAAAATTGTTTCCGATACAATCGTTAATAATTTTCTAAGAACATAAATATGAGATTTTATTTGACGTTGTGATTGATCTAATTAATAATTTCATCATTTCAATCTTAATTTTTCCCCCGTAAATTTGCGTTTTTACTCATTAAATATATTCAAATAGTGGAACCATCCAGTCGTTTTAAGTCATGCACGTGAGCAGAAGCAGCACGTAAGTTGTTTTCTAATAAAAAAAATAAATAAATAATCCTTGTCTGTTCTAACCACACGTGCGAGAAGTTTAGCTCTGTACCTTCCACGTGCCAAACAGGCCAGTGAAACAGCTCTAGCCTACATTCTCTTCAATACTTTGTCTTGAGGTTGTTTTAATTGTTCCACTGCTTAAAAAGGGTTTCGTTCCCTCAGATTTGATTTCCTTTATGTCACCTGCCTCGAGTTATTGACCAGGTGCCAATTTCAACGGGAAAATAAAGCCGGTTTTTTTTTCCTTCCCTAAATTCGAATTCGTTCAACCGTAACTTTATTTACAGCTACATTTCGCTTTATTCTTTATATTCTCTACCGCCAACACCATATGATGAGCAGTTTCCCAATGAACTTAGTAGTTTTGGAACGCAGACGACTTTCCGTAAATCCAATTTTCAACTGAACAGAAAATCGAACACTAAATCTTAATGAGATATTTTATTCAAATAAATTCGTTATTTGAGAACCCAATAAGCTTTCATATTTTAAATCAATCAATGAAATATATTTTGTACCACTTTATTCCGGTAAAAAAATATGCACTTTTTTATAAATAACTTTTACATAAAATCTTTAAAATTTGCTATTCAGAATATTAATCAAAATAGGCGAGCATAAATTGAGAAATCACGAAATTTTTCATAATCTGTATTTCTTTTATTTGTAATTGGTGTCTTCTGTGTTTTTAAATGTACCGCGCTTACTCTAAACTGAAAAGTTTTCCAATAAATATACTAATTTGAGAATGTAGGTGACTTTTCTTGCGAGTTTTTTAATATCAATTTAAATGTGATGATATTTTCTATGCTCTTATAGATTTGTAATTAAAAGATTTAACTTGTTAAATCAAAATATTAGCGCAAAAAATATTCAGACATATGTAAAAACTGCGAAATCATTTATTTGTTCTTTTCGCTTTTACTCATTTTCATTATAGTATCTTTTATGAAAATTCCTATAAATAATTTTTTTTATAAATATTTAACTAATTTTATTTCAATTCTGTATTATTGAATTCTAACTAATAACTAATAATACTAACTAACTAATAATATTCTAACTAACTGCGCAGTAAAGAAGTAATTCATTAAACGCTTACAGGTTTAAGATTATCAAGAACTTGAATTATTCTATATCTCTTAAGTTTATTAATTTATGTGTGATTGTATAGCAATAAGAAAAGTTAAAGGAAATTATTAAAAAGCAGAATACACAGGTAATTTGGAGAATGTTACGTATATACAGAAATTATGAACTGAATTGTCCTAGATTTTAATCATGTTTCAAATATCAAAGAAAGAAATAATATATAATAATAAGAAATAATAATAATATAAAGGAAGAAATTTATGTACAAATTTTCCTTTAAAACGTCAATTCATTGTTTCAAAAACAAAATTATTATCTTTCGCAATATGGAAAGCACTTCCTGATAGTTTAAATACGAAAGTGGTCATTAGAAACTCTTTTTAATGATTTGGTTGAACTTCTTGAAGTAAAATTGCCGCAATTTTAGCTTATTATTCTCGTCTGTTTAATTAATTAATAAATATTTGTTATTAAATTTAGAATTTAATTATTTAAATTCTCTGTACACATGAATAAATATTTAGATGGAATTTTTTCCCTATGTGATTTTAATTAGCAAAAAAATTTTCATTCGTCCTTACTACATCGCAGCTGGTTTCATGTTAAATAAAATTTATAATAATTTTTAAAATCATAGTAATAACATTGTAATATATTTCCTTGATTATGTGAGAATGTTAGTTCGAAATAAATAACTTTATTTTTAAATTTTTATTGCTTTGATTTGTAATTGAATATCAAAAGGGCCAATGAAATCCTTTTTGGAAATCAATTGAAATTTTTTTATATTAAATTAATTTTTATTGATAATTTTCCATTATACCTCCATACGATAATCACCGTAATAAGAAAGAAAAAATCGTAAATTACAGTCGAAAATATTCCATTTGTATTGTGTATTGCTTAAAAATGATTAACATTTTAAAAACTATTTAAAATAATAATAACTTTAAAATAATAATAATAATAATTTAAAATAGTAATAACATTACCAAAGAGCACCGTCCCACCCGAAGGGGTACGGTGGAGAACTACTTAAAATAATACAAACATGTATTTATATTTTTCAAATTAAATAATTATCACTTATTGTAGCAAAGCTTATTTAAACGCCAATGTTTATTTCGAGCGGAAACTGTTTAGCAATTTCATCGGTAATCGATTGGGTAAATGTAATGTAATAGTACCTTTTTTTTTAAATGAAACAAAATTTAAGTTTGCTTTAATTTGGCTTTTTTTTTTTTTTTTTTTTTTTTTGTCTTTGGTAATTTATGACCATAATGCTCCTTTTAATCTACAAAATTATTACCAAGTAATGTTTTCTACCAACTAGATTTAGCTTGGTTCAGCATTTAGCTTGTTTACCATTGTTTATCACTTTTTAGTCAATTTTTACACAAAAAAAATTATCAATTGGTATACATCAGATTTAAAATAAAATTTTGAATCAATAAAATTATCTCATACATTATATTATTTTCGCTTCTCCGTAAGAAAGATGCTATTTTTTTAGGGCCTTATGCGGAGATATAATGGAAAAGTACCTTTTTATTACATAGATTTAATATTATTTACAATTTTAATACTTTTAAATTTATTGTATTTTATGTTTTAATTTATGTATTTTTAGCTTCTAATTATTATTATTAATTTTGATAATTTGAAAGTAATAAAACCAATAATAATAATAGTAGTAATTCAAAATTCTATGAATCTGTGAAACCTATTTCGGAAAATACACTTTACTTAAAGTGACTATCAATGAATCTTAAATTCTAGAAAGCACCATTTGTGATTCAACTGTATATATTATAATGAATTCGTGATAAAGTTTTTTTTATTCTCTTATTAACATTTTATGAGTTCATGAATAACACGAGTAAATCCATTGAGAACTTTTTCCCCCGGCAGGAAAGAATGTTTTCGTATACGATATTTCAAAAACCAGCACCGCCCAAATCCAAAAACTAGTTATGAAATCATGAGAGAGTAATGCTCCATCTTGAATTCCTCTATAAGAAGTTTCATATTCTAACAACTAAACGATGTGAAAACATGCCAAAATAGAAGTAAAAAAAGAAACAATAAAATTATTTCATATTTATAATTAAGAAAAAACAAAAAATATAGGCAAAACCAAGCGATTTTTCTTGAGAGGGGGAAACATAAATAGTTTTCTTTCTTTTTGTTTTCTGTTTTTTTTTAAACTTCAAACACATTATTAAATTGCGCTATTAGATTAAAACTTTAAAAGTTTCTATATTATAGTGCTAAATGTGTGCTTTAATTTAATTATTTAATTTAACAAATTAATAAAAGTTAAAAAAATGAAGTTATTTCTTATTCGAAAATCGTTTGGTGTTATCATATAATTGTTTTTTCGTATGCTTGAATAAATTTCTCATAAACTGATTTATAAATAATAAAAAATGAAATCTAATGGAAAAAAAAAACTTTTTATTCAATTTAAATTGAAATTTATTTTTTTAAATTATTTTTATATTTATTTAAATACACAATTTAAGTTTATAAATACTTTAATTTAAATTTTATATTTATTCATTTATTTCATTTTTTATTTTTTTGATTTATCTCAAATTAATTTCTTAAAGTGCAGTCCAGAACCAACTTCCATTATTTGTGTTACTCGCTTAACAATCCTTCCATGTAATTTCATCCAATATAATTCTACTAAAATAATATTGGATGAAATTATATGTCAATGTCTCTTTTTTATTCAACATTATTTTATTAAAATGTTTATTCATTACAATTTCGACTATTTTTAAAATATGCTAATACGAACTTAAAACTGAAATGCAAGGAAGCACCTATTGAAAGGAACACATAATTCAAAGCATAAGAAAATAATAAGAGAAAGAGGTGTATATTGTAGATTTAATACACCAATTCCCAAGTACATTAACATTTAAACGTTTTAAAAAAAATGTAATATCATTAAAAATGTTTGCGCATAAAAAGTCCCTAATTTCCGATTTCATCCCAATGACTATTCAGAAATGAATTTCAAATTTATTGACTTAAAATTCATACAATTCAACTTTGCAATAATTTCGATAAAATAACAAAATAATTCAAAGAAATTACTAAATGAAAAAAATGCATCCAATTTTTTATTACTTTTGCAAAATTTGCAACAGTTATTCAAGACTATTAGAGATTAACAAATGGATTGAAATTCGAGGCCAAATATGTTTTATATGTATTCTCTTGGATTTATTCTCTTAACTAACTATATTAGGACTCATTTTCTTTTATTTAATAATTTCTGATAGTTTTTAATTGTGATTTAAATAGCTGCGAAAGTGAATCATAAAAAAAATAATTGGACATGTTTTCTTCCATTTGTTAGTTTCTTCTAAATATTTTGAATAGCAATAGTAATTATTACGAAAGAGTGAAATTTGAAAAAAAAAAAAGGTAATTGGATAAAACTAAAGAAAAGTAGCATTTTCTTTCATTTACTAAGCAACTTTGATTATTTTGAATTGCTGTAATTATTATTGCAATTTGTTTTTAAAAAATACAAAATTATATAAAAAAAAAATAAAAAAAAAGCGTTGTACGCATTCTTCTTTCATTCGACAATTATTTCTGATTGTTTTGAATTATTTTCGTAATTATTACAAAAGAGAATTGGAACACAAATTTTCCCATTAGTTAATCATTTCTACTTTTTTCGATATGTTACAAGTGAAATAAACCGAAAAAGAAATTGTTAACAAAAAACGCATTATAAAAAATAACCACTTTATTTCATAAATACTTTGACTTTTAATGAAAAATTTCGTCGTAATTTGCTGTAATTGAGATTGAACTATGTTAACTAAAAGTTAATTATTCCAAAAAGAGAATATTTGCTTTGTTTTCAATAAAAAAATGTCTGTATATAATTCTTTGTAATATAGTTTTTACTAGTTTAATTAGCATTTCATTATTTAAATAAAAAAAGAATGCTTTCCATACATTATATTATAACATTTTCTGGAAAAAAAATGACTTAACTGTTTTCATTTGTTTGGTTTTTCGAGTCTGAAAATATTAATATAAATTAAAAAAAAAAACGATTTCACAATTTTTTTCCCAAAAATAATGTAAGAATAAATTGCATTTTTGGATTGATTCACAATCAATTTATTTAATATTTTCTCATATTATTTATTTTTTTCATATCATATTATTTTTTCCTCATTTTATTTATTTGTTATCGTGTTGTCTGTCACATATTCGTTGAATAATTTAGTCCACTTAAAATCACCTATGTCACTTCCCACTCGGGTATTAAAGACAGGCATTCCTGCTCATTGTTTATGAGCTGCCCCACCTTAATTTGAATATTTCATAGATCCATAAACACTGCTGTTGAAAGAGTGAAATGAATTTATTATTATTTGTTTCTGCAAATGGAGTGTATCGCGAATTTTCATTAATAATTAAGCCTATGTATGTTAAATTTATGAGAATAATGTGGTTGCACTAGTTGTGGTTTATTACCGTCCTCGAAATAAACATTTAAGAACCTTGTGAATAAAATGTTATTCCACAGTTGCAAACGATTTGTGCTCTCAGTAATCTATGTAATTTTTGGAGGAAAAAAAAAGGGACTTTATAGCTTCAAAATAAAATTAACTAATACGCTGCACTGAATTAAATTTGGGAGTGATACAGTAATCACTCGTTTTTATTAACTTTGAATTCACGAACTAGGGACTATTCCTTAACATGGTTCAATAGGCTCAATGACAATTTTATCTCCTTTTTACGAACTAAAAATTATACTTCTACTGGAGAATCATAAATTTTGCGAACTATCGTTAGCTAACTGCACTGATGATGTTCCTGAATATTTTGAACCAATTTTCGCGGGAAATTTCTCCCGCCAAATCTGACTCCATTCTTTCAGCCGATGTAACAGATAATTCTAAATGCAAACATCGTACTACCAACGATGCAGTTTGCCAAAACATATATATTTTCTAATCGTACAATATCTTTATCTAGGTACATAATTTCAAATTTAAAAAAAAAAACGTGTGAAATGTACATTAAATTTACATCTACTAAAATTCACATATGAATCATTGGTATTACTGACGATATTATCAAATAACATACGCGCTCTTTTAACTCATTTCCCCAAACCTCAAAAGAAAAATTTTATATTTTTACCTGCATGTAAACGTCGCTTCGTTTCGTACGAAAATTATGGTATATTTAATAATTTTCGTATTAAAACAGTAGTGGTGAGCACCATTCCAACTGGTACAACATTCAAATTGTTCTACAAGTTAAGTGGAAAGCTGTTGAGATAAGATGGTTAAATTTTCGTAATTTAGAACCAAGCAGAAAATTTCTAAGAAGTGAGCTGTCGCCCCAAAAGTTACATTTCGCTTGGAAGATATTGTTGTTGTTGCATCAACATGCTTTTCTATACCTAGCCATAATTTGGGATCTACCAGTTAGATAGAAGCAGCCGGGTGGAGTATTCGTAATATTGAAGCAGGGACCAAGCAGAAGACCCCCAATACTTTTTTACCACCTCCAAAAGTATCATTTCTCTTGGAGGACATTGCAATCACGCTTAGTCTTAACGTATCCCAGCTGCCATTAGCGAACACGACGGACCTTCGGTCGGCCGGGATTCGAACTCCCTACCTTCTGAGGATGAAAACGACCCCCTTACCAACCAGGCTACTGTGGTCCCTGGAAGATATTGTAACCAAACTCCTTTAGTTGTTGTTATTGCACCAGCAAATTTCACCGTCCCTAGCCCTGACTTGGACTCTGCCAGTTAATGGAAGCAGGCAGAGGTAATCTTCATCATTTAGAAGCAGAAGACCTCCTAATACTTGCCTCGCCACCCCCAAAGATACCATTTCACTAGGCGGATATTGCAACCATGACATATTTAACATGCTTCAGTCGCCATTAGTGAACACGATGGATCTTCTATTAAGTCAGGAATCGAATACGCTACCGTCTATCATTAAGGATTTAATTCGTCATTAAGAAATCGTGGAAATGGAATGAAATTTGCTATATGTGTGATATTTATAAATGATTACAAATTAATAGTAATGTGAGCGACGTTTTTCTGTGCCAAGCTCCCACAACCTAAAGTTTAAATTGTCTCTCCCTCTCTCTCTCTCATTGCCCTGATGGCAATACAGAACTTAGTAGTTCGGTTGAACCAACAGTTTAAATATTTCAAATTTTCCTAAATGATTATTATCTTCCAAAAATGTAACCGACCTGTAAGCTGAGTGATAGAGCTTTGATCTTTTGTTCCATAGCTCGTGGGTTTGATTCTCACCAACACGAGGATGATCTTAGTAACTTGGAAGTCGCATTAAATTATAGTTCCCACACACACAGCGAATAGGTCCTCTGTTCAAAGAATAACTCATAATGCTTTGAAAAAAATAAACCCAAAAAATGAGCTCCTTGGCGTTAAATAATTCACCATCTAAAGTGATTAATTACAGGATAGAAAATTTACTGGAATTTCAAAGTGTTTTAATGGTGATTTAAATTAACCACAAATACTGTATTCAAAGTTTCTAAGTAATATATAATTTCTATTTTAAGTGTGGCTCACAGAAATTTCACTCCATTCTATGTAGCTTTTCTATATTCATCCTCGAATAACAATTCAATGAATTTTTTAGTGTAAGAATTGTATTCATTTTTGCCCAACTGTTACTTTTATTCTCATTTCAGTGCAAAATAGTGTTTCTCATTTCTGAATTTCATGTTTTTCAGATGGTTTCTCGTATAGTTATGGCAAATAAACATTTGTTGCTAATGTTTTGCGCACCAATGTAGAAATAGGTTGTTCAGGAATTTTTGTGAATTTTAGCTGTGTCCAGCCATGAATGCTTAGCAAAAAGAAACTGCATCTGAAATTCCAAAATTAGTTATTCATTTGCATATTGAAAGCGGAAAATCTATTAGAGAAACTGCTGAAACAGATAACTTGAACAGCTTTCAGTATCATTAAACGACATAAAAAGAATCATATGATTCAGAATAAAAGAAGACATGGCCGGTTATCAAAGCTATCCAATGGAATACAGCGAATTGTCGTTCGAATTATGAAAAAAATCCAAGTATGAGTGTTGCAACAGTTGCTGCTGATTTACAAGCATTATATAGTGTAATTGTTAATCCTGAGACTATTAGAAGAGTAATTCGATCTGCTGGATATCACGGTAGAGAAGTCAGGAAAAAATTCTTCGCAAGTGAAAAGAATAGAAAAGTCAGACTTGCTTTGGCAAAATCCATCATAAATAAAAATTCTGAATACTAGAATAAAGTTATATTTGCTGATGAGAGTAAATTTAACATATTTGATCTTGACGGTGTAGAATCTTGGTGCGGAGAAAACTAAGGGAAGAATTTTGTAATCAGAATTCTTGGTGCCAACAGTAAAACATGGTGGAGGAGGAGTTATGGTATGGGGATGTATGTCGTCCACTGGAGTTTGTAATATTACTTTTATTGACAGTAAAATGGATCAGTACAAGTATATTGACATTAACGCAAAATTCAAAATCTTCGGCACGAAAATTGAACCTTCATAACGATTTTAAATTCTACTAGGACAATGACTCCAAGCACACTTCTTTGAACGTTAGACTTGGCTGCTGTATAACTGTCCTGAAATCACCAGCACAAACTCCAGACTTAAATTCCATAGAGAATATTTGGCAAGAATTGGAATCAAGAATTCGCAAGCTCACCATTTCTTTGAAACTACAATTAAAATCGGTGCTTCAAAAATAATGGGGTAAAACCTCCCCAGAAATCACAAAAAAATTAGTCAAATCCATCTCAAGAAGATTAAATTATGTTTTTTTAGATAAATATTTGATGGTAAAGTAAGTGTCCCATCACTTATGTGAACTTTTTTTCCCCCTTCTAAGCAATTGTATTTTTATGTAATTATTGTTTTAATATTTTGACAAAATGTATGTTATGTAATAATTGTTACTAACTTTAAATATGAAACACACCCACAAAAAAATTTGTCCATGTATTTCTAATTTACACTACTGGCCATTAAAATTGCTACACCAGGAAGAAATGCAGATAACAAAATGATATTTATTGGACAAATATATAATACTAAAAATAACAAGTGATTATTTTTTCAAAAAATTTGGCTAGATAGATCCTGAGGAATCAATACCCAGAACAACCACCTCTGACAGTAATAACAGCAGTTATACACCTGGGCATTGAGTCAAACAGAGATTGGATTGCATGTACAGGTACAGATGCCCATGCAGCTTCAACACGATGCCTAGATTCATCAACCGTAGTGACTGGCGTGTGGTGACGAGCCAGTCGCTCGGCAACCATTGACCAGACATTTTCTATTGGTGAAAGATCTGGAGAACGTGTTGGCCAGGGTAACAGCCGAACATGTTTCGTATCAAGGAAGGTCCGTACAATACCGGCAACATGCGGTCGGGCATTATCCTGCTGAAACGTAGGGTTTCGCAGGGCTCGAATGAAGGGTAGAGCCACGGGTCGTAACATACCAGAAATATAACGTGCACTGTTCAAAGCACCGTCAATGCGAACAAGAGGTGACCGAGACGTGTTTCCAATGACACCCCATACCATCAAGCCAGGTGATGGGCCAGTATGACGATGACGAATGCACGCTGCCAGTGTGCGTTCACCACGATGCCGCCAAACACGGATGCGACCATCATGATGTTGTACACAGAACCTGGATTTATCTGAAAAGATGAGGTCTCGCCATTCGTGTGCCCAGGTTCGTCGTTGATCACACCATTGAAGCTGCTGTTGTCTATGACGCAGCATCAAGAGAAGCCGCAGCCATGGTCTCCGAGCTGAGAGTCCATGCTGCTGCAAACGTCGTCGAACTGTTCGTGCAGACACTTGTTGTCTTCCAAACGACCCCGTTTCTTGACTCACGGCTCGTGACGTGGTTGCACAATCCATTACGGCCATGCGAATAATATGCCTGTCTTTTCGGCTGCTAGTGATAGGTGGCCGTTGAGATCTCGCATGGCGTTCCGTATTACCGTCCTGAACCAATCGATTCCATATTCTGCTAACAGTCATTGAATCTCGACCGACGCGAGCAGCAATACTGCGATAAGATAAACCGCAATCCCGGTATGCTACAATTCGACCTTTATCAAAGTCAGAAACGTGCTGGTACGCATTTCTCCTTCTTACACGAGACATCACAACAACTTTTCACCAGGCAACAATGTTCAAATGCAATTTGTTTATGAGGAACCGGCTGAACAATTCCCTCATTTAAACACAATGTAGGTGTCGCTACTGGCGCCTGCTTTGTCTGAATGCGCTGAAAATCTAATCATTTTCACATCACAGCACCTTCTTCCTTTCGTGTAAATTTCACATCTGTAGCATGTCGTCTTCTTGGTGTAGCAATTTTAATGGCCAGTAGTGTATTTTATTACAGTTTCCTTTTGTATAGCACAAGTGTCCCATCACTTGCGAGACACTGTATCTCAATTAATAATGAAAATATTTGCTTTTCGTATTCAGTAAATTATCAGTAAAATCAAATACCTTTTTTAATATGTTGATTTTTCATAATAATTTAAAAGTGTTTTCCTACTGTTTGAACAGACTTTTTACTTCTATTTCATCATAAAAATGAGAAATATAAAAAAAATCCGAAAATTATATCATGGTATAAAATATATAATTTTTAAGCTGTTTTTATAAGATTATTTTCCTGTGAAATAAAATGCTTAAAAACATAAATCAAAATCAATTGTGAAATCTATCTTTCACTTGCTCATTTTACTTATCATTGAAAGTTCTAAGATTGTCACATTATCTATTCTATTCTCAAACGGTTTAAACCTGTAAAAGTGTTCTATTTGCCCTCGCCCAGTCAGGGATTTTATTATAATTCAATTGTTCAGGTAATAATTATTTGAATTATGAATGTTAGTATTTTATTTATAAATTAATGTATTATTAAAATTAGCTATGACAATTATTGTTGTCTGACCTACTGCAAATGGATTTTACGATTTGCTCATTGAATTAATTATTAATTTAGATTAATCTGGATTTCGCAGAAAATAAGAAATTATAATATAAAATCAACTTGTAACAACAATCAACTTTACTGTTTTATTTTAGTGAATAATAATATCCGTAACTGTAACTTCATACCATAAAAAGCAGAAAATTCAAGTAATTAGATGATTACATAAGTTATAATTCAATTTATTATACATATGTTGAAAGATGTTCCCTTTAGCAATATCTTATAGATGTTCCCTTTAGCAATATCTTATAGATGTTCCCTTTAGCAATATCTGACTATAAGCAATATCTTATAGTAAGATAATATAAACAAATTTATACTGGAAAATGTTATATAGGAAAATCTAATTAAAAGTACATCAAAACATTAAAATTAATAAGATTTCATGTAAATTTATTAATTACATTCGTATTGTACATATATATATATATATATTTTTTTTTCGTTGAGAGATTTATCCAAAACTTTTTTTTCCAATGGTCGGGGTATATCGAGATGTATTGTCCTCTTATACCCAAAGAACCAGCCAGAAACAACGGCCTCTTTGCCGCTGAGACGTGGCCCCGGTTGACTACAGGGGGTGGGCTACCATCGCTCCCTCACACATGCCATAGGGACCCGTTTATAGGGTAGGCACCATTCATACCTCATTCACACACAAGGAAAGGACAAAGACAGGATAGAGAGAGAGAAAGTACATTCAAGCCTGAATCGGGACTCGAACCCAAGACCTCCCTATCCGTAGTCAGGCACACTGACCACTTGAGAAATTGGTCGGCTTTATCCAAAACTAGCATAGCGTATTTTATAACATCTGGATATAAATTGGGTTTTTAATGAACGATGAATTTTTATTAATGATTCTTAAAAATAATTCAATAAGAAATGAATATGGATTGCATTTTGTTGTGGCACTGGTATGTCTACTACAAAAATGTTTAAAAAAAAAAAAAAAAAAAAAAAAAAAAAAAATTCAATGTTTATTTCATCAAGAATTTACCACGAGTTTTTCATTGGCTGAAAATTTTCAAAGAGGGCGGTGATTGATTGGGTGTTTAACCACGCTTTGGAAATCCATTTGTATAAATTAATGGAGAACGGATTAATCAAGAATGTTTTATTCCACTACCATCGGTCAACTTTCTTTTTGAAAAAATGTAAAAGTGACTGCATTGCGTGGCTATTAGTCAATGAAAATAAGTCAAGCACAAGTCCTCGAAGATTTGCACTGAAACAACATCAAAATGTGTTTTTGGGGACTGGATAAAAAAAAAAAAACTTCGGAAAAATTAAATCATAGTACGAAATTTCTTTATAAGAGATACGGTTAAAGTTAAATTGTGAAATAATATATGGTATTCATTTCAATACTCTCTGATCTCAATGTACACAAGCTGCAACTGATTACTGTTAAACATACTATATTTGTAAATTATATTAATTAATATTGTATTCAAATTTGTCTTTAAATAAAATTTAAAATGTTCTTACCCCTGATTTCGGAAAGGTAATACTGCTGGTACTGAAACTGTGATTGTTCTAAGTACATTGTTAAGGATTTATGTCTTCAGACTTATTTTAAGAAAAGTAAACGAGATCCACATAAGATTTAGCACACTTCTTAAAAAGCGTAAGCCAAACCTCTTTATCATTGAAAAATAGGAAATGATACGTACAAACATAACGGTGCAGATGAGCCCTGGATTATTCCTTAAGTTTAACGGGTTTCGAATACTCGTTCATCACCCAGCACCTCGTAATTTTGAAAAAAAATAGACGAGTGACGAGGTCACACCTGAACTCGCACCCTCTTCTTCCCATACACACAACACCAACACGTCACAGGTTATCGTGGACGCATGTTCTCAACTCCAGAACTCCAGCAACCCAGTGAGGGAGAATGTGGTCACCCTCATAATCACTGCCTCTACAAATGATACTTCACTTTGCTTATCTTAACGATAAGTGTATGAAGCTACAGAGCCAGTGGAGCTCCAAATAGAGATCATAAAAAATTTCCAATCTCTCATACAATCTTTTTGTAAACAACGAAAGACAAATATTTTGCTGACTGTTTAATACAAGTCCATTTGATAAGGTGAATATTTTTTTTTCTTTGAATTATTGAGTACTATTATAAATGGTTATAATTACTGGACTTCCAACATTGTGTTGTGAGATTGATAGAAATACCAATTAAAGAAAAAGTACATCGCCTTATACTGATGGTATTATGTTAAAAAATGATGTTTAAAAATTAATTTTTGATTCGATATGTGTCTATTGCTGTAGTTTTAAATGTAAACAACATGCGATAAATTAAAAAGTCGACGATGTTTTTTGAATGTGATTCATATCTATGAATAACGTATTATTAACAACATCAATAGTCAGTTATGTGATTTATCAATTCGGACAAAATTGATATGAAAGAAGCAAAATGAATTAAAATTTGATATAATTAACTTGCTCATATGAAATCTGATTGAATGAAACAAACACATATATTTTTTTATAATTTATGTAAAAATATATATTTATAAATATATAAGGATTAACAATTAATGCAATTTTAATAAAACAATTTTCTATACAAGAGATACCAAATTAAAATATTTAGATTGTTTGTTCGGACAAATGGAATATTTTCTCTTAAATAGTAAATTTAAAACAATGTTCTTTGCAAAGTTCCTAATTGTTATTAATTAAGGTTATAAACCTATTTAAAAATGATTTTAAAGCGGTACCGAAAAACAATTTCCTCATAAATTCTCGTTTTCTTGGAGATTGCGTTAGAATTAAATATTTTATCCTATCTAAAACTATTTCTCGATTCTTTTTTCTTTCCTGAAAAGTTGGTGACGTAATCAAAGTTCTCAAACTAGTCAAATCAAAATTCATTTGGAATCTAAAGAATAATCCATCTAAAAATATTACATCAATATTGATGTTTTTCTCAAAGTGCATATAATTACAACGAAGTGGAAGTGTAATGCGAAGTCAAACAGTAGATAATCTGTTAAGAAAGCCAGAATTCTTTTAATTTCTTTCTAGAGCATAATTTTTTAAACAGCTTGATATTCATTAATGGAATAGTTCATTATATTACTTTTAATAATGTTATTTTTATCATATGCTTTAGTTGTAAGCGAATTTAAGAATTTCATTCCACAATACCAGTACATATTTATTCATTGACAATACATGTAAAACATCCTTACAAACAACAAAAATATTGTTAATTTTCCCGCATAAATCATAATTCTTATTAGAAAATTTAATTACGAAGTTCTAAATTTGTCCTTAAAAGGCTAACTACTTTTTAACATATCTGAAACTCGTTTTTATTTGTTATTGCTTCAACAAAAATAAAAAAAAAAATTATAATTTTTTTTAATGAATTAAAATTAGGAAATGAAATTCTAATTGGATTTTTTTAAGTTCCTCATTCGGAGATAAACGAGAGCCAAGGTGGATATAAATATCTTCCAACTAAAATGTAATATTGTATTGATGCCGAAATCAAATTATATATAAGACGTGTACGAGAAATTCCAAAACAAAAATACTAATTAAAAAATGTTCCCTAGAAGGCATTTTGCATGAAAAAAAATGAAAAATTTAGCAAATGATATAAATTTTAAAAAGCATGCTTGTAGGTATAAAATAAAAAAAAAAAACCCAATTTATGGAAACAGTTTCAAATTATGAATAAATATTACAAATGAAGCAGTTGTTTTATCAGATTCTATATAGTACAATGTAGTGGGAATTATTCAGCATGGCTGTTGTCTTGCACATATGAAGTTTCAAGATGTTGGATAAAATGCTTAACAGCGGCGAATCGCAACAAGTTTGATAAAAATATTTCGCATAAATCATAATGTAGTTTTGGAAGTCAAGATGTGTCACAAAATCTTCTAAAACCACTAGATTGCTAAAATGATCCATAATTAAGAATCACGCTAAGTCATATCAGGTGGACATATCAAATATAGATTGCAAAAATGGTTGTCAGAAATGAAATTTTTAAGATTACATTCTTTACGTGTGATCTATCTATCCCCCAATACATGACAGAAAAATACTAAGTGTTCAGCTAATTTGTATAGCTTCTATTAAGGCAGTGAATTTTGATGAAGCAAATAATAAAATCCCCCCCCCCCAATGCTTCTTGGTTTGGATTAGCAAACAATGATCATTTTTATCAGGCTGTTTTACTTCTATCAAAGTTTAAGCATTTCAAAATACCTTAAAATTAGGAAAAAAATTATTTCTGAGTTTTAAAAATGAAAAAGGAAAATTAACAAATATAATATAGAAAATTAGTCAAGAAAATATTCCTTTAAAGATTGAATTCAATCCTTAAAGAATAGATCCTTTAAAGAAAAAATATAAAAATCGTCTTATAGGGATCAATTTTTTTTATTTAAAAAGAATTCTGATTAAAGTTCTTATTAATATCTGAATATGCGGTAAATACAATTTAATAGAAAAAATATTAGTGGATTAATTTTTAAACAGACGGGATGAAAAGTTATGATTGATAAAAAAAAAAAAAAATTACATAGGAAATAATGTGTATGAAAAGAAATACTGTAAACACAGCAACTTCATGATTCCGAATTAACTTCATAGCAAGAACCATAAAAATATATTTAAAAAATCCCCTATTTAGTTATTCACTCAATTAGAATTAATATAATAATTAATTTTCTTTGGCTAACTACGTAGTATTTAGTAAAATCGACCAAACAAAATATTCTTCCTTTTCTTTTCCTCAGGAATAAGACTTTTCAATGGAATTCTGTAGAAAGAATAATTATTTGGATATATGTTTTTGAATTTATTTTTGAAGTTTGAAGAATGCAAAAAAAAAAATTTGCTCTTCCTGTATTGAAATTTGAGTTAGCACAAATTTCAAAGAAAAATAATTTTGCATTTTCATCTTAATATTTTGGTTCAATCACATGGCAACTTCGAATTCTGCTCCAAAGAGTCGTTTTTTGTCACGTTCGCGCAATAATCATAACTTCTTTAGTTTTTGGTTTTCGTACGCTGGTCTTCTCAACGCCACTCCTGTAAATAGTAATGTTTATTGGCAAGAACGTTATGGTTTGATTTATATATCGTATAACTCTTTTTGAACATGTAATGTGGCAGATTTTCATGAAGACAGTTTTCTTTTTAAAAAAAGACGCTACGTTTTCTGCTGTTGTTATTATACCGGGTTAAATGTCAGTCACTGCCATGATCGCATACTAGGTGCATTGAAATATTTTCCGGTAAATATCATTTCACCAATTTTGTTTTGTTTTAAATGAAGAATTCAAAATTTTTTCTTTAATAATATGTAATTTAATTTTATGCAGTTTGTTTTGTGATAATGTTCATAAATATGATTAATATTGTGAGCATGTTCACGTGTTTATATTTTGATTAAACTATTTTATGATTTTATAGTTTGTGATTCTGCATTTCAAACATTATTTTTTAAATGACAAATAAAAAGATTTCAATTGAGTAAAATAACTTTTTATTATATATTATATATAAATTTATATTATCATGTTATATATCATTACGATATGCAAACAAAGTTCGCATCCGATTATTTTTATTAATTTTTAATAATGGCAAATATATAGTGTACGCTTTGTATGTCAAAAATGTATGTATATTATGTTCCTTTTTTTATGTTTTAATTAATTATTTAGTAAATTGAAATATATAATTTTTCAATTTCCGTATTTATCTTATTATGAACATTCGTTTTTTGCTTTTTTCTAAATTTTTATTAAGCTTCTATAAAATTGTTACAACTAGAGCTTTTTGTTTTCAAATCTGATTCTAAATATTAAAAAATTAGCTTTATGTTTTTAAATGCTTGTCTTTATTATTATTCTGTGAATTAAAACTTAGATTTTTTTTTGTCTTTATTATTATTTTGCTATTAAATCAATAGGAATTATCTTTATTATCTATATGAATTATTTTTTAAAGTTATAGTTTATTCAAAATCAGAGCTGTAATTTATTGAAAGCCTGTTTATGAAATCAAAATTGATTAATATAATCTTAAAGCAATAAGTATTCATTTCATGGTTTACAATGCATTAATGAACTCTTGAATAATTCAATAATAAGCTGTATTCTGCAGTAAAAAGCTTTAAATTGTTAGAAAAAATGTTTCCTGTCTCAATATTATAAACACAAGTATTAAATAAAATGATAATTAATTAATAACATATAATGGGTGAATAAATTTGTGATTAGTTCTAATTTTTTCACTTTAAAATTATTGGTTCTTTTAAAAACCATTAAGAAAAAAGGTAATATTTTCTTTTAATGCAGTTTGGTTTCAATATTTGGTATTTAGTTGCTACAGACTAGACCAATTTAACTAGAATTTTATATTTAAAATGAACTACTTTCAATTTGTAGCAAAAAATTAACAAAATAAACTGAACACCTGATTATTTTATTTACAAAGTCTGTATTTTTATAATACGCAGTTTTATAAAAACAGTTTAATTGCTAAAAATTTTTTTTTCTCATTAATCTTCTTAAGAATAGTCTTATTACATTTCCAGAATTAACATTAGTTTAAAGACTTACTTGTATAAAGGCAAAAGTTTTTACATTGCCAATGTTGGAAGCTAAATGTTTAAAATTATGATCTTCATAATTCATGCATTCAACTTCTGCACTATGCTTCTGAAACTTTAAACTCTTGGTCATGATTATATTATCTCTGATTTGTAAAGAATGACAATCAGGAATTTTCACTTTCACAAATCATCCATAGCTCAAGATTACAATTTTTTGGATATTATTGACTTTTTAATGTTACTGCAATTTAATTAAGGTCCTAAAATTATAATGCTTTAGTTTGCTTACTCATTATGATTGTGAGAGTATCACCTTTCTCTCAGTTTAATTTCACTTTTGTTTTATTATTTTATATTTTCACATCAAAAGAATAAAATTTTATCTTATTAGTTTCATGTCTTCATAACTTCATCTTATTAGCTTATCATCAAATTAGTTTCTGATAAGGAAAACAATTACAGTTACTCTGCAAATCAATTTACATCAAGACTTGTAATAAAAATATTTCATCAATTTATCTGATTTGTTATTAAAATAAACTATTACTTTTATATAAATTGCTAAAACTCCTATGCTAAGCTCGGTGATTAACCTTCAATTCTATGGTTCAATTGTTACTGGGTTTAATTTCCATGGGATGGCTCTTCTCTTGTTATGTTACCCCACCTTAAGCATAGATATTTGTAAAGACCGGAATCTACTTTAAACTGTTAGACCTGGTCCAGTAAGCTCTCGTGTGTAAAAAAATCACTGTTGAGCAACAAACTAATCCTATACGGAGTTAATGATTTTATGAGCAGGTTTGTCTTCTCTGGGGGGAATTTATTTAAATTATAGATTCTAATTGAAATAACCTCATGTGCAAAAGTGATCCTTGGTGAATTAATAAACAAAAATCACATTTGGCATTGATGTATATGAGTTCTAATCAAATTTAGCTTCATGAGTAAAATGTGGTATAGAATATTAAGCTATTTTAAATCTATCTTCTTATTTTATATCAATTAAAATTTTATTGATTTCTCATATTATGGAAAATTAATATTTAAAAATTATATTGCATGGTACCATATAGATAACAAATTTTATTAATAAAATGAAAGCATTAATTTTTATTTGAAATCTTCAATTCAAAGGTTAAAAGAGGGAGTGATACTATTCACAATTTTAAAAGTAAGCACTTCTTTGATATTTGCCATATATATATATATATATATATATATATATATATATATATATATATATATATATATATATATATATATATATATATATATATATTTCTTTTTATAATGTTATTATTCATATTTATATTTATACTTCAAAATGCTATTTACTCATTCTAATATTTATTGTGACTTCTATGTTATTCTAAAATTTTATACTATCATTTAAATTTACTTAACTTTCATAAATTGTCACCATGTCTGTTATCAAGATGATGCAATCAAAATTATCGTTGCTGTTATGGATCACATTATATTAATAAATAAATCAAAGGAAAGACTCGGTATATTCACTCTAACTTTTCTTATGAAATTAATGCATTTATTATTTCAGTTACGTTGGGTCCAACTTAATGTAAACAGCATGTAATTGCTCTGACAATTTTGATTTACATGGAACTAAACTAAATATGATTTACTCAAGATTCTGGATTCTAATTGAATAAGTAATCTCGGGAAAAATGTACTTGAAACAAAAGTTTCTTTTTATTACATGCATTATGTTTTCTTATTTACAAGTTCTTTTCGTTAAAGTGATGAAATGAAATTTTAAATATGTCAAACATTTATATGTTTTGAATTGAAACATATGTCAGGTTATTGAAATAGTCTAATATCAAAAAATCATATGAATTGTGTGGAACTCATGTTTTTAGGTACAAATTTTAATTGAGTGTGGTTAAAAAAATATTAATTTTTAATCTTAAATTCTTTAGGTGTTACCATTCATTTCCCCATTTTAAAAGCTAGTTTTGTTTAACAGAACTTCTATATAATCTGATCATTCAAGCATTCTCACTGTGAATTTGATTTGTGACTTCTAATTCTACAGGAAATAACGACAATTTCTATTTCAGGGTGATTTTAAAAGATGACCTTCTGATTTTTAAGTACATTTTTTAAATATTGAGCCTTTAATTCTCAATCAAATGGCAAACAATTTAAAATGAATTTAAAATCGGAGGGGAGAAGTAAGCAGCATAGTGCATCTTTTACTAATTTGCAAATTAGTGAATCTTTCAATCATTTTCGATCTGTGAGTTATTTTGAGGCTGTTACTAATGCTTCAATATCAGATTCACACAAATCTTTTGACACTCACTCCTCTACAAATAAAACTGGTGGTAGGATGCCATCCATCAGTACACCATGCACTCCCAAAAAAATTGAGATTGAGAAATATTCCACTTTACCAGTATTAACAGGTTCTAACCCTTGTTATCCATCCAAGAAAACTAGAAGCTCCAGTCTCTCCAGTTTCTTCCGCAAATTGAAGCCAAGATTTCACAGGAGCTCCTCTGAATCAAAGAATCCCTGGATTGTGATTGAATTTGCCTCTCATGACAGTGATGATATATCTTCGGGAAGTGATCGAAGTGACCACTCTGTAGAATTGGCTGTTAAAAGTAAAGTTCAGCATTTCACTTCTTTGAAGGACTTGTGTGACAATAGCAGTGACATATGCAACTGTGCTTTAAGTAACAAACGCAAGGACAGTGTTGGGCTGTCACCAAAGTGCAACTTAAATTCTTATAGTACCAGTAAAATACCAGAGAATTTTGATAATAAAAGTCAGAAGTCTGGGAATAAGTCTGACACTTCCATATTCTTTCGACTTTCACCGCGTAGGAGACTTGAGAATTTAAAGCACATACTGAAGAACTTTTCGAAGCGCAAACGTAGAAAGTGCCATAATTCTCCTTCCATGTTCTCTCTGGATTCAAGATCCTGTCCCTACAAAAGTGAATCTTGTTTAAAAACAGATTGCACAGTAACAAGTGGTGCTTTTTCTAGTTTTAGTCAGGTAGTAGACAAAACGTCTGCATGTGTTTAACTAATACTGCATGGTATAGAATAGATTGCCCCTATGAGTAATGAAGTTTGCATCTTTTAGTGGTATGAAATTTTTATCGTTTTACTACTTCATTATCTTTTCATATTGATATATTCATGATGTTGCAAGACTCCTTATAAATTTTTTCTCCTGCCCGCCCGTTGATAATTTATTGCATGGTAATAATATTCTCAATAGAGACTAAGAAATTTATTTTCCTAATTGTTAATTTTGTTTTGAAGTATGTGAAGTGTTGTATTTTACTTATAGAAGTGCATGGTTTGTGGTTCATTTTTATATAATAAATGTTTTCCTGTCATAAGTATTTATACTTTATCAATTTATTATGAAGCATGTCCCATAATTTAATGTATTTTAATTAAAAATATGTATGTTTTATTCAAAATATTTCTAATTTATAATAAATTTTTAAATATATATTGCTAATATGAAGAAATATTCCTTGCAATAGATTGCTTAATATTAAAATTTCATTACTATTATAAATGATTAAGTGGTACAAAATTTTAATAATTTGACTGATAATTAGTATTAAACATTATCTATAGAAAGCTTTTATATTTAACTATGGTCATGTTACTGGACATTATTTTAAAAAATGTAATATTTCAAGAATTTATTTTGATACTTAATTTTTAGATTTTGACATTTTTCAATAAGTATTAACTGTGTCAAATTCTTAATACCTTATTACCTTTGATAATTTTAGTAACTGAATTCTAAGCTCATTTTTGTTTTTCAAAAATACTGATATAATATAATTGAAATAGAATTATTTTAAGTTTATTTGGTTTAATAATCATTTTAGTTATCAAGTTTTGATTTATTGTTCATAAGTATTGTAATTACTTTAAATATATTTCAAATGTTTTTTCCAGATTGAAAATGATAGAGCTTGTTCCCCAATTTTTCATTTTTGTCATCAGAACAAACAGGATCAATTTGTAAGTATTTTATGTATAATTTAAAAATATCTGTAAAATTATAAAATATATGTGTGTAAAATATCTGTAAAATAAATGTAAATAAATATTAGAATAATAAATAAAAGATAAAAAATTGTGTCTATATAGTAGAATCGAATATCTTGTATTAGTGTAGTTCATGCTTACTATAATCCTTTTTTTAAAATTAATTTTTTATTAGTTCATTGATTTGTGGTGTGCTAAATATCTTATAAAAAATTATTATTTTAAAGTTTTGTGTAAAGAAGCGTTTGTAATATTAACTTAAATATCTTTACCATTTTATTTTAAACTCGTGTGATTTTCAGTGTTTAAAATTTTGTTTTTATGTAATTCAATAACTCAAGCAGGTTAAATATACTGTGCAAGTTGTGTCAAACTGGTTAAAGCTATATAAAAGTATAATCAGACCCATTTTAACTTATGCAGCAAAAAATTATACTAATCAAAAGTAAAATTGCTCATTTTAGAAAGAAATTTTAAGGACAATTTATTACCAATTAGGGATGGAGATATATGGAGGGTTTAAAGGTATACAGAATTAAATAAAAAAGCTCTATGAAGAAAAGGAAATAATAAGTATAATAAAATTCATCCTTTTAGTAGGCTGATAAGCTGAGTACCAAGCATGCTTGGGGACTTAACACTGGGGATTGCACGTTAGGCTGACCACCTAATTGGGACATATGCTTTGCACTACAGGGCCCTCTGTCATGAAAACAATTATGGGCACTGTAAGCCTTGGTTGTCATACCACAGAGTTTTTATATATATATATATATATATATATATATATATATATATATATATATATATATATATATATATATATATATAAGTATAATAAAAAGAATGTGATGGCTTGGACATCTGGAACGAATGTGTGATGGTAGAAATACAAGGAAAATATTGAGAGGAAGACTGAAGGGTGAAAGAAAGATTTGATAGCCCAGAAAGAGATGAAAGAGGATTTGAAAAAGATGAAAATTAAAAATCAAGATTAAAGACAAAAGTTTTAATCTTAAAATCGGAAAAAGTGGATCAGTTTGGTGAAGGAGGCCAATATCTAGCATAGATTATAGAGCCGAGAGTAGTTGTGTAATTCAATAATTCTATGATTTTGTGCATATTTTAAAAAATTCTTATATAAATTTTTCCCTTTGTTAGTATTTTTAAAAATTCAATAATTATCTGCAAACTAATATTTAAATTTCACAAATATTAGACATATATACATTAATATATAAATTTGCTAAATTATGAAATAAAATTGAAATTGTAATTTTTTATTAATTAATAATTGAAATTTATGAGACTAATCATCATCTTACATTTGATCAATATCTGTCTTGGTTATGATGAAAACATAAGCTATTACTACATATATTTTGTCACTATAAGTGCTTAAATTCGAGATATTTTCAAGTACATAACATTTTAAACATTTTATGTTTGTTTTGAGTTAGTCACTTGAAAATAATGATGAATATAAATTTCAGATGTAAAATAATTTTCATAAACATTTTACTTAATTAAATTGTTATAACTTTAATAAATAACAAATTTTGTCAGTTATTTTATTGTTAAAAATTACTGGTAAAATTTGAAATATTACCAGTTGAATTAATTTATTTGAGCAGATGAATCAGTATCTCTTCAAAATATATTGTTCTATCCCTTTTAATTGTTTAAATGGCAAAACAAAAAGAAATTTTATCTATTAGGCTATTAAATATTTTCCCTTAAAAAATTTACCCTCCTAAGATGTTATTCCTTTCTTATAGTTAGACTAGGAATAATGACTAAGGAAATTCAAATTTCTTCTTTATCTCTATTTTAAAATAACTGGAAAGAACTTTATGGAAAAAAATGTAAATTTCCTAATATTTTGTAATCATAATCCACAAGGATAATTTCTTTTTAAATTGTTTATCAGTTGTCCTCAGAAATGTTAAATTGATTAATTCCTTATTTATCATATTAAAAAATTGATTTGGCTTCATTGTGCTTTAGTGGTAGAACAATATTCATCAAAGTGAAAGGTCCCAAGTTTGATCATAGTCGTTGGTGAACAGTGGCAGGTGTTGCTTTTGTGCTTTATTGTCTGTTAGGGTGATGATGAGAAATTTTCATGGTTACCTCCCTTGTGACATGTAAATACACCCTTTATCTATAAAAAGCTCTGAAATGCAATAATGCAATGCTTTCTTTTTCTTAACGATTCGATAAAGTGGCTAGATAAACAGACTTAGGCTATTAAACTTTCCACTTCACTGTATCAAAAAGTAGCTTATTTTGGTACCCTATTTTTGATACCAAATTGTAGTCTATCATCTAGAAACAAACAATAATTTTTCAGAGAATAAATGCATTGAAATGATTGTTTTATTAAAGTTTTTAATTTTCATTCACACTATTCACCATGCAATTATATATACAGTAAAATTATAATTACAATTATAAATCACATCTAATGAACAAGTTAACACATTTTAAGGTGCAGTTGATTAGACTGGTTTCCATCCGAGTAAAATGAAATTGGTTGTAAATGTATGCAAAAAATATTAAAATAAACATTTTTTTTAAAAATTACTAAAATTCTTAGTATTATAGAATAAATTTATTTGTGTGAACCTGCATTCAAAATTTAGTGGATTATTTATTTGTATGAGTTATTTACTTGGTAAGAAGGTCTTTTATTGATGCTTTATCATTTAAAACAGTTTTCTTTTATGAAAAGTTTAATTAGATTTGTATCTTTTATTGGTTAAAAAGCTTGAACTTTAATGTAACTATTATTGTTAATTAAAAATAAATCCTTTTTATTAATGAGTTATATGCTTATGTCTTTCTCATTTACATCTGATTGAATTGAATTGCCACCAACTCTTTTTAGCAGTTATATTTAAAATGTATTTAAGAAGCTAATTGTCTGGAAACAGTTTGCCTATTTTTCTTAAATGATCTATTTCTTGAAAGCGTCTACCTATGTATCAAGAATAAGAGACATTCTTGACTCTGAGTTTTTAAATATTAACTGGCTATATATACTATTTTCATAACTAGTAGCCAAATTGTTAGGGCTCTTGCCTTCGGTTGAACAGTTAGTGATTTTACTACCAACTTTGGGGTTGGATGTTTGGAATGGTTTGGAATGCACTTTAAACTATAGGTCATTGTCTAATTAGCCATAATGTGCAAAAAATTATATTTGAGTGCCAAATACCTATTTTTTAGTCAAAAAGATTTATAAGATCAGTAAGCCCAAAAATTACGTATCTAACACATTTACTATAGTAATATTTTTGTTAATTTAATAAATATGTTAGAAATGTTTATTACAACTAAAAAGTTTTTATCAATTAAAGTAAGTTCAGATTCATTGGAAATTTTAGTTAACCTCAATAGAGAGTATGATTCAAATCGAGTCAAAACAAGATTACTCTACCAAAACTTGCCGTTGAAAAATTCACTTACATTAGATCTGATCAACTTGATTAATTATATATTTTTGACATCAAATAGTCACTCTTGAAAAGATAAAGAAATATTTTGTTTAATTAACTCTACTTTTAAAGTAGGCTAACTGACTAAGAAGACCAGTTTATCTGAGCCAATACAGTAATTGTCTCAATTCATTTAAAAGTCTCCCATTTGTCATTATGTTTAGTTTTTAAGCCATTAAAATTTCTTGAACTGGTAGAAAAACAATGCTCAAAGCAAAATATCTTTAGAGGTATATTAAAGATTATATTGCTTAGATGAGAGAATGCAAATATAGAATTTTCTTTTATAATGTTCTGAAGATGTGCTGACTGTGGTGCAACTATAAATCCTTTTGTAGTGATAATAGGTTCATTTTATAGCTAAAAATCTTTAGAACTTTATTAAAATATTGGCAGTTTGTTGAAATTTAGTAGATTTTGGAAATTTCATGTCATTGCTATTGAAGAAATTTTCATCTTCAAAATTATGGGTTCAGTTACCTTAATTGGGTTGTAAATATGTGAAAACCTTTCTTGAAATGTTTTTAATTTCATAGTTTTCCATTTACTAATCATTTGAAATACTCCAGCACCTTTTAAATCTTACATTTTTATTTTCAATGGCCTACTCAGAAAAGTTTCTGTTATTGCAAGTTATAATTAAGGATGGTTTGAATGTGCTGTTCATTCTGAAAAAACATCCTACCACATAAAAGTAATTGGGATTATTTTTCTTGCAATCATAAAAGCATATAATCTATTTAAAGGTCTAATATAACTGAAGTTGGTACTGTGAGAATTTAATTTTCGCCAATGCTTAACTATTTCAAAGATATCCTAGTTATGGAGACAGTGTTCTAAAAAATGTTCAAGTGGAATATTGTTTGCCATTTATTTCCCAAAGAAATTTTTGTGAAGAATTATATTAATGTTCTAGAATTATCTTATTTAGTTGTATCTGAATTCAGAGTGAGTGGCTTTTGCAGTATATACTTATCAATTAAATTATTGCTTTTTAGTTTTTTTCCAGAAAGTTTCTTGCATTTTTCAGATTATCATCAGAGATATTGTAGACGAGAAATTATCATCCATTGGTTCGATTTTCCTAAAAATTTTAAGACATTTAAATAATTCATATAAAAGAACTGGTGTATAAAGTTCTTATTACTTAATAACCAAATTTAAAAAGTGAAAGAATAATTTTAATCCACACCACACAGTTACATATACAGTATTATTATAATTGCAATACATTATGTATCCAACTGCATATTAAAAAGTTAATATATTTTAATGTGCTGTTGATTAGACCAGGCCCCATCCGAGTTAAATGAAATCAGCTTTTAAATATATGTTCACAATTGAGTTTTTTTCTATTTTAAAAGTTTAAAGAAGAGTTTTGATAGAAATGAGAGAAAATAGTTTTTTATTTTGATTAAAATTCAGATCCGTCGCACACAACAATCAGATTAGTCACATTAATTCATATTTCAAAAAAAAATCAATATTTAATGTTCTTTTTTAAATGTAAATGCTATTAATGGAGCTTTCAAAAATATTCATATTGAATTTATTTACTGCTGATATTTCACTTAGAGTCAATTATACATTTATCTATATTACTTAGATATTATCTCTCACAGTACTGATTCAGACCTATTTTATATATACAATTTGATTTCTGTATCCAAACTTGAGTTAAAATATATTAGTGTAATTTATTTCATAAGGGAGTAAAAATATTTTTTTACAACATATTTATGTGACTTGTTATATGTCAAAGTATCAACCATTAAATTGTTTAAAACATTTATTTAGAATTGTATCATAAGTATGTTTTGAGATTGTTAAAATAAGTTTTAAGTAGTTTCTACTGAAATTATTCTTCAAAAGACATCAAAAATGAGTCGGAACATAGTGAAATAAAAATAGTGATTTTTTGCTTAGGGCAGAAATTGAATTTCTGTTATTGGTTATTGAGTAAAAAAAATATCTGTATTAAAAATTGCATAGTATTTTTTCTGTTTTAGTTTTGTAATATATATTAATGTTAATAATTTAATTTTTTTTAAAATTGACTCATTTCGAAAATATATTTTGCCAATTACAAAAAAACTTGCCTTTAATGAGTCCATATAACTAATATTTTTTTTTTAATTTGAAATATCATAGAAAGAGAAATATGAAAAAATATAATTATTTCATTCTCATTTATCAGCTGAACTGTTTGCACTCTGATTTTTAATTAACAGTTCTTATATTTGATTCTCATGTTTGTATTAACAAGTAATTTATTACAAACAGTTCAGTTTAAGTCTATTAAAAGTGCTATTAATGTATTTAAACTGGAAGTTCCAATCAAAATTATCCTTTGTCTCCAAAAAGTGATCATAGAGCCACAACAAATCAGTTTACACTTATTCATTACATATAGTCGTGATTAAAGCATTAGAGAGCTTTATTTAAATAAAGCTGTCCCTGTCCTTTCAATTTGGAATTTGCAATTCTATACAAATGCTGTAAACAGTTTAAAGTTTATATTTCTTTTTGGTGCTCATATTTCGTAGATACATCTGCACTTTTAACATTTATAAATTACATAATGACGTTTATAGCTTGATAAGGAAAGAAAATGAAATCCTTTGTATCCAAGTTGACGATAAGAGGCATTTATGAATTTAGGTTGGTTTGATTTGAATAATTTTATCAATATATTCAGAAATTGGACAGCTTTTTCAATGATATGAGTTCGTTGTCAAATTAACTCTTTCTTACCAAAACTGATTTTTAAGTAATTGTCTTATAAATTTATTCTTAATAAACTTAAAAGGTTATCAAACTCAAAACATTTTGATTTTTCTAATTCATGCTCAAACTGAATTCTAGAGTTCTTATTCAACTTTATGATGTAATGTTTATCTGTAAGTCATCAGATAAATTGTCATGATGGAATTTGACAAGATTTAAAGCTCTAAAATTTTTTATTCACTTTGTATAACAATTTTATTACAGCTTTCTCGCCTTATTTGTTATATTTGACTAGTTTATTTAGAGTTCCTTTATAAAAGTCAATTAGATATTTTATTTTCATATTTATTAGGATTTATGAATATCATCAAATCTGTCCATTGTGTGTGTGCACTGTTAATATAAGTTTATAAAACTTTTTATATATGAGTTTATTAAACTTTTTTATTAATAATAATTGATGTCTTAGATTTTCAGGTGCAAAGATTAAATTTTCTCAATGTTTTCATCAAATTTAGTTTAACTAGTAAAACAAATTGAAGAATGGTTAATTTTAAAACTCTTATTAATATTTATGCATTTTACTAAAATCAAGTATTTTTAAACAAGAACTTATCTTTATGATTTTATATTCATTATTAAATTTCGTGCTCTAAGATGGGTCATATAAAAAGATTATGTAGATAATATGAGATGGAACAGAAGTCTGGTTGCACTTTATTCTCAAGACACAGATCTGATGTTCAATTCTTGGGCTGTTCAAGGTCGATCCAAACCTTTCCCTACAGTGGATCGATAAAATTAAATACCGAATGTGGTAAAATTAAATTACCTACAGTGGATCGATAAAATTTTTTAATTAATGCTGGAGTTTAATATGAAAACTACTCAACTTACAGAAACATGTTTTGCACCCTATGGTCTTCGATAATGAAAACAGATGTGGACATTTATACCATTCATATCAAATTATGATTAACAATGTATGTTATGTTGAAAATCTTTCATTTGAATTGTATGAAAAATTTTTATTCTTTGTATTTAAAGTTAAGGAAAATTTTCCTTAAAATTTTGTTTTTTATAATTTGTATAAAATTAAAAGTATTTTTATTAATTAATTTTTTGAATATTAAAAAGTTTGAATAAATTTCTTTTCAGAGAAATTTGAGGCATTCAGCTGACATAAGTTATCTCTTAAGAATACCCAATAGTAGAAGCTCAAATTCAAGTCTTTCATCTGTTTTAGAAGACAGGTGAGCAAGAATTTATAAAGGAAAAAATTTCTAATTTTTAGTTAATAAAATATTTGGGGTGTAGTGAATAAATATGAGAAATAAATTTTCTAAGCCTATTTCACGTTCTATTTTGTTTTTGTATTTTATATTTCTTTTTTCTTGGTACCATTCTGTTATGTTCAAATTTCATTGAAAAAAATAATTTTTTGAAATTTCGCCATTAACTGTAAACCTTTTATATTTAATAAGATGTCAAAAATATATAAAATTTTGTTTGCCTTATTTTATTTTTGTTAAATGTAATTAATCTAAAATATTTTCATATTTATTTGAAAATATTAAATCATTATGAGCTATTTAAAAAATTGCAATAGGATTCAATCTCGTGTTCTAAAAGTAATTTTGCTATAATTATTATTTATCAAATCTATGAAGTATGTCCTAATCTAATTAACCTGCATGTGCAAAAAGCAACTCTGGAGCAACAATTAAAACCTGTTTATGTGATGTATGTTGATATTGTATCTTACGTAAGGTTTTCATTGCTTCCATTTTTACATACATAAATGTGTTTAATTTTACAATCAGCAAAAATTGGAATATTTAAATTATAGATGTAACTTTTAATAATTTATATTGGTTAATTACAGTGTTTTTATAGTTGAGTACCAAAATTTGGAAATAAAATCGTTATGGAAAATTTTTGATGAACTTTTGCATTTACTTTGATTATAAAATTTAAAATAATTCTTAAAATGCATTTAAATATTACAATTGTGATTTTGTTCAATTTTTTTAATTTCTAATTTAGAGAACTGTGCAAAATGTAATAAAAAAATTTTTACTTCCCCTTTTATAATATCATTTGTTTAGTTTACTAAATGCTATAATTTACTTAGTATGTAAGAATAAAAATATTGCAAATTTATGTATTATATAGTAATGAGAGCAGTTTTATGTTTGAGAAATACTAATTTATAAACTGTTTATTTATACTGTGAGTAATTCTAAAATGGTTATTTCGTTAAAAATTTAATTAATTTTTGTGTTAAGAATGACATTGTGAATTGATTGGAAATGTAAGCAAATATAACCTTGATCTCAATTGTAATTCAGAGAGCATTAGTTTGTGTGGGCATGGCATCTGTTCAAATGATCTGACCTTGAAGGCCTCACCCCACTCAATTTCATTTCACTTTTTCTCTGAGGCTTATCACTTTCCTAAGCTTGTTTGAAGAAATGGCTATCCATATTGAGATGCTTCATGTGGAAATAATTACTTTTCTCAAAGTATATTACCATAAATCCTCAAATCCAAATGATGAGACTAATAGGTAATTTAATTTTTGTATTTCTTCATTAAAAGATGTTTCTTCCATCTCTGTTTTGGAATTTTCATTGTCCCTCTTGACTCTTCATCGCTAAACTTAGAGATAAAATTATCTTTCAAAAATGTGCTTGTTAATTTCATTTTACCTAGAAAAAGTTCTTGCTAAATCGAAATCAATGCTTTTTTTTTTTTTTTTTTTTTTAAGAAATAACTGTTAATATTGACATTAAATGTGTTTTTGTTTTTATCTGCATTTTTCTGCATTGTTTTCTGTAAGTTTCTATTATATTTTTGCTTTTACAATTTGAATCATATTTTTAATATTTCTAGAATTTTTATTGGAAAATTAATCAATAAAAAGTGGTCAGTTTTGGAAAATATGAACAAAAATATTTGTTTCATATCATTAGTTTTATCACATTTATATTTTTAAGACAGTTTATTTCATTATTTAATTTTATTTTTATAAATAATAAAGTATCAATAGCAAATTTTCAGATTGAATCATATGTATAAAATATTTATGTTAAAAAAAAATTTCTTTTGCATTGAATCTTGGAAAAGAAAGTAAGGAAATTGTGTGTGAGTGCAATTTTCTATTATTCATGGTATAGTTATTTTGTAATGGGTCCCCCTCCCCCCCCAAAAAAAGTTAAAAGGTATGAAATTATATATAATGTCATTATTGAAATTTAAATAAACTAATATTTCTTTCTTGCTATCGTTAACTTTATTTACATTCTTAAAAATGTTTAATCCTACTTTGAAATTTTTCATTAATATTTAAGTTCTTTAACAATTTTTTTCTAATCTAACTGATAAGCATGCTTTTAACTAACCTTTTATTTTCAGCAGTGCTTTGAGAAGAACCCAACCACCAAATAGTCTTTTCTTGTCTAGTAAATCATTTCATGACCAACAGAGGCTCAAAGCTTACCAAAAAATGGCTTCTGTTGAATCCATAGGAGCATGTTCCTTAGATTTTGATTCCAGTGATCATTTTATGGCTAAAGAGCTTACAGCTTCTGAATGTACTTTGCTCAGTAATGGTATTACGCCGTCCATCCCAGAAGTCGCTAGAAATGGCAGTTCGCTCATAGATGATCCTTCTTTAGAACCAAGGTTCTAAGCTATTAATTTTTCTCATTCATTATTAATGCTATTAATAACAAATGTGTAATATTCTAATAATGTTATAATAACAAGTATCTTTTTTAATCTTTTGCTTAACTTTTCTCAATGCAAAATAATCATCAGCCATTGCATGATGTAGAATAGTGTTAATATTGCTATTCATTATTTAAAATTTAAAAAATATTTGTTCAAATCTTTTCAATCATGCTTCTCAAGAAAAGAGACTAACTATTGAATTTGGATCTTTAGTTTATTTTTTATATTTATGTATATTATTATGTTTTATGTTGTGACAGTATGTAAAAATATATTGATTTTAATAATTTATTTTATAAACATTATCTTTTAAGAAATGTTGAATTGTAAATCTTAAAAATTCTAATAATATTTTTTATTGGTATTTTATTTAAATTTAGTTAAGATTTTACTAAATTCAAAAAAAATTTAAATTTGTAGTAATTAGTTTCATTTAAATTACTAAAATTTTTCAGTATTTAATTTTATAATAAACAAAAAAAAAACTTTTAGATGTATTTATGCTTAACGATATTGCTTAACTAATAATAATTATTATAATAAAGTAAATTAAACTTTGCACAATATTATGTTCTGAATATGATCTCAAATATGTTCTGTAAAAAGATATGCAATTTTCCATTTAGACTGAAAAACTCTGCACTCACTATCAACTTTACATTTTTGTAACATTATGCCTAAATCATAACAATTATGGAACTCGACACAACATATATGGATATAGCATGACTCAAACAAATGCACAATACCTTCACAATCACTACTTCGCTGTACATATAAAATCCTTCTCCTACCGTATCGCTTCGATTACTCAACTGATTCACATCGTGCTGATGCACTCCTTTTGTATCGATAAGGATGGTTCTAGTCTAGGCTTGCGAAGCACATGGAAGATTCTATTCTCAACAAAAATAAGGTATTTCTGCTTGTTGCTAAAAAATGGCGTTACTGTCCATCTCTCTTGCTTGTCAAGGAACATGCTTTCCTTATAATTACTTATAAATGTTGTGGGTGCATTTCAAAACTTCTGTAGAGGAATCAAAGGAAGATGCTCATGATTCTTCTTTCTGTGACACATTGTGATCGCAGGTCGTATTTTTGACAAGACTGTTATAGGGTGAAGTATTTTTTGTTATGAAATAAATGATTTGTAATTGCCTTTACGTATTTCATATGTTTAAAATTAATTTATTATTATATAAAAATATTTGCTTTTAAATTCTGCTTTATTGAAAACTATATTTATTAATTAGTTAGAGTAAATTTTATTGTAATTTTTTTCTCGTATGCAAAAGAGTGGTGTAGCTTCTGAATATGTAAAATTTGACTAAACATATGTTAAGGTTATCATTTTGTGAGTTATTTTTATTTTCTAAAATTCCTGCTTGTTAATTCTATTATAATATTTGATGTAGATCTAAATGAGAAAATCATTTCTTTTTACAATGTTATTTGTTGATTTTAACTAAATGTGCAATACATTTTTATGATGTATAGATTTGAAATGAAATTGTATGAATGAAATAATACTGTAATGTTACTTTTTCTAGGTCTTCCGATGATAAACCAATATTAACTAATGGGATTAAATCAAATGATAAAAAAGAGTATACTGTGGCTGAGATAAAGCTACCCTCATATGTTAGTATTAGCTGTGCTATCAACGGTTACACTAACTACAGTCGTTTTTGTCGCAGTAGAGAAAACAGTCCAGCTAGAAGCTCTTTTCGAAAGTCAAGCTTAGAGCCTAGTATGTTAGCAGACATGAATCGTAAAGACTCTTTTGACCACAAAACAAGCTGTCGCTACTCTCGCAGTCACTCTGACTGTAATGGGACAATGCATAGTGTATTTACAGAAACTAAACAAATAACTGTAAGCAAACAGTTGCAAATACCCCTGAAATCGAGCCGAAAATTCATTACAGAAGTGACTTTAAGCAATGGTAGTTCCACCATAGAAGAAAGAACAGAAACCACTAGTCCAATCAAAAAACCTGTTACTAATGGACATACACCTGAAAAGTTAGTATTAGCAAAAGAAGTTGGAAACGGTGGTACTAAATCACTGGTTCAGCAAAGAATTGAAAGTTTGTATGGAAAAACGGTTGGAGAAGAACTTAAACTAACTCTTAAGAACAATAGTAAAAGTAAAGAGCCAACTATTAGTAATGGAGATACTAGTATTGCTTCCCAAAATAATACTCCAAATGGCAAAAGCTATACTGGTACGTTATTATTTCATTTGAGTTTAATGATTCAGTATTTTTACATTAATAGCAATAAAGTTCCTTTTATTGAATTTCTGATTTCAATTGCTTTATTAAGCTTATTCACTTTTTAATCATTATAATTGTCTAAGAATATTGCTAAATTTGTTGAAGCACTTTAAATTTAATTATTTTATCTTAGTCTGTCCAAATTAAATAAATTTAGAATCATGATTTTTATACTAGGAAATAGTTTTAGTATATTTTCTTTTAAAATCATCATTAATTATATATATATTATTACATTTATAGTTTTAAATGCTTTTGCTTATAAGACTACATAATTTTAATCGCATTTTTACAAATGTTATTAATAAAAACTAGCTGAAATTGTGTACTTTGATTTACATTCTGTACAGATTTATATGTTTTGTTTCAACTATCTTTACGTGAATATCTTTTTGACACATATATCTGTATAAAGTGATATTTGGGAAATTTAATATTTTATAATCCAATAATTCTTTTCCTAATACCTGGTGATTTCAGTTAAATGATATATTAAACTTTATTTTATTTATGATCTTAGTTTCCATTAACTCAAGCGGCCAAATTATAAAAAAAAGATATATATTTCAATTATGAATTTTTTATGTATGTGTTAACAAAAAGGATCATTAATGAAAATGTCTTAATATTCTCATATCAGCGATTTATAAATTTTATGAATATTCATTTACCTATCTAAAGTTAACCGTATCTAACGGTATCATTATTTTTCTGGTGCAAGATTCACCTTACAGACAATATAAAGGGGTAGGTGTCAACTCTGTCATAAAATTATAGAGCTAATCCACAAAATCATTGCTATCCAAAGATCCTGCACCTTAAATGGATACCAGCTCATAATGCCATTTTTAATAACGAGATAGCTGGTGAGCTCGCTAAAGAAGCCCATAATTCTCCTCAGTCTTCCAAATGCTTGACCCTCATTGATGCCAATGCAGTTGCCAACAGAAAATTAATTTGCCAACAATAGAGAGAGAATTAAAAAGTTTTTCCATTCCAGAATTAAACAGAGACGTAACCATTTCAACTATGATAGCCAGGCTTAGAACAAAACATTTTAAAAGCATGAGCATTTCTACAGGTGGACAAAATAGTTACACCATGCTTTGTCCTCTTTGCCCAAATAACACCCAACTTCTTCAACAACACATCTTCAGCTGTACAGCGATACTGGCCAAGCTTTTTAGCATCAGCATAGAGGATTCTGTGGAGCTTATTTTTACAAATAAATCTGTATAGATCGCTTTGACTTTCATCGACAGCTTCAAGGACATTTAGGGTTTTTCCACGTACTCCCTGGACACATCATCATCAGGAATGTTTCATGTTTTTGTCCAATAAGTAGTTAATTTGAAGGGTAGATTTTATTTTTAATGCTTTAATAAAATTTTCAGCTTAAAATATATAGTTGGACTCCCAATCTAGCAACATGAGTTATAAAAAAAAAAGTTTATTTCAAGAAATCCATGATATTAAATTGAATTGCAACATTATAAACAGTTATCAAAAGCTGAAATATCAAACCTAAATAAATATTTATCATAAATTAACCAAACTAATAATTGAACAAATTCACTGAATACAATGGATTTTAGTTTTATATGTTCTATTCCATCTCAGTCATAAATATTAGTAGTTCCAAATCCACCTTTAACTATTGATCCATTGCAAATTAATTTTATTTTTAGTTTTATACTTCATAAATTCACATTCTAATTAATTAGTTTTAATCTTGTATAAATACTGGAAGCCTTAAAAATTTCATATTTGTTTAGGTTATTATTTGCATAGAAATAGTTTTAGCAGAGTGGAGAAATAAATATAATGTGTTTATATTAAGTGTAGTAAAAAGTTATAAAGTTTTGTCTGTCTTCTGCTGCAAAATAGTTTACTAATAGTGTGTTGTGTTTTTGTCATGCAATGAGATGGGATATAGTTATCAATCATACAGAACCTGAAAGAGAAACTTGGGATCTTGAAAGTGAGAAGTATCATGATAAATAATTTATTTATTGTGAATTTTATTAAGAAAAAGTACTCTAAAATCATACAAATCAGTATTCTGAACTTTCCAAACAATAGACAAAAACTTTCCTGGTCAATTGCATGCTTTGGAAAAGATTCTGAAGACTGGAAGACGTTGCATTAAGCTGATATACATGAATCTGCTAACAGCATGGAAAACTTTTCTAGTAGAAAATGATGAAACAGAAATAGAAAGTGCATATGTTCTTAAATACAAAGCACAAATATCATTGAGAGAATTTTGATGATGCATGATAAATCTTGAAATGAAACATTTATTACAAAGAAATTCACATGCTCCTTTAAAAACTACTAGAGTTGGGCATAAATATTACTGGTGAATGTTATAAATAGTAATTGCTATAACTGAACCAGAAAATTTGGTCAAAAATATTCATTTACTCGCAAATATTTGGGCCTTGTAAAGTTGCTCCAGGATAACACTCAATTTCTTGTTACATAACTGCTCAGGGACAATTCATTAAGCCTTTGATGTAGGAATTTTTAAACTCTTGATGTAGCTCCTAAATAATTCCTTCAGATTATCATTTATTTTTGCTGATGACCAATATCTTATTTTCTGTTCACATCCAGATAGTAAAAGTACAAAAATTTGGTTGACAATTTCTTTGCACTGAAAGAAAAATCAACTTATTATGCTGCTATTCATGTTGCCAATATTTTTATAAATATAAATTTTAAAAACTGTGTTAACCTCCTTGCAGCACATTGCACAATTTCCATGGGTAGCATAAAAGTGATAGCCGAAAAACTTGTTTTGTGGACCGTTTCGCAGTCTTCAAGCTCCTTAGTTCTTGTATCGTTTATCCTGCTGTTCACTTGATATTGGTTAATCTGAATTTTGTACATATATGGCTGCCAAGTAATGCACAGTTTCAAAATGGTGACTTATTACATCGGCAATCCACTTTAGCACGTTTTGCCGAATAAAGAAAATACAAGCTGAAGCTGTGGTATTTCAGAATCGTGATTGGCAATACATTAAAGGGCTTCATTTTCAAATAATGCAACAGCGTAGCAGGTATTTAAAGCGTAGTTGTTGGCTTATACTTTGCCAATGGTAAGTTTGTCTGGTTTAATATTGCTACAATTTGTTGAATTTGCTCACCAAAAATCCTGTTTCTTCCCGACTTGCATGTCTACCTGTCGTCGACATCAACATGCAAGGCAGTGAAAGCTTGTTGGTGATATAGTATGTTACGGATGTAGAAATAATTTTTTTAATATACTGCAGATAATTCTCTGAAGTTAAATAAACTTAGTTAAACATAGATTGTATTGAAATTAGTTCTTCAGAGAATTCATCTTTCGGAATTTTAGTTCTATGCCTGTTTATTTCCATTAATGGGTATTTTATTTTGAGATTATATGTTACTATGGAGTTGTGCTATTAGATATCTCAGCCTTAATTTAATTGAACTATAATTTTGCCTATTAATTTTTGCAAATGGTTATTATTATTGAATAAATTTTATTCTTTTAAAATCCTGTCAGTTGTATTTCAACATACTTAGTTTTAGATAGTAAGTATTTATATAATAGTCAGTCAATAAAAAGTAGCAAAATTTTCACAACCTGTAATTTCCTTAGGGATGCAATTTTGCCTATTACTTATCTTACTTATTATTATAACTTATCATTATTCTTAAATTTATGTTTAACTCTGCAAACTGTTCTTGACCAGTTCAATGTTTCATTTCAGCTTTTCTGTAATGTTTAATTATTTATTTTGGCGTGAGGTAACAAATAGTGGTAGTTGTCCACATTCCTATGAAATATATAAGAAATTTTTATAGCATTTTGAGTGGGCAAAGCTCAAAGATATCTAGCAGGAAGTGTTTCGTGAATGTTATAATTTATATTCTTGATGTTATTTTTGATTTCAAGTATGTTGAAGATAGTTATAGCAAAACTGATGAAAATTTATTGGATTCCTCTTTATATTATGTTTGGTGCAGCATGCCCAATTTTGGACCTTGCGCCATAAAACCCAACCAACCATCTTTATATTATGTAGTAATGAATCTGAAAATTCCTTTTCTAATTTAAACATTCGATAGTGGTGCAAAATTGATATTCCTTTCTAATAAAGATTTTGTGAGTATATTATAAAGTAAATCATATTTTAATCAATATTTTCTTTCAAAATTTTGCTTAAAAACTTCTTACATATTTTAATTCTAAAATATATGCAGATTTGAAATATGTAATAAAGTAATTTTTTAACCTATTTTGATACATAAAAAATGTATAGTGAAATGGTTAAAATCAATGATTCTATTAAGCAATTAATGTAGAATTTCTTTATTTAATCTAACTCCAATCTTATAATTCATGTATCATCAAAGTATAATCAATAGCTTTAAGTGTAAATATCGTAAGATATTTCTGTAAAGAGTGACCATATCTTAGAAGCACCTTATGAAATTGATGTTGTAGATATAATGCACTAATCAATCTACGCTTGAAATGATGTTGCAGAAAAATATCTTGCTCATTTTAACATCCATGCTTTATTAAAGGAACCATTGTTTAGGAAGCCATTTACTTGACGACTTGAGTAACAATGAGTGAAATTTGACAAAGAAATCTACTGTCTTCCAATATTACTAAAATATTTTTTCAACATTATATTTATGATTAGAGCAAAGTTTACTTAAAAAATTAATTTTAAGATGTTCTTATTTTATGCATATAAAATATGAAAATAAGATATACTTATTTTGTTTTTCTGTTTTACAAACTTTTGATTTTAATAGCTGTTTTACTGGTCTCTGTAATGTGGATGAGTTTCTAAAAGTGAGAGTCTACTATATCTCCTTCAGTTGTATCTTTTCATTATTCTTCTTATTCTAACCAAATTACAAAGTTCAGTAAGGTATGCTTAACTTTATAAACTAAAATCAAAAAGCTGTTAATATGCTTAAAATTTGATAATTTATTCTTAAGTTTAATTCAAAATTAGCTAACAAAAAATTAAATAAAGTTGTAATAATTGATGTTATTAATTTCTCAATGTGTTAAACGCAAGGGATGTATTTTATTGGATATTATGTCACATAAGTCTTGATGGAAAGGCGAGAGCAAGTTGCAGCTGTCAAAGCTGCATAGAATTCAATTTTACCATCGATTACGCTATGAGAAAGGGCATAAAAATGTTTTTATATTTTCTCTTTGGAAAGTGTCATAGAACATGCAGATCAGCAGTAAACTACTGACCATTTTCCCATACCTCATATCATTGTCAAATTTACTGTTATAAAGAGTTGATGTTCATTTGACTCACCTTCATATCAGGCAAACATTTCGCACAGACATTTGTTTGTAACTGAATTAAATCCATGATGTAAAACATGTGATAAATCTTATACCATCTATCATATTTTAATTTCATGTTGTGATAATTTATATTTTAAGTTTGGTAATAATATATTTTTTTAATACTTTTTATTTTTATATGTATTAAATTTTAATTATGTAGTATACAATAATTTTTGTTTTTTAATATTTTAATGTTGTTTGAGTTTTGAGAAAAAAATTGTTACATAAAATCTTATTTTCAGCAGTTATTCCTTTTTTGGAACTTACACCATAAGACCTGACCAACTATTTCTGTTTAAAATAAATATTACGTTATAGTTTGAAATGTTATATATTGGATGACATGCATTTTGCAATGTTGAACATAAATTTTGTAAATTCAAATTAAGATATTCATAACTACTTTTACAGGATCTGTCAGTCCTCCAGTATTTAGGCACTTAAATAAAGATTTTCGAAAGCAACTTCAACAAGGACATGTACCTAATAAGAAGACTGATGCTGAGAAGCCCCTACTAAAGTCAACAAAGAGCTCAGAAAAAACTCCAGAAAAGCAAATACTTGTCAAAAAAGAAAGTTCCTTTTCTCCTATTTCTAATGGAGTTGCATATGATGAATGTAAGTAAAATTAAATATTTAGTATTTATTAAAATGATTTTTCCAGATATCCTGATGAATCAAACTGTAATTAGCATTTTGATGTTTAATTCAACCCTTTTGTGAGTTGAATTCCTATATCATGTGTGGTTATATGTATTGATTCTACAACCATCTTAAGCTGTATTTTTCTTTCAAATTAACAAGTAATTGACCAATCTAGCAATCAAAGAATTGTTCCCCCTGCTCTTGATTCAGTAATATATGTGCTTAATTCCCATCTTGAGTTTGAATGTTTGCTCTGGCTTAAAATTCACTTTAAATTGTAAGTTTCAGTCTAAGTAGTACTTACTTTCATAATGACCATTAAATGATAAACCAATCAATCCAACACTTGTATTAAAAAAACGTCCTCAAAGAAATATTAATTATTTTTTGCAATTGCAGTTTACTTATTTTTAACTTAGTACATTACCTAAGACAAATTGGCCATATGTATTTTATTTTTTCATTTATTTTATTATTATTATTTTGTTGGAAAACTTAAGAAATGGTCACATTGACTTTTTGGATGGTGCATGGATTTCTCTTATTTATAATTTTATTATATATATTTTTCTATAAAATAACTAATTTTGGATACCATTTTACATAATTATAACTGGTTATAACTAAATAGCTCAATTGTTCCTTCTCTCTTCTCAACATATGTTTTTATAATATATTCAGCAATTATTTGTTGTAAATGTGAAATTAAAGCATTCTTTTTAATTTTATTAATTTTGATGATGTTTTTCAAACTTTCAAGTATGCAAATTTTTTATTGTTTCAACTTTATAATAAAAATTCTTTTTTTCCTCCACAGGTGATAGAGTAAAGTCTATGACTCCCCCACCTCTAAAGTCATTTGAAGAAAATAAAAATAAAAGCTCTACAGGGGATGAGGAAAGAGAAGGTTATAAATATTTAAACCTTGTGGATGTAGAAAAAGAAAAGATTCAAGAAAAAGTAAAGAAATTAGAAGAGGAATTAAAAAGTGACCCTAATATTACAGAAGATGCCTCTGGAAAAATTAGAGCTGCCTGTGGGAAAGCAAATCTTCTCATGTCGCAAAAATTTGAACAGTTTAAAGGACTCTGTTGGAAAAATATTGTAAGTAATAGTTTGAAATTATAGTGAGAACACTTAATAATAGAACATAAATTATCAATACTTTAAAATTCAGTTCTGTTTATAGGTTGTCTGCTATTTAAATGTTATATATTTACATTATTAAGATTTCTTTATGTCTGCCTTCTATTAAAAAAGATTACAGTAAAGTTTTTTTTATAGCCTGAATCACTGAAAATGCCATTAGCAATAAAATATTGGTTCAGTATGAATGTTTTTATTAAGATGTATATAGTATATTGCTTTAAATGCTCATTTTTATATTAATTTTGCTTTGGTTAAATTTGTGGGGTTATCAGTAACTTCCTTTGTAAGAAGAGTCTCCATTCTTAAATAATCTCAAAATTTCCATTAGATTTTTTTTAAGGTCAAAATCTTCATCCATGAGTTTTATTATTATTTTTTTTATTTAATATCCTTATTTCTAAGTACAATATTTAAATTTTTTATGCTTAATAATAATAACTTTTTGAATAGACAAAAAAATAACTTTTTGAATTAATTTAAATGAATTAATTCAAAAAGTTTTGTGTTTGGATCATTTGTTTAATTTTATGTAATATTGATCAAATTCTTTTAGATAACATTCCTTTATTATATAGGATATTTTTGTTCATTTTACATTGCAAACATTGTAAAATTCTTTCGTGCATTGTAAGTAACAAATCTTTTATTTTATGAAAAATGTTGGGCATGAAATTGGGGGCTTAAATTTTATATATATTTTATTAATGAAGCAATGAATTGATAAATTTGATTAACCTAGATTAGATTTCTTGAATCAATTATATCTGTTAAAAATGTGATATTCATTCTTTGATTATTAATAAGTTAAATTTGTAATTAAGAAATAAGTACATTTTAATTTAAATGCAATATTTCTGCAAGTAGACACACCCACATAAGAATAAAGACGTAACTTTTAAAATGTCTTAGTTACATCTTTTTGTAAGAAAAAGACGTAACTTTAAAAACTTTTTCTCTTTTACAGATTTAAAGTTAAAATTAACTGTAATTTTGTTGTAAAATTTTTAAATTACCACATCCTATATTATCTTTTTCCTTATCATAGGAAGTGTATTCTTTTTCACTGTTATCTTAAGTTGAAATGTTAATCGCATTTTCAAGAATCAGATTGAGATGGAAACTTTAAGGGGCTATTTTACTGTTTGCTTATTTCTTGTGAAAATTAATTATAATAGTGTATGACATTTTATCTGATTTCTTACATTACTCTTAATAAGACTTTCTTAGAGTTTCCTTTTGTGCTCATCATTAAGTCACTTTTAATTAAAAAAAATAATCAAAAAAATTTATATTTACAATATATTGAGTTTCTTCTATTATTTATAATAAGTGTAATTTATTTAGTTTTATTTAATATATATTTGTACATTGAAAATATATGAGCCATTCACATCAAACTGAATGATTTAATAAATGTAAATATTACAGGAAGAAAATCCTGGCGTGCCTTTCTATACTACTGCTTCCGATCTTGCGGGATTCTGGGATTTAGTATTGCTTCAAGTAGATGACATTAATACTACTTTCAAGGACATTGAGGCTATGAAACTGAATGGTTGGAAAGAAGTTGTCAGTGACAAAGTAAGGTTTTAATTTTCACTATAACTCTGTTGAAAGTCATTTTTTATATGGATTGTATTGAATTTGTCAAATATATTATTCGGACTTTTTCTTTTTTAAATGTGTATAAAAGATATATTTCTTGTCAACAGAGGGTCTTTTGCAACATTATGTTTAATGAAACTTTTAATTTCGAACTGTGGTTATGTATTTATTTAATGTCACATAATGCTTTCTCATTAACAATTTTTTTTTTGGTATGTTTATATTTAATACAACACAATTTTAAAATGTGCTTCCATGAAGATTTATATATATTATTATTGAATATTAACCTCAAATTATTAACAAGATAAACTATAAAATCGTTCAATCAAACAATTTTATTTCATGATTTGTCTGTACAAAATAAAAGAACAAATATTGATGTTTGTAATAATATAAATGCATCATTAATAGCATATAACAACTTAGATTTATATGTTTGAAGAGATAAGGTTTTTTCTTATATAGTTAACTCAATATTTAAAGTAAATGATATTAATATATTTTATTTTAATGTATTTTTTAAATTTTAAATTTGAATTGATAAAATATATTTTTATTAATATTTTCTGTCATTGTACATTTAGAACCTTTTAAAATTAATAATAGTGGATTTTTCTAAGTAAGACTTAACATCTGATCCCTTTATTATAAATATTTTGCAATTAACCTGAAATTCTGACATATGTCAGATTTTTCATAGATAATTAACCACAAAATCAATTATAAAACTAAAAACTATCCAGATTATTATGCATCTTTGGACACTTAGCTTTAAAATTGCAACTAATCATGTAATTACAGTCTGAGGAAAAAATTTTCGGCATCATTGACTTCAAACCTAAATCTATAATATTTGGAAAAATTTGGGACTTAACAAAATTCTTTTTTTTAATTCAGAAACTTATTTACAGTATTGTAACACAATAATATTTAATCTATTATATCAACCAATTATGGACATTAATTTACTTGCATTCCTAATGAATCTTGAAAGGGATATTCAAGAAATTATCTTAGATAACTTTTTGTTCTCTTAGTTTTTCATTTATAAATTACTAGGTGAAATTCTGGTTATGTGTTAAATCTTGAACCAGCAGTTTCTTTGTATATAATATAAAAAATACATAAAAGCGCATTTCTATCTAGATGTATATTTAACTTTTACTACTTGTAAAATCATCTAGGTTTTATTATTCGTTAATAATTATTTCTCACCTTAAATTTCTCTTTCATTATGTCATTCTTCTAATGTAATTAAAATAATTTGCTGTTATTTTAAGCAACGTTTCTGTATTCAATTTTTATAATAGAATTATAAATTAATTTTTTTCTAATTTAACTGGAATCCTTATAGTAATGTTAATCTTGTACTATTTTTAATGTTTATTTTCAGCCTGTTGTAGCGCAACCGAAAATTCGGCATCCTGTTACGAATGCTGTCTCTAGATCGAACCCAACTACTCCCAAACGCTCTGCCAAGTCTACAGAGTTGCTCAAAGCAAGAGAAGAAGCGAGGAAAAAGCTATTGGCAGCGAAAAAGAAAGGTCGCCAACAAGCTGCCTCAAATGATGATGATATCGCCATTTTTGCTCCTGCTTCTTCCAGTTAATAAAGATAATTACTTTTGTCTTTTTCATATTTTTGTGATATCAAGTATTAACAATTTATGATAAAATGAACTGCTGGAAAAATTGTGATTTTTTATCATGTTAATTTATTATTTGAACTTTACCCATTTTTTAACATTCAAATTTCTTCTCTCATAAACACTAAATGAGAAACAAAAAGTTGTTGAAATGATGATATTTTTTATATATTTGCTTTTAACTATCTTGAAAAAATTGAATTGGTGATCTATATAATTTTAATCACAGATTTTTTCTTTTTGTTGATCATTTTATAAAGCACAATTCAAAAGTTTAATTCTTATTAGCTAGCATTCTTTTAAATCAGTAGTTGCATTAAGAAAAGAATATTTTCAAAAGTATGTTATTTAAATATGCTACTTTATATAATCTATGGGAAAAAAACTAAAATCTTGATATATACTGAACTTAGTGTATGGACATGAAAACTGCATAAACAGGACTATTCCCTTTTTATTTTTTAAGGGGAGAGATTTGTATAAATGTATTCTTTATTGTAAAAACTACATTTAGTTTGCAATATGTTTATCATTGAAGACTGAAATTTCTGATTTGTAGTCATAACATAAAATATTTTATTATTATTTATCTAAGAATGATTGATATTGTAATGTATAAATTTTATCTAGAATATTCCAGTGATTTCCGTCACAAGGAATGCTATTTATTAATCTGTTTCATATGAATAATCTATTTATAAAGGATAATATAATGCATAATAAAAGAATCTTTATTTAATAAGTAATTATAGAACATAATGTGCTAAAAATGGTTTGAATAATTTAAAGACATGAAGTAAACACTTTGACAACGATGTATATTTAATGTCTTGTATACTAGGTTAAGAATTCTTAAAGGAATGTTATGTTTTTAAAAAAATTTTTTTTTAATATTTGAAAAATGATTATGAAGCTGTTTCCATTTGAAATTCAGAAAATTATTCTAACTTACAATTTTTACACTTTTTTAAAAAACGATTTATGTATTATTACTAAGGAATTGTATCATTTGTCAATGTAATACTCAATATTTTAACTACTTTAAACTTAATGGTACCTTTCATGTATATTTGGTTTGTGCTAAACTGCTCTTTTCCTGTAAATAATTGTATTTAAATTTTTAGATTATTGTACCTATTAAATTGTTTTTCACTGGAGTTTAAATTTTCTAAGAATTTTAATTGTAAATACATATAAATGAGGATGTCTTTTTTTATTGATACTGTTTTATATCTTTAAGACTTTTCAAGTTGCAAAAATGTAATTTTGTTTTGGTATTTGATATTTTTTTTAAATAATGTAAGTGTTATGTGTGTAAAAAGGTCTGTGTAATTTCATACTAAAAGCACTGAAAGCAAATTGTTCTGCACAGTAGTGCTAAAGAGATTAATATTTTTCTGCAGACTCAACAATTTTGTTTAATAGCTTAAAAATATTTTAAGTCCTTTAAATTTTTATTAACTACTTAACACATTATTCCCATTATAAGTGAAATTACTTAATCAGTAATTATGAAACATATCTTTTTTTTTCTTTTTTTTTAAAGATATACAACCAGCTTATTTTAGAAAAAAAATCATACTTGTCAAAAATTTTTCAAATCTAAATTTATGTACATTGGTATTTTGAATTAACAATCTATTAACTTTGACAATCATAAGTTTCTTATTTTGTATTTACTTTTTTAATTAAATGTTTCGCTTCATAATCAAAATTTTCACGAACAAAATATCTTTTATCAATTAAATATCAAGTTATATTTAGCCAGTTAAAAATAATAAATAAATTTCTAGGAAAAACTTCAGGACTATTTTCTTTATTATATAAATATTACATATTCATATTTTATGATTACCAAATAAAGATATATTTAAAAGAATTCTGATCAGCTTTCGATTTAGAAGCAAACTTTTTTGAGAATTGAAGAAATGGAAGGTAGAATCTCTTAGAGAAAAATATCTTAGAAATTAAAAAAATAATAATAGCTCTAGATCTTTTGTACCAGAGAAACTCAGAAATTCTACTGTGCTTATGACGATAAAATATTAGTAAGTTTTATTTAATATTTCAAAAGTGCTTTTAGTATTATGCTTCAAGTTGATTCTGTATTAACAATGTGACTTAAGTACATTGAATACAAAACTATTTGTTTAGAATATATTTGAAACTGTTATCAGTTGTGACATTATATATTGTTCACTTGTCTTCAGTTCAAATTTAAATGAATATTATTTAATTCTGATGTTGAGTCATTTTGCAGATTATATTAAGTGTTTAATTGCATCAAATTACTCTCATACTTTTGCATACCACATTGTTTATTTCACAAGTATTGCCAAAATAAAATTTAATACATTGAATTTGAGTTTTGATTTCTTTCTGATGGAGTATTCATTAAATTAGATTATGCTAGTAGTTGCAATAATACAAAATAACATTCTTTATAGTGTATTTTCTATACTAATCAAATGGTTACAGTTCTTATCCTTCAATTACACTGTACATAAGTTTGACTTCCAGTTTGCTGACAACTGTTCAAATGGAATAGAAATCCTCTTTAAACTAACTGCAAGACCAAATTCGATAACCTTAGTCATAAGACCCTAGATCAGTCAACCAGCCAACTCTAGTTTGTTATTCTCTTTCCTTTTTCATAGATAGACAGAGCTGTATAAATAAATAATACAACACCCAATCATATTAGAATCTGGCATTATGTAAGATGTGTGAAATTACGTTAAGTTTGTATAAAAGCTGCTTAGAATTTTATTGTTTTTTTTTTTTTTTTAAAAAAAAAGATTAACTTATCTATAAACAGAAGACAAATAGAAATTCTGAATACTGCCTATGCTGTTGTACACTTTGAAGCAAGATAATCAATTATATATATTCTTTGATTAATTAGTGTTTATCAATTATTTCATGAGCAACAGCCCTTTGGTCCCATATAACTTGTCTTTTATTTTTTTTTTCTTTGCACTTGTCACACGGAACAACACAACAATTATTTCATGAATATTAGCCAAACTAGAAAGAACCGCTGTCCAAAGACAATGTAACACATATGGCAGCAGAATGTTTCATAAATGCTTAAATAACCAGTTTCAGATGTAAATGTGGTTCAATCGGTGGATAAGCAAAAATTTGCTCTACGCATGACGAGTATATAAAATTGAACACCCTTAATTTGTTCTTGAATGTCACAGTTCTTAGGTGGAAGCATCCTGATTATTTCATTAGAATGTAGCTCTCATCCCTATATCTTTTTTGAATTCTGTTAGGTGTGTAGTAATGATGAAATTATTAATCCAGTCGTAAATTTGTCTACTGTAGTAATTATCTTTGCTTTCATTTATTTAACAGATAATAATACACCTCTCTCTAGTTGTCATCCCGAGCTGTTGGGGGGCTTCTATGAAATAGTTTGCATAGTTACTGTACCTAAATCTTCATGAAAATCAGAAATCTGCTATTTTGAGCTGTGTATATATTTCCAACCTTAGCCATTCATAAATATAAGGTTTAAGATTATCTATAAAAGTGGTGATTATTTGATCTTCAGTCGACTATTAATCAAATGTGTAAGCTTTTTACAAATAAAAAGGTATTGTGCATTGTTTTGCTCCAAAGAATTATTGCTCTGATCAAAGTATAACTTTGTTCTAATCTATATATTGAGTTTCCATTTTAAAAACTATGAAATGTTCCTTATGTGAATGTATTGAAGCAATTCAAGTGTTGCAATTTAATGTTGTAGTGGATGTCCTCATAAAATTAAATTATTTTGTGAGGATTTTTAACATCTACCGTGTGTTAGTTTTTTGGGAGCACTTTTCATAGACAAGACCATATTCACAATGTCAGAGAGGAAACTCGTAAAAATTCCAAATAATTCATGGATGTGTATTTAGAAACACTATATCTTTTTCCTTTTATTTAGTTGTGTAATGTTCCAATAAAGCAAGACAATTTATTAATGAGAGAATTAACTTTTATAGTATCATTTAATATGTATTTATATGTACTATGTCTTTACATTATATAAGCCCATACACTATATGCATTCCATTTATTTTCTGTTTTTATTTGGAATTTAAAATTAGAAAATTACACCTGTGATGTGTTCATAAATTATACATCATTTCCAAAGATTTAAAATTTTAAAAGATCAACAAATACTGCTTTAATTGACAAAATTCAGCAGGAAAATAGCAAATATATTTATGCATAAAATAAAATCAATAATTATATACAGAAATGAAAACCCAATATTAAATTTTTGTAAGTTACCAGATAAATGACATACTGGAGATTTAAATAGAATTATGTATTAAGTGAAAACTAAACAGCATAAAATGAAAATAAAGTATATTAATAGTGTATGTGATCCCCCTCCTCTGTATACAAAATTTACACCTTGTGACCATGCTTACAGTTAGGTGATCCGATACAGCAGAATTAAGCAATAACCATTCTTGTAGAGCAGTTTCCAGCTTAATAAGAGTAGCTGGAGGTAGGAGACGTGAAGATACAGAATGGCCGAGAGTATCCCAAAGATTTCAATAATCGGGCGAATTTGCTGGATACGCCATACGCGCAATCCCTTCACTCTCCAGGTAGTCATCAACGATGTCAGCTCTATGGGAACGTGCGTTATCGTCCATTAAAACAAAAGTAGGGCCAACTACTGCAGCGTATAATCTCGAAATCGGTTCTAGAACTTCATCTCGATACCAGACAGCAGTCACAGAACCCCAATTAAAGATGTGCAGGTCGGTGCGATATCCTAATGAAATCTCTGCCCACATCATAATGCTTCCGCCTCGGAATGCGTGATGTTCTGGGACTGATTGCGTGTTCCTTGTTCACGCCATATCCTTATACGCTTGTCATCTGGCTCCAGAGCAAATCTTGACTCATCAGTAAACACGACATTGCCCCACTCAGACACAGCCCAATTGACATGTTCCCGGCACCACTTTAATTGTGCCCCTCTTGATTGGACGAATAGACAAACGCGAGGTACCAGGGCGTACAGTAGCGGCAGATATCACCTTACAAATGGATGCTGTAACCATAGATGTCATACGTGTGGAGGTCTCTTCCGCTAGGTTGAAATCGATCTATCAAGGGGTTTGTAACCCTTGGGCTCTCGGTCTACTATCTGTGTGGTTTTGAATTGCTTTCATAAACGTGAAATTACAGAATGATGAACGCTGAAGAAAAGAGCAACATCTGACATCGACTATCTTACTTCAATGCACCCCACAGCACGCCAGCGCTCAGAATCTTTCATTCGTCTTCTGGAAGTCATAGAAACACGCACGCGTTGAAAACAAATTGTAGGAAAGTTTTAAACACCTTCTACTAAAACAGCCCTTACAGTCAATTTCTGTAACCCTTCATAAAGCTGGTATCTTATAAGACTGCCCTTTTTTGCATATTTTTGACATGAAAACGCATTTGGCTGTTTCCTAACATATTTGCATACTTCCATCTACTTCTGCAGCGATTTGCATCCTCTTTTCTGATTGGCTTCCGAAAAATAGCATTTTCCTCTCCGTGGTTAACTTTTGGAAATGATTGTATTTAGTATATACACATTATAATAGTTAATATTGTTATTTATATCAGCCCATAAACAATGTATAATATTTTTTCTTTTATCTATATTTTATTTAAAAGTAAGACTTAGAAGATTAGTTTAAAAAAAAAGCTTATAGAATTTTAGTAGTGTAGCGTACCAAGGAGGCAAAACAATTGACACTAATTAATTTAAATCAATTGAATTTATTAATATATACATAATTGTTAATGTTTACATAAATTTTAATATAACTTTTAAATTAGCAAACATGACTATCATTAGCGGACGCCGCCACAAGCAAACTACCAGTGTGCTTGTCTGAGAACAGTTTCAAATCAAAATGTAAACAAAAAAAAAAAAAAAAAAGGAAGGGTAAAGAAAGGCGGCAGACTTTAACGCGCATGCGCAATTCTGATCTTCGCCTTTCCTTGTAACAGTTGTTGGAATTAGTCTTACACTCCAGAACGCATGCTCGCTACTAAGCTATGATAGCTATAAAAACTTATTAGTTCACGAGTGTCTAAAAGTATGTAATCATTCAACAGAAATGATTAAAAGCAATAAATAGTTTTGAGCTCTTTCGTTAATAATATCCTTCTGTGACAAAAAAAAAAAATACAAATTTTATGCTGCTCCATTTCTTGAATCACTGCTATTTTTGACAAAGAATACTAACCAAAGTTCCTATCAAAACAAAATCTGCAAATGATATCCATTTGTTTATTCTTCGTGATATGTAAATATAGCATTTATCATCTTAGTAATTAATTAAACTGTAAATGAGTTATTAACCAATTGTATCTCACTTTGATACCCCACAGTGAACAGTTTGTTGTAAAGCATTCCATATCTATCGCATTATGGGAGACATTCATAGTTGGTGGGCTGTGTTTGCATGTTGCAAGGGAGAAAACAAAGAGGATTCCCACACACACAAGCATTCACCTCAACAACTTTCATTCAGAAGAGCGTCCTACCACTAGTAAAGCAAATTATATCTCATAATGCGGGAAAAAATCTATGAAATAGAAAAAAAAAAATGATGTGGCAAAAGTAAGAAAACGTGGCCAAAAGAGTCCTGTATTTTTGATGATTGTTAAGAAATTTTATTAGTTCAAATTGAGATCTTTTTATACATGAGCGTGGTAAAACGAATTTTTATTGGAGTATGAATATTGGGGAGTACTCTCTATAGTTTCTCCTCTTTCAACTTCTATTCATGAAAAATAAAAATTTGAATTGATGAATCCCCTCGAAATCTGACACTAGATTCATACCTACCAACCTTAGAGAAAAAGGTTTAACTGCTTTTGAGGGGAAAAAAATCAGCCGCTAGGGAAGTCCTGCGTTCGAATCCCGGTTCGGGCATAGATGTAGTTTCTCAATCTGTCCTGTCTTTGTCCTTTCCTTGTGTGAATGAAGTATGAATGGTTGTCTACCCTATAAACGAGCATGGCATGTGTGTGTACTGAGGAAGTCGGCCTCCACACTAAATATGGTTCAGTTGGAAAAGTGGAGCAACGCACCCCATATTGCCAGCCTAGCTGGCAAAAAAAATGATAAATTAAAGAATGTACTACATGTAAAAAAAATGAACATCAACATTATTTCCCAATGTATATTTTATAAGGCAACTATTACTACACAAGTACATTTATGAATATTAAACTTATAAAATTACATAAAATATATTGCTAAATAAATTTAATTCAATAACAATTACTTTGACAGAATTATTTTCCTAATTAAATTATTAATAACTAATAGTATTCCTCCTAATTGTGTGTGTTTGTTAACTGCTTATGTAAACAGGCGCCTGGCGTCTGCTCTGAATGTTAATTAGATGACTGCCAATTCGTATGAGTCTCGGCAGCCTAGTGGTCATCCTTACAGAGTGGATTCGAAACTCAGAGGAACATACTTAAAAAATTAATATTTATATATATAATCATATTAATGCACCATCTGTTGACCATTTAAGCTCCTGAAAGAACTAAATAGAATTTTTTGTGGCAAAATTTTGCTAGTTTTTTAAAGTTTTTCCCTGAAATTGCCAAAAATTAGATTTTCATATATTATAGGGAAATCGGGAGATTCAATCGTAAAATCAGTAGAGGTAGCAGCTATGTAGATTTGATGCATGCGATTTAGAATTAGAATACAAATACAAGTTTCACGTTTCTGTATTTTTGCTCATTCAAAACAAAAAAAGATTTTAAAATATGAATCTCTAATTAATAGGAGAAAAATTGATATTTTATAAAGACCGATGATAGCATAACAAATGATATAGTTTCAAACGCAGTCAGAATAGCGGGATTTCAGTAATTAAATTTTTAAGTAATCAAAATTTTAAAATTAAAAAAAAAATCTTTTTACATAATTTTTTTTTCCTTTCTTAATCATTTGCATGAATTTAAATAGAAACTAGTTCCAAGTCAAGAGAAATTGGCTATTATCTTCCCTTTTTTTAGCTTATTCCACTCAATTTTTTGAATAAAGAATTTATTTTCTTTATTTTTATTCTTGTAAATAAAGATTTTTTTTTACATTTCATTATGGTAAAACCTGTAGGATTTAATAAAATATTTTACTTAAGTGCAGCCTTTCATGGGAGTAAGAAAATTCTAAGTATTGAAGTGATAGGAAACAAACTTTATTCATAATATTCGAAGTTAGTGAAATTGTGTCACTTTACCCTGTGCAGTGGAATGTTACTAACATTCTATGTGTTAAAAAGCCTAACGAACAATCACTTAACTAATTTTTCATTAAGTTTACTTGTGCATATAGCCATGTCAGGACGTCTAAAAGAAAATATTGCACTTCAGTAACAAATAACAAATTTATTGAACATTGCTCTTCGTCATTCTCTTACCGCCTCTCACGATCGACGTACATTAACTATATTTTGTTCGCCCTCTAGTGGCGATTTTTCAGTTCTCACATATGTTATAACCATTAAGTAATATTAATCAAACTACAGTTTGACTCAGCTTTCATCACAAGTTTTTAGATAATGTTACAAATTTATAAATAATTATTGTATATGTCTTAAAATATCTCAGACAGATCAGAAATACTCACATTTTGGGCAAAAATTGCGGTATTTAGACGTGTTATACGTTATCAGTGGGTTTTCTAATGATTTGGTGAGAAATAGATACTTCTGGAAACATCCATCACCTAAGCTCTAGGACCAATATTTAGCGAGATAGCCTAGAAGCTTCCAGAACCTTGGCGAAATTAATAGATTTCCCCGCCAAGTCAGGTATAAATACCGCAGCCCAAAATAGGCAGTTTTGTGAAGACGATTAGTCGTCAGTACTAGTTTTGAGACCTGTGATTAGAAGCTGTTACTTACTGTATCTGACGAATAGGAGCTGTATAATAGTGATTGTTGCAGCTGGTATACCTAGTGGAATTTTTTTTACGAATAAAAGTCTTTTGTTTATTGAGTGGTAGCTTTATTCAACTCTCAATCCACACGAAGCTCCGTACAATAAGTTGCTTAGTTGCTATCTAAACAAAACTGGTTAAATTTATTTATGAAAAGTGATTCTACATTTCATATTTATTAAAAAAAAATTGGAAATCAAAATTATGTGAAGTCTGCTGCATATCTGTAAAGAATATTGTTTTATATATTTTCATATATTATATGGAGCAAATATTCTCAAATGTTTAAAAAAAATTATTAAATATCACAAATTAACCATTCGCCTGAAATTCATCCAAAAAATCGCTTTTTTACTACTAAGTAACCATTTATGAATTAAAAATTGCTACCAAGCACTATATCGATTACTACTTGCTATGTCCTCAAATAGTACAGCTCAACACAACAAGTATGGAATTCAAAATTAAATTCGGGATTTCATTCAATCACTTTCTGGCAATTGGAGTTAGGCTCCGTTTTTCTTTTTTTACTGCCACTAGAAGTTTGATGAATTTCCTTACATATTCGTAAAGGTCTCAACACACAAGACCAAATACATTTTCAGAATCGGACGACTTTGACAAAAAAGGATTTTCAATTCAGAAACGGATATAATTCAGTATTCTTTAAAAAAATCACTTATTTGATGTTCGAATCTAGTTTTGGATGTATTATTCATTTTGAAAGTATAGCCCCATCTTAAACAGGTTTGAATGAATTTATTATCGAAATTCTAACATGTACAACTTTGTAATCATCTCATTCATTCATGCAAACTTCTTCCAAAATGTTAATAAAACATTACACAACTTCATTAACTTAAGTTGATCCACGAGTATTAAATATTTGGAATCGGTTTGTTAACATAGAATCATGTTCGAGTAATAATCTAATTTGAATAGTTTCTTTTAAACCAATTTTTATCACAGTGTATTCCAAACAATTCAATTTCCAGAAAATTTCTTTAAATCTTCTAACTCTTCCTCACGAGGTCTAGCCAAGAAAAAACACGATTACATAGAGAGGTCAGAGATACAAGAACTACATCAAATTACTATTAATGACATGGATGGCGAGCATCTTTGGAAATGTTCTGCCCTCCAGGAAGCCTGCATTTCACATTTCAAGACGCTCTTCACTCCTGGAGATACTTCATTTTTTTTATTGGACTGCAAGACTTATTATGCTCGAAAGAGACAACATAAGGACGTAAAAAAAACCTATTAATGCATTAGTTTGGTTTGTCACCTTATGGTCACTTCTGGCAAACGAAGACTATTAGACTAGAGTACTGCAGACCAAAATGGATTCTGAACCACTAAAAACATCTAAAACCTAGTTGGGAATCTAAGTGTTGAACCCAATCATTCTGCTTCCTGCTCAGCTTACCTTCAACATGAGCTATAAATGTGAGTTTATGCACTCAATGATGATCAATACCATCACAGCCAGTCTAGGGCCATGACAACATTCAGACTATGTGTGTTCTTGTAATATATGTTATACATATGGCCATCAAAATGCTGCACCAAAATCAGCTTCCTGCGAGAAATAATGACTTAGTTGAGCACATCAGAACCGCTATAACGTTGAAGGTCGCCATGTTGCTCAAAACGCTTTCAACTGTACAGATGCACAGAACGCGCCACAAATTCTATATCCTGGTATAATACTATATCCTGAGAAAATACCAACCATAGACATGAATCTCCAATTCAAGATGTCATTTATCCTTGCATCTTCCAAATAGGTTGAAATAATAATCATTTGCATTTTCCAGTTTCTGCTTTGTTCAATTTATATGTTTGTAGAATTATTTCTTCCTAGTGTTGCAATTTTAAAGGCCAAATGTATATTACTCTTTACGTCATGACACAAGAGTCAATCAAAACTATCCATTGAAATGTCTCTGAACATCAAACGATTTTTTGCCCAGTATTAAATTGTGAATGGTTGTAAAGAAAAAAAATTTAGCATTGCGTTACTAATTAATTGTTGCAAGAAAAGCATTAATTTATGAAGATGTTTTCCACCTCATACTATTTGTAGCTGATAATGTGCAAGCTCTCCTTTCATGGTGCAAAACATTTTGAGTGTTTTTATCCTGAAAGCTAGGTGTGTTTTCCAATGGAAGCCATGGCTTAGTACAATATTTCTCTATTCTCCAATTCAGAAGGCAATAGTTAAAGTGGAATTGACAGGTCTAATATAATGTCTGAAAGGGGATAGTCTTGAGAAATAACACTTATTTAATTTGATGTAGAATATTATTGTGAAAACAGTCTGGTAAGGGATTTGCTGGAATAAACCAGGTGTATTATTTTATCAACTTACAAGACTTTGTGATGCCATATAATATAGTTGGAATCCTATATTCTAGTGAAAGGCCCTAGAAAAATATACTACTGCATATGCCAACATTTAATCGTTACTTATTAACACTGCTTTTGGCTTCACATTCAAAAGAACATGCAACTGACTTGAGGATACAAGTAGTTATGTAAGCAAAGTTAACATAGTGTTGAAATAGAGAATTTGGCATACTTTCATGATAAAGCAGTATTTTCTCCATACAATGAACATTTAAAAGCACTCATTTAATAAACTGTATCTAATTCGATTTTATCACTTTCTTTGCTTAAAATCTGTAATTAGTGAAAATTATATTGAAATAAGTAATTACACACAAGTGTATTTAATCTATTGACAGGTAAAGTAATAGAATTAAAGCAGAAAAATGTATTCTGGAACTAAAATTTACAATTTAACTAATAGCAAACTAATTCAACTTTATCATCGATTTCATGATTTTATAAAATATTTATGCTAAGTAAAATTGAATTCATATTCTTTAGTCATCTTAAATAGAATTAAATGTTTCATAATCTTCTTAATTCCCAAAGATACCTTTCTGAAAGAGTAAAGATACATTTTTATCCTTTTTTAAATGCTTAGCTCTTTTATTATTTCAATCATCACCAATTTCTAATTAAAATTTAGTTCTTTAAACCCAATTCCTATTTCAGAAGCTTTCTTGAAATGGATACAAAGATTTCTTAAATTGGGGTACTACTTAAATGTAAAAAAATTTCTGATTGTGGTTTATGTAACTTTTGGATTAAAAATGCATTGAACACAATTAAACAGATTTTTAAAAATTCTTGATAATTTGAAAAAATACCAAGGAAGATTTTAATTACTTGAAATCAAGAAGTATAAATAAAATTTTGTTAAAAAATGGTGGTTTACAAAATTGGCTCAATGAACACTACATGGTCTGTTTACCATTTTATTCATAAACAGTTTTTTTATCATTTTATTTACACACTTTAGGCTATGCTGCTTGCATTTGATGCTATTCTGGGCCATAGATCTGCACATTCTTTTGCAACTGGCCCTGTTATGGCAGAACCTGAAATATGTAAATAAATTTTAAAATTAAAAAAATGGAAAGTATGGAGTATTTAATTTTTTAGATATTAACATTACATTGGTGAATATAACTTGAGAAAATTTAATTCAGTGTCAAAATGATGAAATTACGGTATTAAGTGTTGACGTTAAACTTGTCATGCAAATAATTCTATAATTAGTCATTTTCTGGAGTACCACCTACTTTTAACTTAAAGATTATTATTAGAATAGTATGTATCTGAATTAAATACTAGGCTCAAGAGCTGAGAACATATATTTAGGAAATTCACCTTTCATTTCTCCTTTGTTATTAACTATGACCCCCGCATTATCTTCAAAGTATAAGAAAACGCCATCCTTTCTTCTATATGGTTTCCTCTGCCTGATGACAACTGCTGGCATAACTAAGGAAAGTAACTTCAATAAATTTTGCTTTCAACAAACACATAATTTTAATTTTTAAAACAGGCAGTAATTTCTTTCTATTTTCTTATAAAAAATTTTTTATATCCCTGCTACCAACTTACCCTTTTTTCTTAATTCTGGCTTGCCCTTTTTCACTGTTGCTACTATCATGTCTCCAGCAGCAGCAGCTGGCAATCTGTTCAGACGACCCCTAATTCCATTTACAGCAATGATGTATAAATTTTTTGCTCCTATAAAAAATGGGGAAGTTAATAAGATCAATCAATGAGTTGTCACAAATTCAGCATTTAATTATCTGCTGAATGTATTAGTTAACTTCAAGAATCAATCATATTACATGTGAACACAATTTTTACAAACAATAAAACATAAAAATGTGATTATTGAAATGTGATTATTATAAAATTATTTCTATCATTTAAAGATTTAAGCTTATTTTAAGACAATTTCTTAAACCAGCATAAAAATATCTAGTAGCACTTCAAACAATGAAATTATACTATGTTTCATAGGTTTACTATCTTTAGATTAAAATTTTAAAAAATAAATAGAAGCTTCAGTGAATTCACAGGCATTTAACACTTAAGATCAAATGAGGTACTTTAACAATTATTCACACATTCAGAGGAAAAAACTTCATCAATGACAGTACACCATGGCTAATTTGCCATGGTGTACTGTCATTGATGTAAAAACTTCACATTTAAATAAATAATGGATTACATATTAAATTATCTTTTATATTTAAAAGTTTGACACATGTGTTGAATATAAAGTTTAAGTCACGTGACAGACCTTTGATGAACACCAGAAGAATAACTCTGTAATACCATCAATGTTTATTTCCTTCATCAGTGAACCTCTCTTTCCATCACAATTTAAGGGAAAATGTTGGTGCCAAAAAAGGTACACAAAATAAATTCAAATCATTTGATGAAGTTTATGCCGTGTGACAGACTTTCGAAGAGCATCAGAAGGAGATACTCTGTAATCCCATCTGTAATTATATCCCTCTTCCGTGAACTCAATCAATCCAAAAGGAAATGTTGATGCCCGGAAAAGGTACACAAAATGAATTCAAATCATTTGATGAAGTTTATGCCATGTGACAGACTTTCGAAGAGCATCAGAAGGAGATACTCTGTAATCCCATCTGTAATTATTTCCCTCTTCCGTGAACTCAATCAATCCAAAAGGAAATGTTGATGCCCGGAAAAGGTACACAAAATTAATTCAAATCATTTGATGAAGTTTATGCCATGTGACAGACTTTCGAAGAGCATCAGAAGGAGATACTCTGTAATCCCATCTGTAATTATTTCCCTCTTCCGTGAACTCAATCAATCCAAAAGGAAATGTTAATGCCCGGAAAAGATACACAAAATGAATTCAAATCATTTGATGAAGTTTATGCCATGTGACAGACTTTCGAAGAGCATCAGAAGGAGATACTCTGTAATCCCATCTGTAATTATTTCCTCTTCCGTGAACTCAATCAATCCAAAAGGAAATGTTGATGCCCGGAAAAGGTACACAAAATGAATTCAAATCATTTGATGAAGTTTATGCCATGTGACAGACTTTCGAAGAGCATCAGAAGGAGATACTCTGTAATCCCATCTGTAATTATTTCCCTCTTCCGTGAACTCAATCAATCCAAAAGGAAATGTTGATGCCCGGAAAAGGTACACAAAATGAATTCAAATCATTTGATGAAGTTTATGCCATGTGACAGACTTTCGAAGAGCATCAGAAGGAGATACTCTGTAATCCCATCTGTAATTATTTCCCTCTTCCGTGAACTCAATCAATCCAAAAGGAAATGTTGATGCCCGGAAAAGGTACACAAAATGAATTCAAATCATTTGATGAAGTTTATGCCATGTGACAGACTTTCGAAGAGCATCAGAAGGAGATACTCTGTAATCCCATCTGTAATTATTTCCCTCTTCCGTGAACTCAATCAATCCAAAAGGAAATGTTGATGCCCGGAAAAGGTACACAAAATTTATTCTTTAAAATAACTTTTCAATTTATTAAGTTTCATTGTGTGATGGCTAAAGAAAAGGTTAATTAAAATACGGCAGTCTTTAATAACTCATTATGAAAAAGATTTTAAAAAAATCATAAATTTGTGTTATAATGTGCTAAAATAAACAAAATAAACCTAAATTTCTATCTTTACAAATATGAGAGCAAACTAACAAGCTAAAATATACAAAATAAACCTTAATTTCTATCTTTACAAATATGAGAGCAAACTAACAAGCTAAAATGGTAGAAGATAAATTTCAAAAAGTATAAGATAGTAAATAAAACGCAATGAATTGAATAAGCATTTCAATGAAAATTAAAAATCATATACTTTTATTTCTATAAATTTTATATTTAAATTCAAATACAAAATAACAATCTTTTTTTAAGAACAGGAATAAAATCACTTTAAATAAAAATAATAATAAAAAAAACAGAATACTTTCTCAGATAACAATTTTTTATTTTATAATGTATAGAAAGAATGAAATGCAATTTCTCCTAAACAATTCTGTAACAGACTTTTTACAAAACACCAAATTAAATGCTCAGTAATCGCATCTGTTTTAATCTCCCTTTTCCGTGAACTCAATATTTTCACAAGAAAAAACTGATGCCCGGAAAAGGCACAAATCATATCTTGAAACCAAATCTTATTTTTAACAAGTCATTAAAATAATTCTCAATGAATTTGAGTATAATCTTCTATAAAATAATGTAACCCCAAGTTTAAAATTCTGCTAATATATAAGTTTTTTAATGTAAATTTGTAATAAAAATTAAAATAACAAAAATAAATGAAGATTTAAAATGGATTTCTTTACAACAAAACAAGGGTATTATTCCCTCGGCTTCTCTAAATTTATAAAGTTGAGAAGTATAAATTTAAAGAAGCCGAGTGAATAATAACCCTTGTTTTATTGTAAAGAAATCCATTGAATCCAAATTCAGTGAAGTAACTACATTAATCTCGACAGGATTTGTAGATTTCTAAGAATTAAATTCCAGTTTTCCAGAAATCACATAAAAAATTCCCAGGATGTATCAACATTCATATTGAATAATTGTTTTATTTTAAAAGTTGTCCTTAACTAAATATGCATTTTATCATCTATATGCAATATTTTTTACTTACGTTAGAATTATACTCAATTTATTACTTCAAGAGCCTTCAATAAATTTATAGCAACAAAAAAAAATTTAATTTAAATAAAATTTCATTTTTTACTAAATTATACAATGTATAAAATAATAGGTAATTTTAGAGCTCCTAAATTTTTCATTAGATTTCTATCTATTAATTTAATGATAATTTTAAGATGCGTGCAACAATTTATTTTCAAATAAATATACTTATTCAAAACTAAATACAACTATTAAAGTTTCACAAAATATGTGATTTTTCCTAATTATTATTTAACAGAAGTATAAATAAAATTTTTCTGTGTTTAATTTCAAACTTTACAACATCACATCCATATTCTAAACATTTCATTTTCTTTAATCATTATAAAGATTTTCACATTTCTAGATTTATATACACACATATTGTTATTACAAAATATTAACTTTCCATTTCTAAAGTTTTCACTTTTAATTCGTAATTAATACTGAGTAATAACTGTATCTTCTCTGAAACACCACAGCAACATGTGTTTGAGAGTATAATTTTAATTTTACCAGTTCTTTCAGTTTCCTCAACAATTTCTATATTTTTCAAGTTCATCTATATGATCTCCCAAACATTTGATTTTCAATTCAATTTTTTAAGGAGTGCTTTTTTTTTGCTGTTTAAATTAATCTAAATTTACACTTTTGTCAGACACCAGCAGAAACACTAAATAGGTTTTTGTTAATCATTATATTCTTGACATTTCCTATGTTTCAGAAGCGATCATCCAAAATGCATTTAACCAACACAACTGATTATTTAAATTTTTTACTATCAAATTTTAAACAAAGAACCCATATTCAACAAAATGCTTTGTTACGAGAGTATGTTAAACACTTCATCTTTATAATAGGATCAAATTTCACATCAATACAATAGACTAAAATTTCAAATCTTCTACAAAATTTTTTGTAAACCACATAAAAGCCAATCTTGGCATGGCTTTCCAGTCCACAGATTATTGAAAAGGCTTATTAAATAATTGATAAAACAAACTCATCTCTATTCACTGAAATTATACACATTTTCACTATGGAAGGCATATAAGTATATTTTGACTAAAGAATTTTATACATATAAAAGACAGCAACAAATTAAAAAAAACTTAATTAAAATTGTCCCCTGATCACACTACATGACAATCTTGTAGGTGATCATTCTTCCCTTCACACACATAAGTACTACAGCCAATCTTGACTGAACAGATCATCATGAAACTTATTGTGGCTGAACTATATAGTTGTTTTAGTCAACAGCTATAAACACAATCTAATATTGATTACGCTGCTATCTAGTGGTAACATTAAAAACTAATACTCAATTCAAATGATTTATTAAAATCAAAAAATTATATTTTCCAACAAAAAATCAATGCCCATAAGGCAAGTTAAAAATTTCAGGAGTTTCCAGGATTTGTATGAACTCTGTCTTAAGGCTCCATATATTCTTTGAATGTCTTAGAAACATAAACAAATTTTCTTAATACTATTAGTACATTAAAAACTTTTTTATAATCACTAATTTTATCCACAGTAACTTATTTAGTACTTTCATTGCTAATGAATTTTGGTGCACAAATCTAAATAACTAACACATACTCCAAAATATCTAAATTTTGTACACAAAGTATTATGAAATTTATATTAGAATACATAAAATATTGCAAAAATGAAGTAGACCAAAGGAAATTTGCACATATAAATCCCATTTAACAAAATTTCAGGTAATATAACATCACGATAATGTTTTAGACAATTGGAAATTATATTTTACACAGAAGCCTGGTTGCTTAGTGGTAGTTTTTCACACTTCCAATGCACAGGCCCACGGTCAGTCTTTGAGTTGGGAAAGGTAGACTAAGCCTTTCACTATTCCAGTTAAATATTTTAAGTACCAATTGTGAAGATAAATTAAGTACCAAGGATGCAGGGGAACTAAACACTGGTGGTTTCACATTAGGCTGACCACCAAATTGGGATATATGCCTCACACCCCAGGCCCTCTCGAATAAGAGAACAGCAATGGGCATTGTAGGCCATGACCCGATGAGCTGTCGTTCCGCAGAGTTTAGTTATGTTTTACGTTTCGGTCAGCATGACAGAAAAAACCTTTATAAAAATATTGTGCAATTAGGAATACAAGATAGTCCATCTTTCAAAAAGCAAACAAAAATTAATGATCATTGCTTATTTTTAGATTAATCTCGGGTGTTAAGTTTAGGATGAAATATTCAGAAATTTAATGAATATACAGAAAAATAAATTTTAACACATCAAATTAATGATGCCATCATTTAAAAATTAGATTTGAAGGGAAAACTGCTCAACTTTATATTTACTAAATTGAGCATTAACATATAGGCACTCTAATTAATGATTTTAATCTAAATTTTTAATATTATTATAAAACCAATATAAACTGCTCTTGCTGGTATAAGAGTTAAATCCCATAGAACAGTAAAAACAAGACAAAAATAATTTTTGCCAAAAATAAATTATGTGGCTTAAGTACTGGGCCGATTTCTTTGAACAAGACTTCGTATTTCACTCTTTCCAGCTTTCGATTTAAATAGGTTTTTTATTGTTATTAAAATAATGAAATTAAAATATATATCTTAAAGATGTCATTTTTATAAATGAACTGCCAAAAACTTTTTTAAAGCATGTCAAAAAGCATTAACATTTTTATTAAAAAATGGAATCTTACAAGTGTACTCTTTTGTGCAGTAAATTAAATTTATTAGATTTCTCAGTTTTAATTGAGAAAACATTGCTTTCTGTTTTTCTTCTCAAAAGGAAAAATTTAAATACAGAATTTTCCCAGGGGGAAAAGAAATATTAATTTTGCATCAATGCGGCAACAATAAGAAATAAAACTTCATACTGCTGTTTGAATGATGCAAGTGTTAGTTATACAAAGTTCACAAAAAATATGAGTCACCAGGCATTTTAATGATACAACCAGATAAATTTTTTCATTGTTTCTAACCAAGGTTGACTACCTAAACATAATCAACAAACAAGCAGAGGAAAACTCAAGGATTTAAAACAAATTTTAAAATGTTTAGTCATGCGATCCAATATGAGCTTAGTTACAAAGTTTTTAAGAGTTATTGGTTTAATATTTACTAGTATTAAAAATCAATTTAAATTATCATAAACTTAAACCAGTTTAACAGATATAACTTCTAAATACAACTTTATTCAATTTAATATTAATTATTGTGTTTAACCACGAAACTAAGCAAATTAAGATATTTTAAAGCAGCCTATATTATAAAGAGTTTTTAGGATTAAGAAATTCCATTATTTTTTTATATTTTCATATACATAAAACATTATTACATTTTCACTGTTTAAATTTTCTACTTGACAATTTTAACTGATAGTAAAATCGATAACAGAGTAAAATCTTCAATATTTTTATTTTCCCAATATTTTACTTTAACAAAAGTAAAAAATTCTGGGAAGCACATTACAAAAACAATGTTTTATAATAATTAAGTTCTTTATTATAGTTTTCAAATAAATTACAATACACAAAGAAACAAGAACTCAACATTAAATATAATTTTGTACGAGGAATGCAATTTTTGCAGGATTTCAATCTCAAGACATGGACATGCAATTTCATTGAAAAAAATACATACACTAGGTATATATTAAGTGTTTTCTTTCTTGAAAGGAAAAACTAAACATTCGGTTTTCACAGCAGGAAAAGAAAACTTGATATAGCATCAATGCGGCAACTGTACATGAGATAACCATGCACTTTTGTTTGAATGATGCATTTTAATTAAGTAATACTAAAAGAAGGGCCATACAACATTAATGATGTAAAATAATTTGGTCTATGTTTAATTTTCGCACACGACAGCCAACTCGAAAATTTTTAAACTATAGTTAAAAATTAAAATGCTTATATCAAGTTACATCATAAATTGCAAAAATTCATTCCAGTGCAGAAAAATACAGATTTGGGGCAATTTCCAATCTGGCATTAAAAGCTCAGCAGTTTTTGTGCCAAACAATCAGTTTTCAAAATTTTGATTACACTATTATTTATTTCTAATATTGAATTTTAAAAGTATTTCTCTTGCCTGTTACAGAAATACTACACTAAAGACTAAAGAGTAAAAACAGAATTTCAAATTAAAATATATGTTTCACTTCAAGTTACTTTTACTTTTAAGCACAATTTGAATTTTTCACCTTTTTCTATTTGCTTGTCACTCTTTTAATTATTTTTTAATATCAGATGTAGAGCGTGACAATTTAAACCTTGTTTCATCATATTTATATTTTATTTCACTTTGGATGTAGCACAGAATATAAATATTGTCTGGTATATTCACATATTTTATTTCTCTGTGAATATAGTGCTAGAATTTTAATCCTGTCTTTTATATTCACCTTGGATTTTCTGTGCTTATAGAGCACCAGATGAAAAATGAAAGTAAAAATTCTATTTTAATTATTTTCAGCAGGCATAGAATTTTTAGAATTGTATATTGAGTATTTAAATTGCCACACTTTACACCTGATAAAAAATCCAAAGTTAAAACGGTGAGCATTTCCCGGATGTGTGGTGGGTAGACATTCTGATGCTGTATTTGGGGACTCAATTATCGACTAATCATTTTTGGTTATATTTTGGGAAATAAATTTATCAAAGGGAAAAAATCACTAAATGTTACCAGATTTGGCAGCTTTTCGCGTGGTGAGACTGTACTACTCAGTTTAGCCTTCTATTTTGACCAATCACATAGTGAAAATGGATAAATAGTGATATTTTTTCACCAACCAAAATGACTAGACTTCAATGTTATTCATGTTTTAAAAATAATGATTTTGAAACACATTTATGCATTTTTAACAATCAAATTTTTATCATATTTCAATACATCATATTTTTTAATTTTTATATATATATTTTTTGATTTGCATTCTTAGACAATTTAAATTAATTATGGATTTTGAATATTTTTTACAAGAAATATGAATACAAAATGCTGAAAAGATCATTTTATTCAATTAATATGGATGTAAATTATAAAATATATAAAAATTGAAAATTAACAGTTTTTATACACAATTAAAAAATAAAATATATAAGATTGCTTTCCTTTAATAAATTGAGCAATATAGTTGTATTGATATTGAGAAAAACCTTTTTTTTTTCAACATCTTAGTCTTTATTTAACTGGGCAGTAGCACATACTTAAATAACTTTTTTTGTATAGTCAGAGGTCAACAGTGGGTCAATAAAGTTAAATCATTAATAAAAATAACATTGTTTCTAAATCCAGTCTTGGAAATTCCTTTTTTTCTTATAACACTTCAAATTCGCTAATACCAAAATCTGAGTTTAATTACTAATTTAAATTTTAGATTTAATTACTTAAACATAAGTAATAACTTTATTTTGTTTCTCTTTTATCATCCTGGTTGATTACAATGCAAGAATATATTGTTATTTTAAAAAGAACACAAACTCTTTAAACCATATGATAATGATGATTAAGTAATATATATATATATATCAACATTTCTTTTATTGATTTATATATTAGTAACAACATTTTTAAAAAGAAAATATTAAGATGCTGTTATTAATTGAAATTGCGAAAAAATTATCTCAACAGTTTTATTTAAACAATGTAATTCGCTGAATTTATCTTACATTACACCTTTGGGAATGAAGAAGGTCCAAATTGGATTTAATCATTTGCTTGTTATAAAGAAATCTTGTAATCAACATATTCAGAATCTGCAAACAGAACAAATGGAAAATACCCTCCTTCATGTAGTACTTTATCCCCTCATTTCTATTTATTAAAATTTAAGTAATGCATTTAACTCCATCCATTTGAAAACCATGCAATTTACATTAATAAATACAATTAAAATATTCCAATATTTTTTAAATCAAACTAGAATAAATTCAAAGGAATATATTACTAGTGTTAATTTTATAATGCATTATTCTTTTATAAGAAAAATTAAACAATAACTGGCTGAGAATATTATACTGAAATATAATTCATGATTATCCAACAAATGGTATGCATCAGTGAAATCAACAATACATTTTGCTATATTTTAAATGCACAATTATTACTTTCTTACAGAGAACAAGATCTATTTAAAAAAAACTGGTCAAGAAAATGATAATACACAAAGTATAATATGTATCCAATTTTATGATAATAGTTAATACATTATAGTTAAAAAAAACATGTTATTTCAATGTCTATATCACTTTTTTAATCTTAGTACTTAATTCTAAATTAAAGTTATTCACTTAACACTCGTAATTTTTTTTTTAACATTAACACAGTTTAATATTTTTTTCCTATTAAGCATCATTAATCTTCATCTATAGAAATCTCAATACACCTAAACGCTAATAAGTATATTTAAACCTAAACGCTATTAGTATATTTATAATTAAATACATAATACAAGTCTGCGATGAGCCTAATTCAAGAAATGTTAAAACAAATGTCACTTTACATGAAACTATGTATTGTGATTACTCCAATGCATATAAATTGATTTTCGATATTTTATATGTAAATTTTTATTCAAAATAAATAACAGAAACTTGAGTTAATCTTATACATGCACTTTTAGCAAATAAATTAATGGGAATCAAGTGTCTTGGTATTTTAGATGTAAAACTTAACTTATTCATTACAGCAGCTTTATGAAAGTTGAAACTGCTACAAAAATTGTATAAGCAAACGAATAACAAAATCTTCCGACATTTCTTATTTTCTTTTTGCAATTTATGCAAATGTAAGTAATTAAAAAAAACTTACCTGTATTATCTGCGCAATTAATTACTGCCCCAACTGGTAAACCAAGGGATATACGAAATTTTGCTCCAGCAGTACCACCACGTCCTGATAATTAAATAAAACTAGTATCACAAAACTTAAGCGGCATTTAAATGTGAATGAAGAAGGATAATTATAACAAAGTTCCTGCATTGTACTTAATATATAACACAAAAAGCAAGATAAAATAACATTAAAGTTACTGTTAAACTTAAATATTACAAATCAAAAGTACATGACATGTCGAAAAATTCAACAGTGTAATAAACATTTAACATGCAAACGAAACGCCACAATATTGTTATATTTACATAGCACAGAACAATATTAACAAAAAACAACAAGTAACATACAAATATATTTCGTAAATTTTAATGATTAAAAAGATTGTTAACTACCTCTCTTAGACATCTTGGAATATTGTTACAGGAGGATTCGGACAAACAATTTTTACACAGAGAAAGCTGTTTTCGGATGTACAATGATAAAGGTGTTGCCAAATTTTTGAAACTATGATATTTCTCAGTTCCGGTTTTTGTTTATTAAACCGTAGAGATCTCTACAGAGTATGAATGAAGCATATTTAGTGTGATATGCAACTTCGGATTACTTCCTGAAAAAAATTCTAAGAAGAGACTATATTTAATTAAGATTCGGTTTAAAAAAAATAAAAAATAATCTCGTCACGGAATCAGTTTGAAAAATCCATAAAACTCCTGACTTGTATGTTGCTACTATCAATATGCGAAGCAAATAAAAAAGACACTTTTATTCTATAAAAAATTAAGTTAAAAACTAAACCTTTTTTTTTCAATTTAAACATTGATTCGTTATATTTCTTCCAATAAAAAATCTTTCTAAACAGTAGCTGAAAGTTATAACTCATATCTAAGCTGATTCTGCAAGAAGAGGGAACGATATAAGTTTGGCCTTACGTATCATACAACTACGTAAAAAGTTTTATAACTTGTGTAATAAAGACATTTGAAGATACAAATCTCTGCATGAATAGTTCCATGATTTTTGCAGCAGCATAAACTCTCAGAATGAAAATCATGACTTCAATTACGTTTGTCTTTCAATCACAGATAGGAACGAGTTCAATACTGCTATTAATAATTAAAAGAAATGGCATTGACGTGTTTTAAATTAATTACTGTTCTGCTTACGGCACCATAATGGTCGTATATGTATTTGAAATCATCGTGGAGAATGTACCCATACAGCCATACACGTCTATTAGACGTCTTTTAAAGATCCATAGATATCCTGGATATATTTTGACGTCATAAAGACGTCCATGGTAAGATGTAATCTGGATGGTCTTCTGTCGACTACACATGAACGTCGGATTGACATCCACGATGGATGAGTTTTGGAGTATTAATATTTGGATCTGTAATAGACGTAATTTATATGTCATTTATAGATATAATTTGGACATTCATAATGGATGTTATGTGGACCATATATTAAAAGTATGTAATTAACTGCAACAGTAATTAGTTTTGTTTATTACATCCATAATTTTAAATTAACGTTTGCCTCACTGTCTGAATTCATTTATTGTTACAATAAGAAGTGTTTAGTGAAGTAAGTTAAAAAAAATAATTGCTATCCTTTTATCAATTTATAGATTTTAGTATTTTTAAATAACTTATTTTTATTCTAAAGAAGTCAACAGAGATAAGGTTTAAAAACTGAATAGTGTTATTTAAGAGGAGAAAACCTACCATTTAAAGTATATTTTTACTTAAAAAAATGACATTTGCAACTATTTTAAATTAACATTGAAAGATGCAAATTCCTTTTATTTATAAAATGTGCTTGATAGCAGAATGTAATAATTTTTTTATATCATTAAATTTTCCAGATATTTTTAGGCTGAAAAAATGCAAATATTGGGAATAGGATGAAAATTGCTAGAAGAAAATTTATTATAGCATAAAATAATTTTCTTAAGTAAAAAACATTTTTATGTCCTGCAATTAAAAATATTTTTCTCTGCAAAGCTACTTTTATTTATTATTATTTTGTCACAAACAAAAACTTATGTATTTATCTCTTGATTTCAACAAAATAAATATTAATCATATATTAGTATTTGATTCAAATTTATAAAAAATATTTTTAGGGCAGTCTTAATTCTAAGATTTAATGTTTAATTAAAATACTTTTTACTGTTGAATTAAAAATTTGAATGTTTTTTTTATTGAATATCAAATTTAAAATCCATAATCCAGGATTTTGCTACTTAGCAAGAAAAAAATTGTATCGTCTGATTATTTTAATAAATTCTGAACTAATATTTCAAATGAAGAGCTATTAAAATGTATACTTGAAAATTAACTTTTATATCTTGTAGTTTAATGGAAGATATGTTTATTTCCTATACCAGATTTGGAATTCTTACTTTCCTGGAGAATCTTCTAGAAGATTTAAATTTTCAATTTGTTATCTACTTAAGGTTCTAGAATTTGAAGTATTGATTCATGTGGTAAGCATTTTTTTTTTATTTTAATGAAAAAAGACGTGTAAGATTACGCAAAATGATTTAGTATGAGTTACTTACATGTTCTGTAATTTAGCATATTGAATGTGACTATGTGTGATCTGTGAATGTGATTTTCTATAAGATTTTGTGTTCACTTAATTTAGAAGCAAAATGTCTTACTTCCTTAATACTTGTAATGCTGGATATTTTGTATATTCTTATTGTGCATTATTATTTTGTTTAATACTCTTACAAAAACCATCTGATCATAATATCTTCTAAATAAATTATATTTTTAATTATACTTTATACATTTAAGTAAATTAATATAAGAATGCTCATTTTCAGGAAAAAATCATAAATTATAACAGCAAATGAAAATCTTAATACATTGATTTCTTTTTTACTATAGTAATTTTTAAATCAGTGTGGTTAAAACCTTTTTGTGTGAGAAAAATTTAGTTCAATGTAAAAAAATAAAATTAATAACTAAGTGAAACTTCTGAAATTCAAACAATTTGCTTGCATGTGTATAACAAAGTTTCTGGAATGAATATTATATGTGTATTTCCATTCAAATTTTGTTGTGATTAATTTGATTTAATAAATGATGCTCTGATTTAGTTTTAAACAGAAGTATTAATATTATTCTATTTTTAATTGTATTCCCCCCCCCTTTAAAGTTATTTTGTGGTAATTCACTTTTCTACAGAATTCTATGACTTTACAGGCAAAAATAAACTGAATGGTATCTACGTTTCACACAATAACCTGATTTTTAGCTCCATTAAATAGCTGTCTTCCTTATTGATCTAACTTGAATATTATTAAAAAAGATGTACACATTTCATCACAGTAAGCATCATTAATTATTATTTAATGTTGATTGGAAATTATTTTTTCTATAGTGTTTCATATTCAGTTCTGCTATGCATAAAAAATTGCTTATGATGGGCTAAACCTAGTTTCAAATAAACTGAAAAAATTTGTTTTATAAATAGTTAGCTTTCTAGTTTTATGCCTTTTAATATTTTTACTGTGCTATGCTTTAATTACTTTGGTTGACAAAGTTGAATTAGTTTTATTTTAAGAGATAAAAAAAGTATCTCATTTATAAATTCAAGTTTTTTTTTCCTTATCAGTTCGATGAGAATAACAAATTTATGTACCTAAGGTTGAGATTAAATTTTAAATAAGAAAATTTAATCTTACCAGAAAAAGAAAAGTTTTTATTTATGTTTTCACATTCTTCAAAATTGAAATTTTTCTGTATTATTTAAGATCATTTGGAACTAATGTAGAGCAAGAGAAAATAAATCCTAAAAGGATTAAAAACATGGTAATGTTTCTACTGAGTGAAGATTGTAAATAAACATTTCATGTATTAAATTTTATTAAGAGTTTATTGTTGAAAAAATGATAAAAATATTTAATCAAAACATTTAATATATCCCTTAGTAACTAACATTTCTATTTAGATTGAGCACTAATACGTAAATTCAATTCTCTATTTGATTATTTAAGTTCTGTTCTTTTCATGGTAACGTTAAATTTTACGTATTAATCTAATTCATGCTTTGCTAATTTAAAGATTCATTACAAATTTTAATCTTTTTGTAATTTCAGTTATTTAGTCAATTCGAAAGGGTAAAAGATGAAATAGCATATTTTTCCCAGAAATTAGTCCCTTAGGTTTAGCATATATACAATTAAAAAGATAAACACTTCTAAAATTGGCATTATGAAATTGCTGAAAGTCAAATAATCGATAAAGAAAATTTTAGTTTTTTTGCTGAGTTCATTCTGAAGTTTTTTACTCATAATGAAACTTACACTAATGAGTTTTACCATTCATATTGAATTAATGTAATTAGAGTATTGCTGTAAATTGTTTCCCACATTTTAAAAATTATTTTTACTATTTTTTCAGATTTCTGATTTGCAAGTATAATTTTTTATAATTGTTTTAAAATTTATTTTTAGAGGCATCCCAGAGAACAGAAGCTGTCCCCTAAGAGGTGTTTTATGTAATAGAGAATTGACTGTACCATGCTGAAGGAAGGTGTTTGAGTGAAAAGTAAAAAAAATGTATAAACTTTTTAATGTATAAATAAAATAAACTATCTTTCAAAAATAAACTTTTATTGCATAAGTATGTATTAGTTTACATTTATATAAACCCGATTGTAACCAGCACAATTTATTATTAAATGTTATACTCTTCCTAATAAATAATTCCTGAATAAAATTCTATATTACTTTTTTTTAAAACAAAAAGAAAAGTTAAGTTTTATTTGAACTAAAATGAAAAACACAAATTTCAAAATATTATCTGTAAAATACTATGCATTAAAAAGTACTAATTTAACTAGAATGAGAAAATTCTATAATATTTTATATAAGATATAAATAAAAAAAAATTAAACTTTCCAGTAGACAAAGATTTGAGCCACTTCATAACAAAGATAAGTTTAAGACAATTTATTAAAAAAATATGTAATTAAAAACTAAGTTTTCACCAGAAACTGAGCTACTAAAGAAAAAGCATTCAGTAGATAAGCCTTATCTAAAAATATATCCATGAACACTACTTAGTATAGAGCAGTGCTTATGGATACATCCAAATTTCGTCCATGAATTTGTAGACAATACTGACATCTTGTAGATGTAAAATGGATGGATATTTGACGTGCCATGGATCAAAACTGGACCAAAATGAGACGTCTTCTGGATTGGAGTACCTGATGACGTCATATCGACTTTTACTTGGCAAAATTGTGTTGTATGGGTACAATGCCAGTGACCCTTCCGTATCATCATATTGGCTCATTACCATTTTAATAGTGTATTCTTATTGTGTTCTGTATAATAAAAATAAAGTACTTTTAAAATTTTAATTGAAGAGTTGTGAATCTGGAGATATATTTTAATATAAGAATAAAAAATTATTTTCTAAAACAAGACGCTGTAGGAAAAAGCAAACAAAATTGGGAACAAAAACATGACTTTATTACGGGTTTTCTACTCTATCATTACACGTCAAAAAGTAGGTTACATAAATGTCCTAAACAGCACCGCTTAACGGTCAGTCACAATGCCTTTCACTTTTTAATAAATGGTATGGAGTCCCTTTGAATATATAATATAGTCACCTCATGTTGGTTTTGAACAGTGGCCCTTACTTTCCTAATGTATTAAGGCTTGTGGTCGCTTTATTCGAACCCACTAAACACTATACGTTTCAGCAGGATAATGTTTTCCAGCAGGTATTGTGCAGATATTCCTTGACACAGGAAATTTTCATCTACAGCCAAAGGCAAAACTTTTCAAGAACTTTCACCGATAGAAAATAACTAAGCAATGGTTTCCGAGCAAATGGCTCTTCATTATAGGCTAGACATTATGACTGATAAACTATGAATCATGTTGAAGCTGCATGAGTAGTTGTATCTGAACATGTCATCTAACTTATTTGACTCAAGACTCTGGTACATAAATGGTGTTATTGCTACCGAAAATCCTTATTCTAAATGCTGATTTCTTAGAATCTATTCTTCCAAATTTCTTTAAATTTTAATAACCTGCAATGTAATTTCAATATAGGACTGAGATCGTTATGAAGTCATTAAAGTTAGAGAAAATGGAGGTGTTTATCGCACATAAATTGCTTCTGAGAACATGAAACCCTGGAACTGAAATACAAATGTGACTTATACCGAGTTCAATGTTCCATTTTTCAGAAAACGGAGAAATTCAGCATGAGATACATTTTTTTAAAAAAATTTCTTTTTAGATAAGATTTTTCCCCCTTTTTAGAAAAATTTTGCCATTAAAATAAATAGTGCACAAAAAAGTAGCAGCAAAGAGACGGGTTACTGTAGATGAAGATTTGGTTTATAGAATAAATTAATTATTTTTCCTTATTGCTATTTTTGCTGATAAAAATTGAAATCTTTGCGGGACCAAAGTCGTTGAAATGTTAAAGGAGAACATTTCTCCAAGTCATTCTCTGTTTCTTCCATTAAGAAAAATATATTAGAATTTCCGATAATTTCCGATAAGACGGATAAAAAGTATGATATAGGTTCAAAAACTAAAGGTGATCTTCGGTGGAAAGGAGAATTAAGCGAAAATCACATGATGGACCATATGCTAAAAATATAAATGTGCTTAGTTATTTTACTCAAGAATATTGTTAAGGTAATCATCATTATTTTGTGACATTGGTGGAAACTTCTAAATTTTTGCTGGCCAAATGATGACTCTATGCGGGCGAATTACTATTTCTTCATAATAGATAATTTCTTCATAATAGTTACTATTTCTTCATAATAGATAATTTCTTCATAATAGTTACTATTTCTTCATAATAGATAATTTCTTCATAATAGTTACTATTTCTTCATAATAGATAATTTCTTCATAATAGTTACTATTTCTTCATAATAGATAATTTGTCGAGGATAAGATCATTTTTGTATGAAGTGATTTTCGATCAAATAAATTAAGAGTTATTCAAGAAGATGGCTTTAAATATTTATCAACACAGTATAACAGTGCTTAATTCTTTTTAATTTTGTTATTTTTTATTAAGTTATATCAGGTGCTCGAATATGTTGCAAATAATACTTAAAAATGATTTTATTTTTGCAATTAAAAAAAAGAGAAGCAATATCACAATAATTTACCTTTGTCAAATTAAAAGTTATATAACCACTTGTCAAGTAATTATTTATTAAGGAATTAAAAATTAAAAATTCTTTACAATAATTTCTAAGTCCTGAAACATATGGTATAAGTTCTTTAGAAGTAGTTAACATCATAATAAGAAACGTGTTCGTAATGTTTTATTTTCCTTGTATGCATCAAACTGCGAATTTATATCATTTTTTCCAAAATAGAAAAATGAAATTAATTTGTTTTGAAATAGGACGTTTATCGAAGCAAGTAATTTTATATAAAAAGTAGTAATATATGTAACTTAAAAGAAAACAAATGTATGCAATATAAATCTTTATTCACGTGATCTGAAAGTCAGCGTCCACAAATAATAGGGATTACAAACAAACAAACAAATATTTTTGTTTCGGAATAAAACGAATGAATCTCCGTAACGCATCTTGAGACATTTATTGCTTAATGAATAGCTTGATATTTAGAGCTATAATAAAGAATTTCCTCATGGACCACGTATAACTTTAGAGAAATTAACTTTATTCGCAGTTATAACTACACAGCTGATGGTTGAAGAATAAATAAATCATTTTACAGTAATTTTCATAATCCTCCAATTCTGCTAAAGCAAAATTTGGACACATAAAGAGCATTGTAAACACTGCCAAATTTAGAATAAATTAAATACGTAATAACTCAGAAATCTATCCTCTTACAAATCCTTGAATTTTTACATCGATTAAATATCGTGGAACACTTGTTTATAAAGCAACAGTTTATAATGTTATACACATACACTATGTGTTCCATGATATCATATTCAAACTTGGGAATTAAAGATGGAATATTATTTGAAAAATCATAATCTATGAAAAATACTTAAAAGAAATTCTACCCTTATACAATAAATAATAGAAATGAAGAAACAGAAAGGATTACTAAACAAAAAAAAAAAAAAAAGAAAAATTTTAAACACATTTATTATACAACGCTAGAAATCAAAATTATTTACAACTATCAAAGGAAAGATTTGGCCTTGTATTGGTCAATCGAGATTAACATTTTGATTAAATTACTGGATAGTATTTTCTGATAAATAGTATTACGCATATTAAAACTGCAATGTATTTTCAAAGATAAATAACATTACACACATACACAAAATTACACACATATTACACAAACTCTCATTGAGAAAACGTTTCCCCAATGAAAGATTCTTTACAATAAAAATGAATTTTGCAATCAAATCCATACAAGAATTTACTGATTTATTGTAAGCAATAAATACTGTTAGCTATGTTGTTTGAGAGTAAATGATCAAAGAGAAATAAGTCAAGTGATTTTGGAAATAAATGAAGGTCGTCTCGTACCCAATCTAAGGGCTTGCAAGGAGCTGAATGCAGGTACTCATGAATGGATGTGAGATGAGGAAATAATAGCTTTTATATAAGTAAATTGAAACTCTGTTGGAATGTGCATATGAGAGTACCAATAATAATGTTTTCAAAAAGCACTAATATAATAGCACTCGTGGGTCACAATATGCATGCAAACATGTTGTCTGTAAATGTTTCTCCTTGCAAATTGGCATATGAATCCGTAGTATAAAAGATGTAAATAGAATCCTTTTATAAATTAACCTAAATATTCTAAGCATAAACGAATATTCTTTACTGTAGACTTCAATAAACTCAGTCTTACCAGTATCACCCATCTTGCCTAAATTGGCATCTACATCAGAATGATTAGTTTTTTAAGATTAAACAATATTGGCTCATTGTGACTTGGTGGCATTGTCAAGATGAAAATGTTCTAGGAACTATAGAATAAAATGGTGATAAGTTTCCCTTTCCTACATCAGTCGGGATAGCTGCTAGGGTGTTTTCAGGGTTTCTTTGCTTACAACAAGTGACTCTAAAAACCACTACCAATAAAAAAAACTGGAAACGGGGTTATAATGCACAGTGTATGTTAAAGAAAGTACACAGTAACAATCAGTTGTAAGTCTTACAGTAACAATCAGTTGTTAGGTTATCTACTATGTGCAATTAAACAAAAAAAACTGACGCAGTTTTGGAGGACTATGTGTAACGTCAAGATATTTTATATTTGCTTTTTTTGACATCAAATTTCACGAGCTTTATCTTTCCTTATATGTCAAATGATTTTAAAATTATCTCGCCTTACCTTGGTTTTTACAATCATTAGAAAAGAACAATAAGTGTCTTTGAAGGTTTCAGAAATGTTTTTTAAGCGTTAAACTTGAGTTTTTGGAAGAGATTAAGACTTAATCTTAAAATACATTTTTCATATTTAATACCACCCAGAAAGTTTAAGAAAGTCAAGATAGTACACCTTGATTCAATTTTAAATTTGGGTGACTCATTTCCAATTTGTTCAGTTGCAAGTTTGACAAAAGCTATAGTAACTGTTTGAATGAGTTTGTTACGTGAAAAATAATCGAACACGTCCTGAGATAGGGTAAAAGTGTTTCAATTTTTACTTTTGAAATATTTAAGAAACATAACTCCAAAAAAAATATAAAAAGCAAAAAAAGTTGGGTTTTAGATATTATGGGCTGTATTAACAATCTTAGAATATGATCGGAGTAGTATGGTTTATTTATAGCTCTATGGTCATGTTTTGCACTTAGACTTAACCTTTAAGGTTTAATTTGACTTAGATGCATGATTAAAAGGGACTTCAAGCGACTGCAAATATCCTCCTCGGTAAAGGCGAGGTGGAAGTGTCCACAGCGCGAATCATTCAGCTATCATCTCTACTCAAACATTCTCCATTTAACGAAATCCAAGTCTCAATGAAGTGTTTTCGGTTTTAAATTTTCGATATCCTATGACCATAATTTGATAATAAAGTTATTTCCACTGTGACCTATAATTTAAAGTAGATTCGAAATTACTTCAAAAAATGCAAGAGGTAAACATCAACTTCTTGATATGTTAAATTGAAGGCCAGGACCTTTTGATTCCCAATTTAGGTTATATCTAAATAAAAAGAAAATAGTTTGTAATATTTCTTACGTGTGTGAAGGCACTGGCATGCTTCCATATACCTAGACCAGAGCTTAGTTCTAGTTAAATGAGAGTCTTTGCTGTTTTGAAGATTCCCAGTACTTAATCTGTCACCACCTATTATTTCATTTAGAGAACATTGTGACCATAACCTATTTATAGTGTGAAGGATTTAATGAATATGATGGATTTTCATTATGTCAAAATTCGCATTCACAAATTTTCATTAAAGTTAGGACAACTAGGCTGTCGAAGCTTGCAGCCCATTTTCTGAATTTATTTTGAGAGAATATTGCTCGCGCTAAATATTGGTAGTAGAGCCCTGCTTCAGAAAACTTAATCGTCTACAATATTTCTTTACTTTCTGCATTAATTTACACGAGATTTTAATGACATCTGCTTCCGTATATTCCAATTAGTGAACAAGATTCCAATGGAAATTAAAACTACTTAATTTAAACATCGTTGTAAATAATATATGCTCAAAAATAATATCAGGATCATCTTAGAAACAGAAAAGGTAGCTAGTTTACTCAAGATATAAGAAAGGGTTTAGGAAAAATTGTTTTTTGCTTCCTCTCTATCAATGAAGCCTTATCTTCTGCGAAGATACACGAAATAAAGTAGCAAAAATATTTTGTTGAAAGTTTCTTTTATTATCACCGTAGTATATTAACCATCTGATAACAGAACTATGAAGGTCAACAATTTCATTTTAACATTTACACTGCTGGTCATCCAAATTGCAACACCAAGAATGACAAGAGATATCACAACAAAATTTATTTTGTATATAGCATGTTGACCAAGTATCAAATGATTAAATTTATGGACTTCTGTGAAGTGTGGTTTCTACCAAAATCAGTTGCCAGAGTAGCCACCATTGTTAGAGATTTTGTTCTTGGGGTACCGTAGACCACACAAGCGGCTTCCACACGTTGTCAAAGTTGATTTGGGTGAGCAGCTGGGGATGCAATCTGAGTCCAGTCGTTGAGCAACCATGGAACGCATGTTTTCTATCGGTGAAAGATCCGGAGAGCGAGAATACCAGAAGCAATTATTCTGAAGACTGACGAAGAACACTTGGACAATGCGTGCCACGTGTGATCGCGGATTATCCTGTTAAAATTAGGCTGTGGTCAAGCCCTAAATTTAAGGAATACGAAATAAAGTAACAACTAGCTCCAACACCTCTGAGATGAAGCGCTGGCTGCTTAAAGTACCGGCAATGCATACAATAGAAGTGCGAGAATGATATCAACACCACCCCATACCATATTATCCGATGCTTAACGCACCGATGCATAATGACCAGTGTGACGGGGCATAACGCAGCTGTTCAGCATCCTCTCCCTCGGTGTCTCCAGACTCGAATGTGATAATCGTAGTGTTGCAGACAGAAGTATGACTCGTCAGTAAGGACAATTTCATTACATTCTACTGCCCACATCCTTCTTTCATCGCACAATTAGCGGAGGAGACGTCTGTGGCTCCGCGTCAAGGGTAGGCGTAGCAACGGATGTTTTGCTTACCGATCACTCTGATGTAAATGGCGTGGAATAGGACGCGCAGACACTGTATGTTGCGTTACAGACTGAATGTGCTGGGCTATGGTTCGTGATGTCATTGAGTGATCCGTCACTGCCATGCGCACAATTTGCCTGTCATCACGTGAAGTGGTGTAAGGAGATGAATGCGATCGAACACGTCGGTCCGTCATATCCTCCTGCATCCAACGATCACATATCAGCATTGTGATATCCTTGGTTTTGTTCAATACGACAATCGAAATCCCTGCAAGATAGTCCACAATCTCAGTAGATCACTATTCTTCCTCTGTTAAACTCGGATACTTGATCAAATAATGATAGCTATTTTCTACGAGGCATAATTAATCATTAAAAAAAATACCTGAGAAAAACACAATTGCCGAACTTGAAATCACCGAAATCTCCCAGACGGTAATGCATGTTGTAAATTTTATGTTATGTGTTTGATTCTTTCAAGGTATTGCATCTACGGCGGCCAATACTGTAACTTTTTTCTTCCATATCCTAAACTTCATCAAGTCGGAAAACGAATGAAAACTTTTGAATAGGATGTTGTATTGTTTCGAGATTGCTTAAGTGTTACTTTGAAAATCTGTTATTTTACTCTAAATGAAGTTTGTTTTGGGGAAAAGGACATTCGAGACTAAATTATGTGATTAGAGCGGGTATCAGAAGATTTTACAACTACAAGATAAACAAGAAAGTTCTTATCATAGTTAATGACCCAAAAGAACAGGACCTACAGAAAGCGTAGTCTATTGGTAGTTCTCGAATTAATCACCATCGGCATCCAATGCCTTTTCCCAACGCATCTCCAGTTGTGTAATTCCCTTGCGGTAAAACTCCAGTGTTTTGGACGCAAAGAGGTTCGTGAGTGCTTGATGCAAGTCTACTTCATTGGTGAAGAATTTTCCATGAAACGGAAGTCCTGGGAATGGAAGAGGGGGTAATCTGATATTGCTGGGTCAGGTGATTAAGGAAGATGGTACAAAGAATCCCAAACAAGTCCCTGTATGGTGTTCCTGGTAATCCGCTTGATATACGGCCTGTGATAAACCAAGAGTAATACGATTAGCATGTACTGGCTCCATCTGTTGCAATGCCTGTAGCAAACGTTCCAAATGCTACAAGAACAGTTCCACATTAACCTTTGGCTTGTTGGCAGCAGCTTATAAGGAACCACACGATGATTAATCCAACAGACACCAGTTTCAAAGGAACAAATCTCGACTTGAATTTGTGAAACCATATGCTTTGCCAACCGTCAATTCGCAGCAATATTCCCAAATGCTCGACAAATTCAGAGACTTGATGCAGCAGCTGATAAGCCCACTTAGAAGTCGTAAAGCAAACAGTACCGAAAGAACTTTTATAACAATTGACAGTCCTACACTGGACTGGCTGGTGTCTCAACCCCGTCATACCCTAATTTGCATATTTATTCTCATTTCATTTAATAATAACTTGAAAAGGGCTAGAGCTCTCTTGTTCACCTTATCAAAACACTTGCAAGATAATTGTTCAAGGAACGAAATTTAGAGGAGCAATAAGTACCTTGAGTGGTGGAAATCGGACTGGATTATTCAAATCAAATTCAAAACACAATTTATAACTTTCATTTTTCGTATAACATGTCAGCGATAAAGATGTGCAAGTTTCTTAATTGGCACGAAAATCGGAATTCACAATGAATTTTGTTTTGATGCCTGATGCTGTTTTTTAAAAAGTTGTTTTATCATTACTTGTTTATGGTGACATTTCTCCCAACCATTTCCCAGTCTTAATATGACCTGTAACATCCTAGCTAATCTGAGATAATTAGACGTTGGCTACCATTCTTTCAGTAAAATGCAAAATTGAAACTGCCGCACATTATTCTACTTTATAAACCTTGACTATAAAATGCAATAAAACTATTATATAACTATATATAAAACTATAATAAGGAAAGACTACTTTTGTACTAAAACTTAATAAGTTTATAAAATCAAACCTAGTTTTCCCGCTTTAAACGGTTACTTATCGTTCACAAAGGTTAATTTTACCAAGACTGAAGTGTGCATTAGACTATTAAAAATATCTATTATCGAAATGGATTATAAAATTTCTTTATCTAAATAATAATTTTTTGCTGGAGGACTGATTAAACCATACTAAAATGGGAAACAAATTCAAGAGTTGTTGAACTAAAACCCAGGATGTTAAATATTTAGTTGCTAATTGGGAAATGTACTGTTGATGAACAAGTCTTTATATTTCCTTATTTGATTGTACACTACTGAGCGAATTAATTGGGATCAACACAAAATTTTTTTTCACAAATGTTGTTTTATTGGTATAGGTTAACTTACCAGAATGATATAACAACATGTCCTCCTCTAGTTTGATTGAGATCCTGCACACAATTTGGCATGGATTACACTAAATTGGAATATAAATTTTTTATCCCTTTATCAGAAACCAAACTTTTAAACTTTTATATATTTATGATATCATAGTTACTGTTGAGCAATCCATTTTAGTCACACGTCTCTTTACAATTCTTCACAAATTTTTGATGGGATTTACATCAGGAGAATTATTAAGTAAATCCAAACCGTTAATTTCTTTGATAGCTCATAAGTATGGCATGGGGCCAGATCCAGTTGAATGATGTTAACATCATAAGCCGAACGTTTGCACCATAGGTACAATTTTCCTTTCTATTATAGATATGTCCAAGAAGTAACCGAACCCCAAAACATCTGTTTCTGAGGCTATTCAATTATTTCTATGAGATGTTTTTCCTTGATGGGCTTTCCACGGAACACAACATCTTATACAACAAATCTTGATAAAATCCCTGAAAAATATTGGTCGAATTTCTTGCATAAAAAGTGCGTTTTGTTGCGGAATATAACATTCTTCCAGACTTGTGCAGTCCAGGATTCATATTTCCTGGCCCAATCCAAGCGTTTTCTCTTTATTGCAGGTGTTAATAATTGTTTTTGATTGGCCTTCTTGCAAATATCAAAGATTGAATAATGTCTAATAATCCACATTCACATCAGTAGATTCAATATCGGAAGGTAGTGAATTTAAATGTACAGGGAAGGTGCAATAACAAGCCAGTAACTAATAATTCTCGAAAGATTTGTACTTTTTTTGCGAGGATGTATTTTATATTTCAAGTAAAAAATTTGTCTGCTTCAGATATGGTTTTGCATTTCCGCATACATTTTTTTGTTTTGGATATACTATTCTAAAATTATTTTGTTGATTAATAATCCTAGAAACACTGGATTTTTCAACTCTAACTGCTCATAGCAATGCTTTTCACAGTCATAAAAGTATGCTGCTGATTAAAGGTAACTATTCTAGTCCTTTTCCTGGAGGGGGGGATATCCATTTTTTAAATACATGTCAGAAGCAGAACGCATGCCATGATCACGTGGTCAAACAAATTTAGACCAGTCAAGAGCAGTCATGCGTTGTTAGAACATGCAGAAGAAATTAGTTTGAGGCAGAAAGTTTCCGAAAAAGGAACAATTTTCTTAAAAAATATTTTTGTCCCAATTAATTCGCACAGTAGTGTAGGTAACATCATTTCTACAATTTTTAGAAATCGAATCTAGTTTCTATATTTCCAGCTTTTTAATGGAATATTTAGATCCATCCCCCCTACCAAAAAAATTAGAAAAAAGGGAAAGAAGCAGTACTGTTGAGACTTGCAAGTTGTCGGGAAAAAATTTCATGCTAATGAATTTTTATAATTATATATAACATTTTTCGTAAGAATTTTGCATGCACTATATAAATTAATACAGATTTCAAATTAAAATATCGGTTGCTTGGATTCTAAGTGAAATGAAATGAATACTTCAAACTTTTCAAAACATAAAAAATCACGTTGAAGTAAAGCACATTTTGATACAAGCAAAAAAATGAGACCCCTAAATTACCGGATGAAAAAGAACTCCTCTTATTACTTTACTAGAGAATATTTTATGTTTAAAACACACTACTTAAAATACTGATACAAATTTATTTTGAGAAATTTTTTTACAGCTTTATCTTAGAAATTTTTTTATTGTTAAAGTAGTCAATGTACGCAAAATATTTTATGGTTGAAAATGTGAAACATTCACTATTAAAAAATATGACTTGTCAACCTAAAAAATTCGATGGCACAAAGGCGATATAATCCACGATGCACAATTCTGAGTTTATTGATTTTTAGGCGGATTTCCTTATGTATCTGGCAACCCGTCATAGATATAAAAACCTATGAGAATTATGAAGAAAATTCTATTTGGCAACCATAGTATTTACCTCATTGCGCACATCACAATACGTCATCATGACATTTCTTTATCGCTAAAAAAAATTCAGAATTTAACATCCTGGATTTATAGAGAATCTGTGCCAATTCGATAATAAAAAAAATATATATAATATATATATTATCAAATTCCTTAATTCTGGTAAAAAAAATAAAAAAAAAAAAAAAAATTAACCAGAATTAATGAGCTTGATAATCTAGGCAGCTTGGTAGTCTCTAAAAATGTACTGAAATAAACATTGTTGGCGAACATTTTTATAAAGACAAATAGCTGAAGCCTTATAGCTTCTGCATAAAAATGTATTTTCATTTTATAAGTATAGAGAAAGGGCGCTTTTGATCCGCTGTTTATAAATTAAATACTTGTTGTTGTTCTCGTGTGCCAGCTAGTCTGGCAAATTGGGGTGCGCTGTTCCACTTTTCCAACTGAACCGTATTTGGTGTGGAAACCGACTTCTTCAGTATACACACATGCCATAGGGACCCGTTTATAGGGTAGGCAACCATTCACACACAAGGAAAAGATAAAGACAGGTTTGTTTGTCGCTCAACGGTCATTTTTTGCACACGAGGGCTGATTAGACGGGGGACCTACGGCTTAAAGTGGATTCCGAACCACTACAAACATCCATGCCCAAGGTGGGATTCGAACCCACGAACTGTTGAACCGACGGCAAGAGCGCTAACCATTCGGCTACCAGCTCGGCGGATAAAAACAGGATAGAGAGAGGAGAAAGTAAATCCATGCCTGAACCGGGATTCAAAGCTATCCGTAGTCAGGCACGCTGACCACTAGACAAGTTGACCGGCAATTAAATACTTAAAATATAGAAATTAATGTAATGCGGCTACGAACGCCATCCTTTGATAGCATTCACTATTTGTACAGATTATAGAGACCATGAAAATGATTTGTACACATTCTACAATACTAACTTCATAAATGAATATATAAAAAAATAAATAAATAAAAAAAATAAAATCTTTAGAAGAATTTAAATTTTATAACTATAAAAATCAGTTTTATATAAAATGAAATTACGAAAAGTAATACTGCTGATATAGTATGGGCCGTTTTATTTGTATCAATGTTAGATTTGATCTTTGTGTGTAGCAAAGAAAGCAAATTCTTAGTAAAAAAAAAAATAATAATAAATAAATAAAATAAAAATTAATACAAATTATTTTGAAATATCTGTTTTGCATGTCAACAAACGTGCATCTAAAGAAAGCGCGAAAAATGTCTTTCTGCCTTGCTATTAATTTGCAGTTCTTTTTAATTAAACTCTTTTAACTTATTAGTTTTGAGTATTATTCTATATAATTCTCTTTTTTTGAACGCGCTTATCAATTTTATACGTTTACGATTGTTAAAACTTTCGAACAATTGCGCATGAACGTGCACATTTTTGTTATCGTAGGTATTCGTAAGGAAAATAATCATGAAATAAACAAGAGATACACGTATTTCATGCATCAGGAAGCATGCCTAATTATAACGATCTTTAGATAGAATACAAATATGTAGGTACTGGTTATCGTGTTATGGAAACAGGTAATAGCCCAGACTGTTGCTCGTAATATCTACCATGAATTCTTGTCCTCCAGAAAGTTTCATAGACTGTGAGCTGGACTCACGTGTCCAAATGGTGGAAACCTCGGAAAACCCCCAAGTGCCCACAGCCACAGACGTGCATGCAGAAGACAATAGTTGGGATTTGAATGCAAAGCCTTTCACTATTAGATGTATTCGTGTATTTTGCAACTGTGATATTTTTTATATAGAGTGTGTCACATGAGAGAAGTCTATAAAAATAAAATTAACCAATAACTGATAATTTTAACTAATAAGGAAAGAAATTGATTTCCTCATGCCAGTAAGGAGTGTAGATAAATACAGCCCTTTGTGAATCAGGAGAAATTTTAATTGTTGTAAAACAAAATATAATACAATCTCTAAAGGAGAATTTGAAAGGTTGTTCAAGGTAGATTCTTGAGGTTGTATCCATATTAATTTGTCCTAGTAGACACTAAAGAGCTAACAGGGCATTTGAAGAAAAGGAACAATAACTGTAGTTTCACTGAAGTGACCGAGGTGCTTGTCTGAACTTAATGAATGGTCCAGTTTTATTTTTGCTTTAAGGTTATTTTTTCCACAGGAGATATAATTATAGACTGGGACACAGTTTAAAAAGAGACTCATAAACAATACAAGCATTTAAGCTCGAGCTGGGATTCGATCTCATAAAATGTTGAAGTAAACACCAGAGTGGTACCACTCTACTGACAGCTTGAAGGGAAGAGAACTTTAAATTGAAAAATATAATATTTAAACGTATTGCATGAACAGCGTCGAAAAGAAAATCATATTTGTATCTGTCTTGTACTGTTAATTACAAGAATAGTGATCACAAAGTAGTCTGATTAGTGTTGGTTACTATAGTAACAAGAACTGGCCATTTCAAATGGGGTATATGGTATCAGTGGTATTTAGATTAACACCTCATATTATTCTCAGAGCGTTTAGAAAGCCAAAGTTGAAGCTTTTCTTCTGTTTCATATTGAAAATGGAACATGTTTTGTTTCCATGGCAACATGCAGACATAGACAAATTGGCAGGAACTATTTTTAGAGTAGACATGATACATATCTAGGTATTTATTATGATGGGTTCATTTCTATGTTCCTTGAATCTTAATGTAAATACCAAATCGTGCTTAGTGCTTTTCCACTTGTCAGCAGAAGTTAAGAAATCCTAGATCACACATGCCACTAAAGATTTAATCTTTCTTTATTAAAGACTTAAATTTCTTAATGTATAATAAATATGTGCTTTCTAATTTAAAAGAGTAAACACAAGCAAAAAATAATTTTAGATTTTATTATGTATAAAACTTATAATTTATACAAAATATTGTCAACATGTGACCTGTAAGACAATTAAGTAATGGCACTTACAATTTGAATTCGATTGTCACAACATTAAGGTGTCCAATCAATGTACTTAAAAAATTTTATACAAATATTATAGGTAATATTTTCAATTTTTAATACGTTAATGCTATGACAATGAAATACAGTTACCAAGTCCTAAAATGTACATAACTTTTCATTTAATTTTTTTATAGTATCAAATTTAAAAAAGCTTAATAAAATAATAATAAAAATGGTGTTTAAATAACAAAACAAAACACAACACAACAACCAAATGGAATGTATTTTTTTTTAATAAATACAGTTCTCCCAATGTAAGCGTCACAGTAACAAAAATATTTTGATTTACTCAAATTTGCTGACAAACATTTTTCAGTAAAAGTTCATACAATTTTACAATATCTATTCAAAATTACAAAAATGTATCTAAAATAAAATACACATATTTTATTCTTTGATTGATGTAATTTAACCAAATGAAAAAGTTTTTTAAGCAAATATAGCTTATTTAGAAAAATGAATAATTAAAACATTAAATATAAATATGATTATAAAAGTCTCTTTTGAATTCATAATACTTTCTGAAATTAATATATAGTAACGATTAAATAAATTAAAAAAAACTTAAGTGTAAGAAAGATTTAAAAAATTAAGTTCTATATTTACCCAGTTTTTCCCTCAAAATAATTCAAATTAATTAAATCCCAAAAAACAAAGCATATGATTACATGTAAATCATTTAAGTAGATTATAATAAATATCATAATCTGCTTAAACAAATTATCAGTTTTTACATAAATTACTGAAATAATTTATTAAAACTTTAGTCCACTTTAATGCACCTAATCTATAAGAATAGTCCAATATTTTATTTCCATCCACTTGAAAATTAATACAAACTGTTCCTTGCCAATTATAAAATTATGAAAAGTTCATTAAAATTCCTGGAGCATCATTATTATCTCTCCAATTTAGTGAAACAAATGTATCCAGAGCTCTTTCTATTATTGCATTTACCTGTTGCTATCATTGAACAACGTGGATTATAATCATGCTTAAAGCAAGCACATTTCGATAAGCACCATCACCAAGTTTTGCATTAAGAAGAAAAAGAGAAGTTTGTGGCTTATTGTTCCTAAGAGTTCAGTGAGCAATTTCTCGTGGATTGAAATTGGAACAAGAGAAGCACTGGGCCTCATATAACAGGAACAAAACCAAAAGAAAACTCGGTGACCATTCTCCAGAATTTGTGGAACGAAGATTCAGAAAGGCACTTTATGAAGGTCTCTTGGACAATTTGGATGGGTCGTAATTCTGGAACTGCCATTTTTGTCTTGCTTCTTCAGAACATTCCTGCATCAGGACAGACTGTTTGTCTTCACTCATTTCCAAGCACTGCCCACTGCTACCATGTTGCAGTGTCTTACTCTGTAATGAAAATGATAAATCAGTTTTCAGCATGGCAACACAAATAACAATGAAATCATCCAAACAGTAGTTTGAAATTTCACAATGCTATTCTAAATTTGATGCTTAGTTACATTGGCATCGCAAAAACATGACATTAGAGAGAAAAGGAAGTAAGAGTTACACAAAATCTTATACATCATATTAACATTATATTTAATGTGAAATAGTAAAATGCATTTTAAAAACTGATTGAAATTATCCAAATAAAGTACTTAAACATGCATTACACCCTGGTTGTTTTTAAGGCATATTTAGAATATTTAAAAAAAATTGTTTGTTTTAATAGTATACTTAATTCCTATCAAAGTAATTAAAATGACAAATTAAATAACCGCCTAACATATGAATATTGCTACTCATATCACTTGGAAATGAAGTACGCATTCATTTTGAAGCTTGGAAAAATTTTTCCACTAAATGATATGATCACACATTCACATATTCCAAGCTTCTTCATAACGTGGTAAGATTATTTCATATTTACAGAATACAGCAACAGAAGACAAACTGAAGTGTTTTTGCCAATAACGTGCCATCGTAAACATATGTTTGTATCATGCTGTAGTATTTTTGTTGAAGTTATAAACATACCCTCAAAACTCTAGATGATTGTTAAAAATAACATTTCTTGATCATATGAATGAAAATCAGACAAAATTTGGCATCAATCGTGGATTTCATATAGGTAAGGAATTATGAAATTTTCCAAGATAGCAATGTGCCATAACCTGGTAAAAACGCTCAGTTATTGATTTTAGAAACATTCTGATTAGATAACTAGATGCCATACAGGAATCTCTTCTAATACACATTTAGGACTTGACCGAATAGTCAATTTGTAACCAAAATCCTGTTCTATAGCAATGCATTTATTTTTAAAAAGTGCATTGGTATAAGGTTTGTAATTTGCTTTTTGTTTGGTAAAAAGACACATGAAATTAAAGGTATCACATGGTTTAAGTTACTTTAATGTATGTATGAATCCCAGAGGGTCAATTTTCATTAGAGAATGTGTATTTAACTTTTGGGTGGCCGGAAAACTTGTCTAGGGGTTAGTATGCCTGACTACGGATAGAGGTCCTGGGTTTGAATCCCGGTTCAGGAATGGATGTACTCTCTCTCTCTCTCTCTCTATCCTGTCTTTGTCCTTTCCTTGTGTATAAATGGTGAGTACTGTATAAAAGGGTTACTATGGGATGTGTGACAGATTGATGGTGCCCCACCCCCTGTGGTGCACCAGAGGCAATGTCTCGGGGGCAAAGAGGTCGCTGTTTCTGGCCGGTTCCTTGGGTATAAGGGGACAATACATCCCGATATACCCTGGCCATTGGAAAAAAAAAACAACTTTTGAGTAAAAAGTACAATTTCGAAAAATAACATTAATTGTTTACTATGTTTAAAAAATTTGTTTGTACTACAACATGAGAAGATCAGCTAAAAACAAATCAAATGTAAGTGTGAGAAGCTTGAAAACTCTATTTAAGAAAATATTAAACACTGAAGAAGGAAAAAACATTCAATCCCCATTCCAATGCTTTTCCCTGATGGCAGTGCAATGGAAAAAGTGCAAACATGCTGCCAAATATATTTCTTTTAAAAAGAAAATCGATTAATATCGTTTCTTACGTTTTAAAATTTATGTTGGACTGTAGAAATGTAATCAGAATAATGTCCGATGTAAAAGCAATGTAAGGAATCCAATGTAAAAGCTATTCAGAATTGAGTGGAAACTTAAAACTCAATGGAATAATATGATGAAATCTTGAAAGTTTACTTCAGTTGACCAAAATTTTCTAAGAAATTCGATTGCAATTCTACGGTAAAATTCGAGACAAAAATATGGCAAATACATTTTTTTAAATAAATTTGGAAAACTTGATTTCTTTTTGGAAATATTAATTTCCAAAACATTTGATGCATTTAAAAGTTTATTCAATAACACATATTATGCAACATACAAGATTATCGAAAAGCCAACAATGATCATTAATCAATGAAAAGTTTAAGATATTTGTACTGTATACTCATATTCTATAAATTTTCCCTTTTTTATAAAAATGATATAAAATGAAATAGTATCTAATATACATTTGTTAACAAAGTTGATCAAAGTACTCATGGCATTTAGTGAATCTAAGCAAGAAAATATTTACAATGTAAGGTGATAAATTTTATACAAAAACACTGATTTTGAAGAATTTTGAAAACTGAAAAGAAAAATACATATTCTGATGATATCAAAAAGCTAAAGGAAACTTTCCTACTTACTTTGTTATCATATATCCATAACTGATTTCCTTTGGAGCCATGGCACGGGTATAATATGACATCTTTACCAGCATAATCCAAGCAAGCTTCATCACGACGTATTTCACCATCCCTGCTGAGCAACCAAAACTGCAAATGTCATGGGAAATGTAAGTGTGTGTAAATTCATTCATCAAATGAACTAAAAGATACATTTAAAACTAAACTCTGTGGCATGACAGCCCATTTGGGGGCCAAGTATATGCCCTGGTATAAGGGTCAGCCAAACACAAAAACCCAGTGTTTAGTTCCCAAATATGCTTGATACTTGTACTTAGTTTATCAACCCAATGAAGGGATGGAAAGTTGATTTCACCTTTCCCAGCCCAAGTATTAAATCTCAGACCTGTGCTGTAGAAATGAGAAAAATATCTAACTAAACTAAACATAAACAAGGATTTTAAAACAGTATTCATGAAAAAATATTATTGTATACATGCACATTTTAATATAACAAAAAACATTATTGTAAAACCAGACAACTATATTTAGGTAGGTATATTGAAAAATCTTTATATTTAAGAAATATTTCAGAATTTATATAATTATTGAGATTTTCTTATCATTTAGATTCGTTACTGATATCTCAAGCGAACTCTTTATATAATGATTTAATATGCATGCAGTATATGAAGATCACAAAATTCTTAATATTATATAATCCATATGTTCTTGAAAATAAATTAAAAGTTAAATTGCTACTTGTTCAATGGAAAATCCGCCATTTCACAAATCCCTATTCTTGGATTAAAACTCAGTGTGAAAAATTTGATACTTAAAATTAGTTTTTGATATTAAAAATCTAGTTCATAGGTATAATAGATACAAAACCAGAAAGACAAAATGAAATAATCCATAATTTTCATTGATATTTAAATTATTATAATGCAATTATTTTGAAATCTTCTTCTATTGTGACATGACAGCCCATGTAGAAGTTATTAAAGAAACCTATAAATTATGAAGAATGACTTTTCAACCCTGAATACCTAGATTACAAAGTAATTATAAAATATCATAGTATAAGTAAATAATTGAATTAAAAATTATAAACACAAAGAAAATTTTAAATATTTTGTGTAAAATTTTTAATTGTGGATATGAAAATTATACAGATGTTTAAGGAATATTCTAAAGCACTTCAAGTATATTTGAAAATTCACAAGCTTTTGATTCAAAGATCACAGTAATGAACATTCAGGGATAACATTCTGGAAAGATGGTTGATTTGATTTGTTTGTCGCTCAACATTCACTTCAATGAGGACCACAAGGGTTGATCATATAAGAATCAACAGCTTACGTTAGATTTTAAATCACAACAAACATCCAAATCTGATGTAGGAATAGAACACATCAAGTATTGAACAGAAAACCAGAATGCTAATCATTTGGCTGGTAGATCAACATTTTGAAACAGAATTTATGGTTGTATTAGAACACAAAAGTATATTTTGTGTGTGATTCAAATTTAGCAATAAAATGCTAAGTAAAGCATAGCAAACTAGGAACCTAGGGTGTAAAATAAGTATATAAAAAATTATTTTGAAAAGATTTAAATTACTAATAAATGTTGGGGAAACACCAATCCATATTAAATTTCATGTTAAATTGAACAATTTATATTAAGAGAAGACTTATTAGAATTCATTAATTTAGATTATCACAGTAAATGAAAGACTAACCATCTAAGATGGAAATGATATGAATAAAAGTTAATATAGATTTTCTTATTTTTTTATGATATATTTTGAGCTGTACAAATGAATGAATCTGTAAATATAAATTTAAAAATTAATGAGACAATTTCAAAATGAGAGAAAGAAATATTATCAATGCAAATGAAATTCAATTTAGACCAATTGAAAAAGAAATTACAATAACTATAATAATGTATTTGGAGGCAAATTTAATTAGAAATTCATTGAGATACAGTCATAATTTTTTGTAAAGATACATTCATAATTATTGTTTTATGACATAAAAGTTAATTAAAAATATAATACGAAATTTAATAGACAACTTTATATAATTTTAGATTTCTATTCAGCTTCTTTAAGCTTTAAATGTTTGGTCCTTGCTAGACATTGGTATGAGTTAAGAATAAAAAATGTCATGAATTTTTTTTTTTTTTTTGCACAAAATCTTTTAACTATTATTGAATTTTGATTAATTTATTAGAAGATAATAATACAAACACCAATTTACCTGAATATCTCTACCTGGAACACATTCCCACATTTGAACTCGAAAATATGCCCCAATCTTAAATGGTGACTTTTCTATACACCATTCTTCTGTTTCATTGGCAATGCTACGTATCTACAAGTTATCTTAATCAGTTGATATTTACACTCATTATTGTGCTCAGGAATATGTTACACAGAAACTTATTCATATTCTATAGATGCTCCCCAAGAACATTCACTGTTCAATAAACAGTGGAAAGCTGTTTAAATTTCAAGTATTTTACTCTTTAGAGGTATTTTCATCTTGCAACATCAATAGGTCATGTTAATAGAATTAAAAATGTCGGGTTATGTTAACCATCATGCAAGAAATTTAAAAGTATATTAAGAGAGTAAGAAGAAATGCTTATTAACTGCTGTGTATATTTTAAATATATTGTTGATTTCAGTTCCCTCCCAAAATGAAATTAAATTATTAAAAGGAAAATAAATATAATTTTTAAAGTTTATTTAATTATTTCAATTCAACTATTTCTTAAAATTGGAATTTAATTTTTTTTTTTTTTTACGTATTTAAGATACAAGCTGGAATTTTAAAAAATCAGCTTCTATAAGATACTAATTCAATAGTTTGAATAATTATGTAACAAGTAAAAATTTAAGCTAAAACATGAAGTATTTTATACTGTCTGGAAATAATCCTAAAATGTAAAATTTTCCAACAAGTTAACAGTATGATAATAGTTTATGGACAATTAATTGTCAGGCTTGGACATCTTTAAAATATGCAAAAACTGACTTTGTTTTTTAACCAATTAAATAATTTTCCTGTAAAGAAATAAGCTGCTGCATACATTTCTTTTACCAAAAATAAATACAAGTATTTTCAGTTCATCAATTCACTATTAAATTCAAAGTTTAGACAGCATATGTGTAGACTTCTACAGACAAAAAGACACTCACCTGGTTGCCCCCCTGTCCATGGCATGGATACAAGCCAATAGGCTTATGCATATTGGCCTTTCGAGCAGGGCTGTCTATACACATACTGCGACCATTTCCGCCCAAGTTTCTTATCTGAATTGAAGTTAAGAATTTTTATCAGTAATTACAAGCATTCATTCTTATTAAACTTAATACTATTGAATTTCATTAAATCTTGTAAATTCCAGTATGAAAAATTAAACTTTTATTCATTATTCAATTAAGACGAAACATTTTACTATTTGTTCAAATTATAATTACCAGCAAAATATTTTTCATTAATATGTCATTAACAATTAAAAATGTGCAATATGAAAAAAAGTAAGAAATTAATAACTGTTAATGCTGCTCACAAGTTAAATGTTAGTCAAGAATAAATTTTAAATACCTTTCTGAATTTTCTTTTAAAATTAAAATGTTTTTAAAATAAGTGAAAACTATTAAACTTTGTATATATCAATTTAAAGTTCAATGGATTGAAAAAGTTAAGTTCGAGAAACATATGCTGAATGTATACTTAATGAAATAAATATATTTACAGCAATATAATATTATTGTATAAAACTCATAATTTAAAGTGTTTTTAATGCATATTATCAGAGCACTATAAAGGGAATTACCTTTGTTTCCTAAGTATTGATTATATTAAATCTGCTTTATGTGAATTCTTTCTAACATGAAATTTTTATTTAATAAATTAAAAAATACTTAAAAACATTCCAATTGAATTAAATACTTCCTGGAAAGAATTCAATACCATATTAAATCAAATACTACAGTAAACTTCCTTAGATTGTCATGGACTTCAAAATTCAATTAAAATTTTACAAATTCAATGTACAATGACATTAAAAAAGAAATCACCAAAGTAATTTTATTTTAAAATTTGAATATTTATCTTTCATTGAAAACCTTTTATAATTCGAAAAAATAAATAATACATGTTAATTATGGTATATAAAAAGTTGATTGTTTCTAATATATTTTTCTGAAATTTTATAAAGTATTATAAACTAAGTTAAAAATATATTACAAAATAAAATTATATATTTGAAAATGTTTATTTTCCCACAGAAAGCAATGCAAATTAGATAAGTAGTTTAACAGTTTACTTCCAGAACTATTTAAAAAAAAATTATGAAAAGTTTGGATTAGGAAAAGTGTTAAATTAAAAAAAAATATCACAGATAAATTAGATGAAAACACAACATTGTAGGAATAAACAGATACAAATGAAAGTTTCAAGTTAGCAAAAATTGATAGCAAGAAATAGTTATATTAAAGACAAGTAAGTAATGAAAATAAATTGCTGATTTCAAACATTACTGGACAGTAATTAAGAGAAAAACAGGGATGCTGCAAGATGTTCAGTTATATTTTCTAAAAAGTTACTGCACAAACCAAAAAATTATAAATTATGAATAGATCTATATAACATAAAAATGATAACAATTTAAGAAACATTTATGTTATAGTAATAATACAATTAACATAAAACATGATACAATAACATAAGATTTGAGTTAATCCATTTATTTATTAAGAACGAGACAAATGGAATTGAATAGCAAAAAATTATTAAATTATGATTCAAAAATTAAAAACTAATTTTTTCCAGTTATTTTTTTAAAATATGTAGAGCATCATAAAAGAGAATTTAATTTTTGCAATAAAATCATTAGTAAACTGACAGCATTTTAAATAAAACTTAATTATTACAATGGCAACAGTAAATGGCAATTCCAATTTTTATTTTCATGGTAATTAATTACTTTATTAAAAAAATATTAAAATTATCAATAAAAAACTTTTAAAGATATTATATAGTTCAGTATCACAGCTGCTTACACAGATATAATTAAACACTGGTTTTAGTTAATTCCACAAAAAATTGTGATTTTAAGCGAAAATATTTTAGGTCTTTTGATGGCATACTATTTAACGATTTCAAGCCAACTATTTAACTGCCACTTGAATAATGTCCAAAAGAGCTCAGAGAGATATTTTGGAAAAGTTTAACCCATTGTTAAAAAAATTCATGTTATTTTTAAACCACAAGAAAATTTTAAAATAATTAATTTTCTACTATGTTTTATAGTTCCAAGAAACTACTTTGTAAAAATTACAGAACAAATATTAATGAGGAATCTTCCAAAGAGATAAGACAATATTTTATGAATATATTAAATTATCTATACAGACAAAATGCTAAAGAAAATTGTGCAGTTTATAAAGATGATAGTAACATAACAAAGTTGCACAAAATTTTTTATTTAAAAATAACTGGCAATTCATCATTTAAAGAAAGACTTGTCATGAGACACAATGCCAATATGACAGAAATATAAAAATTGAATAATGTTCCCTGATTTAAAAATTTTTTAATTTCGTTTTTTTAAAAATTCAAATACTTTTAAAAATGTTTTAAATTCCATTATTAATTTTTTTAATGATAAATTTTAATTAAAAATTAATAATTTCCTTATTTTTTGCTGTCTATTTTTAATACCAAGTTCAATTTAGAACACTGCAAATGAATTTCATTTAAAATTATTCAAATGATGTTGTGATTTATTTTTTTTTTAACTTGCACGATATTTAAAAAATAATAAATGAATTGAAATTGATGCAAAGTAAAAAGGATTAAATTTATTATTTTAGAGCCAATTGATGAATATAAAACCACTTAAATTTTAATTGTTTGAAATTGCTTAATTTTTTAATTGCTTGAGTGAAATTAAAGCTTTTTCTTTGTGCAAATATTTCAATCTAAAATTTTGATGATCATGAAGTAAATATTTATAAATAAGAAGAAATGTGCAATTAGACTCTACAAAATCAAGAAATTCATAAGTACAAATGAAAAATTATATGTATTTTTTATTTTAACCTATTGCCATAAAAAATAAAATATTACTACAAAGAATATAAAATAATATGATGGGTTTTTTTATACTAAAAAGTGATTTTTCAAAGCAAAGTAAAAAATTAGTACAGTTAACATTATTACCAAATGTTACTATAAATAGTTGGAGATGACCATATTTATACAAAGAGCATCAATGCCTGTCTAGAAATTTATATACATTTTAACACACACACACACACAAATAGGAATTAATAGTTCTTTTATGTAGTAAACATTAATAACATAGCAATAAACAGAAAAGATAAATACAAATTTTATTGTTACAAACGCTTAATAAAATTGTAACAAATATTTCAGAGAAAATACTTCACCTCTCCAGACGCAACAGCGTCTCCAGGTATGAAAAGCTCTGGGTATATATTATCTAAATACCATTGGAAACTCTTGCATTTCAGATTTTTTCTGAGTTCTTTTCTTTCTGAAACGTCTCCATACTCACCCTGTAAGAGTAAATTTCACAGTAACATTTAAATTAAAAAGAATAATCATTGATAAGAATTTTAATAAAAACTGAGAAATTCAGTGTGATAGAACAAAAATGAAATGTAATACTGGTTGCAAAACTTGTTTTCACAAATGAAATATATTTTTCATAGAAAAATAATTTTATTTAAAAGACTTAATGAGGTATTTTATGATTAAGAATAAATGATTTCTAAATAAATTATTTACATGGTTTGTTCTTCATTTATTATTGCGAATACTTCCTAAAATTATAAAATAGTATTTAATTTTGATATTTTTAATATTAAAAAAAGTTATTACTTAAAATGGCAGTAAGTTTCTCAGTATCATTTTTTAAAAAAAGATTGTAATATCTTTAAAAATTTCTAAACATTAATTTGCAAATGCTAAATTTTTTAAAGATCTTTTTTAACTTGAAATCAACATGGAAACATTCAGAATATTTAATTATGAGTTGATAGTATATGAAAAGAATGGCAAATTCAAAAAGAAAAATCTCAAATAAATATCCAAAGTTAAAATTTATTTCTCAAAACCAACTACCCACCAGATCAGTTCCAATTCGTTGATAATAATACTTAGCATAATCATCCAACCAAACTTCTGCAAGACGAATGGAATTTCTCTTTAACACATTGACTCCTGTTCTCCATTTGTAAGGGCTTCTTTTCCTGAAGATATGTCCTACATGGGAACACGGAATTATTTCCAAAGTACCTCCACACATCCATGTCTGAAATGAAGCAACAAATTCATAACATTAATTGGAATAAATTTATTTATTGTATCTGAAATAACAATAATCTGATTGGATCAGATTTACTGTACGGTCACCATTGGGGGGGGGGGGTTGGGGGCGCCAAATTTGCCGAACATTTTTACTGGAAACCCAGAAAACTAGTATTTTGGAAATTCTATCTGTCATTAATTTCTCATGAATATTTACAAACTTAAATGCCTTAATATAATAAAATTGAATCAAAAAATTTATGGATAATTTATAACATATCAATATTATTATTTTACCATTGATGTTTGAAATCTATAAATCTTTTTTTGTAAAATTAGTTGAGCATATTGCTAAATACAAATAATGTATAAAAAATTTGTCCCTATTTCAGCCATTTTCTTCCCCCCCCCTCCCCCCATTTTTCCCAATTAGAAATTCGTCATACGGTCACCCTTGACGACTTTTTGAAAATTTCGCCAAAGGTGACCGTACAGTAAAATTTTACCTTCTGATTTTATTTTAAACAAGCATAATAAGTACAAAGTATTTAAAGATTTAAGTAACCTGTATTTTTATAAGAATTATAGGAAAAATAATTTTATAAATATAGCATATTTTATAGACTAATGCGATCTAAGTAAACTTCCCATTACCTATTAATTTTTTAGTTAAAAAATCCAATTTTGCAAATTATGCAAATTTTTAATCAAGAATTCCATTTATAAGATTTTTATTGAAAAATTCCATTTTGCAATGAATAATATGATAATTTTAAGGGAGATTTTTTTAATAGTATCAAGCTTAATCACAATACCCCATTTTTAAGATTTACATAAAAATCGTGTATATCTTAAATTTATATATGATTTTTCTTAATAGTAATTTTAAAAAATGCAAGTTTAACAAGAATTTTAGCAGTTAAGCATGTTTCAAAAATATTAAAAAGAATTAACGCTTCGTTTATAAAATTTAATTCATTAAAAGATGCAATGAAAATATTTATTTAGTAATTAATACTTCATTTGACTTATTGTAGTGATCTCTAATTTTATAAATTTGAAATAAACTATATAAATATGTGACATTGAATTCTGTCTTCAAAATTGCAAACAATATGCCAAAATATAAAAGGGACTTAACAAATTGTTTCAAAAAATATAAAAATTCAGAAAGGAAATTGGCAATACAGAAAAGGATGCTCATAACGTTCTCAAAAGTATCAACAAATCGAAGAGTGTTTTAAACAAATAAAAACTTTATCTCAAAATTTGCAATTGTAATAAATTTCAGAAATTCTGGAAAAGGAAAAAAATTCTTCTTTATTTCTGCGGTGGACTGGCAACACTGCAAAAGATTTCGTATGAAATGTTTGAACATGTAACTCTTGTTTATTTGTAATTTTTGATATGTAACTCATTTTTTTTCAGAATTGGAAGCACTTTAAATTACTCAGTAATAATTTTTGCATTGCATTCTTACAAAAAAATTAAAAGACAGCATTTTTGATGCAACAAAATTTCATAGCATGTAAATTTTCTGCTATGTCACTCTTATATTTGCACATTTTTATTTAAAAAAATATATAAATATTGGGTACACTTTGTCCCCTGCTATTATCAATCATCCAAATTAATCGCAATTAAGGAAAATAACTGTATAAAATGAAATTAAGAAAAATAATGTACAACTGTAAAATAATACAATTTTACGTATAGTTACAATACAAACCAATTTTACATGGTAAGAATATAAACTGCTTTTTTAGCAATCGAATATATGTAAATAAAAACATTTCAGAACTTAAACACTAAATGTTTCGAAAAGATTTTTGAGCAAACCTTGAAAGAAAGTTCCAAGTTTTCACCGCCCCAAATATCAAAGCCACTGTCATAAGTTCCCAGTTTTTCGAAGAATTTCTTATCTATGGCAAATAAACCACCTGCCATGGTAGGAGATCTAAAAGATAATTTATGAGATAAGAGAAACATAAGACTAAAACTTAAACTTTTTAAACAAAAAAGGCAAAAATAATATTTTAATAATTTTTTTGCATTTTTTTTCATTAGAAAAATCTAATATATATTTTGATTCCAAGACATTCTCAGTGATAAACATTAAATATAAATTTGTAAAGGTTTGATGAGAAATTGAACACTTTTTAACATAAATAAAAAAATAACTTTTGGTAAAGATCGAATATTTTCTGAAACATTAAAAAATATTCAATGATTTACAGAATCAATTCTATTTTTTTAATCAGGAATAAAATTTTAATTAACTATCAGAAAAGCTATCTTTAATCTAATAGCTTTTGAATTTTTGAAAGCAGGTCAAAACCATCAAATGTCATTTTCCAAGTTAAAAAGTTTGAACAAAAAGTGCATTGAATCAGTTTTTTTTAATATATATTTTTTATTTTTTTTTACAAACTACAAATACCAAATCAGTCTTGCACAAATTCTTAAGCATCAAAAATTTTAAAAAATAATCAAATACAAGCCATATCAACAACAAATTAACATATATTAATAATCTTAATTTGTTATTGATATGGCTTGTCAGAAGTTTGTTTTTATTATCGGTGGTTACATATTTCCTTAATTTGATCAAAGCTGGAAACAAAACAAGCAAATGCGATTTAGGAAATATAATTAAAAAGAGGAAAAAATTATGAAAAAAATCCTTAACATCAAAAAAAAATATTGCATGTTGCTTTGTGAAATTCTTAGCAGCCATTAAACAATTGTTAGACATATATTTGGAAAAAAATGTAATATTTATGTGTGTGTATTCCAAAAATAAATTAAAAAAAGAAAAAAAACACACACACACACACACAACTGATACATCCGAAAAGAAGGAAGAAATAATAATTACTACAGTCACATATGGAGCCAATGAGTAGACAATATTGTGATAAAAGACTTTACACATTTATTTGTGATGTTAATCATGCCGATTTCTAAATAGTCTTCTGGATGTGAAAGTAGTCCCTGATTAGTAGGCTTAATAACGAAAAACATCGACCACTTAGTAAATTTTAACGATATTAGATCGATATCTTGTCTAACATATAGTTACCGATATAATGGTGTGCTATACTAAAACAACGATATTAAGCTTCGATAGTATTTTCGAATATATTCAAAGCCTGAGTAAGGAAAGGGCATAATGGTTAGTTGCCCTGGCCCCATCATTAGAGATGGGTCCCAATTCGAATAGAAAGTTTATATTACGTTTCCTTCTTTAATGAACTTTTTTTTACACCAAAATATCAGCACAAAATCTGCTATTTTTATGTTAACTTCTTAATTTATATATCTTATGAACAATATAAGCTAAATTTCATAAATTCATGGATTTCTAAGAGTCGGAATTCAGCTAAATTTACAGATTTACGGCGGAAAAATTTGGACAATCAAAAGCCTGTTTACAAAATTAGGGGCTTCTGATTGGCTTATTGAGCCTCGTAATTGAAAAATTTAGCTGAATTTGTCGTAGAAAAGTTGGCATATTTCATTGAAAGCATATTAATGAAATTAATTAATAGTGAAGTGACTTTACAAATGCTTTTATTGTATGTGTGTTATGTTTTAGTGAGACGGTTGTTTATTGCCCCGTTGTTCAAATCGCGGAATATAACTTGATACACAGCTATTCTCATTTCTCTTTCAACACTGATTTTTGAATGATATTTGCTTTTTGCAATAGCAGCTGCTGACAATACAGCTTCACAGAGATACGAAGTTTCAAAAATAATAAAACTCTGCCCAAACAAGCGACTTTTGCTTTCAGGCTTTTGTCACTTGATAACTCTATTAGATTTTCTTCCAGTGAATTAAATGTTTTTTTGGAGATACAACATGGAATGGATCTTGCATCCACGAAACTTCTTGATATGGTCTTCTGGGCAGTATTCTGAAAACCAGTCAGCTTGTTGTAATAAATACCCTGTGAATAGTGTCTGCATACCACCTGAAAACTGGTCTCCACTACAGACTATGTATTTTCTGCTGCAATATAGGAAAACAATCTTTCCCTCCATTACCATTCATTTTTTTCAACATTTGTAGTTTATCATTGAACGCTGAAGTTCCCTGTTCAAGTTTCAATATATGGTTCGGCCTTGAAGAAAAACATTCAAATCATTTAGTTTTTCGAATATATTGCACTTATATGGTAATTTAAGTAGTAAGTTAGGATCAGCGAAATTCTTATCTGATTCACATGATCATTTTCTTTCAAAAAAGTGTAAATTTTTTTGTCGAAGTTCAAAATTTCGAGTTAGTACTTTGCAACGTCAAAGCCAAAACGAATTGCAGTAGTACATGTGTGTGCTCGGCCTGTTAATTCTCATATAGGATTTTGAAAAATCTATCTTTAAGGAGCCTAGTTTTTATGTAATTTACCACGTTTATTAAATTTTCTAGAGCAAGATTGGGCGGAAAACTCAACGACTTCGATGCAAATACTCCTCGATAAATGATGCAATGAGTCCACACACAATCCCGTTTGGCCGCTTTATGGCACCTTTGACTTTTTTGCGTGGCACCCCAGAGTGCCCCGGCACACATTTTAGGAATCGTTGATCTAGATCTGTTTGCATCCGGTTTGATTAAATAGACAATTACCCATTTGCTTTGATATAAGTCATGTATTTCTAGAATTTACCACAATGGTGGTAGTTCGTTACTTGCACAACTACGTGCAAATTACTGGATGATCAAGAATGCCAACTTTTTCACCTATGGTTTCATTGATGTTTAGTGAAACTAAACATCAATGATCTTTCCAAATCCTGCTTGGAACCTTATCGTCGTGGTGTTCCTTGACGAAATGGGCGAAGTGAGTCAGGAGTTTAATCCTGGTAGAGCCAACTTAGCCGTGAAAGCCATTCAACTATGTTCAGCTAAAAAGTAAGCATGCAGACGGGACTGAGTCAGTCTTCTACTTTGGGTACCCCAGGTCCTTGGATCAATCGAAGCTGTTCCCTTAAAAATACCATATTTTTTGGTTTTATGGAGCTAGTGTAGCAAGGATTAGAAATAACAACAAACATTAATGAAGGCAGCTTTTTTTTATGGATGTAACATCCGTATCTAGAAATTATATTGGTATAATACTCGCATTTTCGGCCAATTTACGCTCAACTTAAAATATATAATGGGACAAAGACCTACAGTAGATTTATAACCCCTATCTACAGATCCAAAATTCCCAGGAATTTTATGACAGAGAATTTTTAGAAGAAATAAACTCAACCAATCACATTTCGTTCAATGGATTGTTTTGTTTTACATTATACGAAAGGGGAAGAAGTAAACTGTACAATGTTTGCCCTGTGATGGAAAAAATGTCTGTTCTGTCTTCTATTACGAAAGTAAATAATTTTTCGTATTGTAAGAAACAAATATACAATTCAAGACAGTTTAAACTATGACTCAGAATTTAATAAAAAAAATATCTTAAGATTTATTCCTGAGGACTGCCAGAATAACAGTTAACATACATGTTTCTTTCGTTACAAATTCATGATTAGAAAGAAAAAAAAATATTCTCAAACATTAATTTTTAAAGTTACTCTAAACTGTTCATTAACGAAGAAAATTGCTTTGTTTTCAAAGAAAATTTTCCTTAATTTATTACTAAGGTAAAAGTATTAAGGAGATGTTTACAAGGAAAAGGATTTGTATATTTTAAAAAAATTAATTATTGAAAAATACTTAGATATAAATAGAAATGCTCTTTTCTAAGAACTTTGAAAAACAATTTTTTCGATGGGTTTCAAAGTATTTAACTACAATAAGCATTTTTATTTATTTTAATAAATATTCGATAAAAAAAAAAAGAGCTTCGAAATTTCCCACGTTATCTAAAAAATTTCCAAAATTTTAGAGAACATTGAAAATTTCAGCGAGATTTCAAAATTGCCTCGGGAATAAACCTGAAAAAATCCTGGGAATATATATAAATCCGGTTTTTTCCCTCACCTTAAGAGCATTACAAATGTTTGCACATAAAGTAGGAATAGCAGCCTGAAATATTGAACTTTTGGCAAAATGGATGAATAAAAACACATCCTTGTGAATATTTAAGTCATAAAATTTAATTAAAAGATTAAAAAAACTAATATCAATAGAGCAACATATTAAAATACAAAAAATGAGTCCCTAGCCACTTCTGCTAACTTCACTGGGTTGCTAGCAAACGCGACAACAACGCCCACCTATTAGAGCGTCAATGCAAAATTTAAATTAGTGTTACCAACAGCAAAAACTAAAGACCAGAACTTGGAAAGTATTTTTTAAAAACAAAGAAATATTTCTTAAAAGAGCAAAAATAATGATTATTTTAATTATACTTACGCAACTGGTAGCCAGGTGTGTTTCCTTCGCTTATTTTCTCTTTCTGGGACTGGATGCCAATTGAACTGGAGGTTCCAATCAAAGCCCCCCACGTTCAAGTGCCTGGAGCTCCTGTAGTGATACTGAAACGTATCATCGCTGATGACGTCGATGACCGGACAAACAACGTTCGTCACGTTGTCTTTGATACGTTGCAGTAAAGGTTCAAGCCACCCTAAAAGAAACAAGCCATTGAAACCGATCTTAATATCAGAGAAAATCTGAAACTAATAAAAACCGAAATATTGCTGCTATTGCCTGATGGATGGCGCGAGCACCGAGAAAGTACTTTAAAAAAACAAACAAGACATTAAATTGCTTTAAATTTCCATATCGAAATGGAATAGTTTGAAGAATATTGTACTAATCACAATTATTTTTGGATATAAATAGTATTTCGTCATAATTTTTCCTAATTACATTTATTACTGTTGCAAGTAGTAAAAAATTAGTAATCAAACGTCTTCGCGTCTCTTTATTTATTGATAAATGTCTTGCCTCGAAATTTAAATTAGGAGTGATTTTAAGACAAATGGTAGAAATTTCAAGAGGTACTAAAATTAGTGCTGAAAGAATAGTTTTAATTCTTTTTCGCTACTCTTCTATAGAAGATCTAGAGTAAGACCTAAGTAAAGATGGAGGGTATGATGAAATAATAGGGAAAAGCTGGATTAGACAACAAGGATAAATAATTTCCGCCAGAAAAAAAGCATTGGTGTTCATATAGTTTTGTCAATAAGTGATAATTATTTAGTTTATAAAATGTAAATAAAATAGTTGTATTATTTTCAGCATTTTCTAAAATCGTAAACCTTTTTAAACATACGATGTAAATAGAATACTTACGACAGTAATTTACGATTTTTTTTTCTTTTTCGTTACAGGAATTATCGAAGGTCATATTGCGGAAAAGTACAGAATATTCTTATCCATAAAAAAATAAACATTTGTGTAGTGCTGCAACTTGTTGTCACCAAGAGTTATAACTCTCAGCAAGTCATTTCTTACAATATTCCATAAATTTCTTTTCGTAACATACAAAATTAAATTCTTAATACAAAGTGGAAATTTTTACAGCAGATGATTAAGTGTAATCGATTAAAATGTTTTGTGTGTGAATTACATCCAAACTAGCTAAGTTAGTGCATATAATAATCTCATATTTAGCGTCGCATTTGTTATACATTGTTGGCGACAGCTTTTATCTGGCTTGGTTTGCTTGTCATTTTAAGATTAGTCTTTGCACAAAACTATTAATCAGACCTGGACTGCCAGTTTATAGTGAATTTCGAACCACTACAAATATACACGAACATACGGTGAGAATCGAATTCATGAACAGTAGAATTAAAAGCCAGGGCGCTAATTTTTTAGTTACCTGTTTGGGCGATAACTTTGTTTAAAATTTTAAAGAAACAGTCAAGAGATTTAACAATTAAAAATACGAGGGTTACTCTGAAATTTTTTGAGATATGCGCAGGCGAGAATTTACAAAATAATAATAATGGTTTAATTTTAAAATACAAAAGTATTTTAACACAGAAGACGATTTTTTACTGACATACTTCAACTTGTTTAGCGTAGAATAAATTTTAAACAGAAGAGAAAATGGAGTTGACGCGAGAACATTTTCGCGCTATGATTTTCTACGATTTTAAAGCAGGATTAAATCAAGAAAATTGTTTGTCGCTCAACGGTCATTTTTTGCACACGAGGGCTAATTAGACCGGGACCTACGGTTTAAAGTGGATTCCGAACCACTACAAACATCCATGCTCAAGTTAGGTAAATCAAGAAGAATGCGTTCAACGGTTGCAATTAGCTTTTGGTGATGAATCTCTAGATCATGTTACTGTATTCAGATGGTTTAGAGAATTTAGAAGAGGTCGCAATTTTTTTCAGGATGAAGAATACACAGGAAGGCCGCCGTCGACAATAATCCCGGATAATGCGTTTGCCATACGAAAAATGTTAATGGATGATAATCGCACATTGTATCTATCAAATGGCTTTGTTTGTCGCTCAACGGTTATTTTTTGCACACGAGGGCTAATTAGACCGGGACCTACGGCTTAAAGTGGATTCCGAACCACTACAAACATCCATGCCCAAGGTGGGATTCGAACCCACGAATTGTTGAACCGAAGGCAAGAGCGCTAACCATTCGGCTACCAGCTCGTCACCTATCAAATGATACAGAAGGAACTTAACATTGGATCCACAGCCATGCACATAATCATTCATGAAGAATTACATATGAAAAAAGTAGTTTGCCGTTGGGTTCCCCATAATCTAACTGAGCACCAAAAAGAGGAGCGTGTCAGAATCAGTAAAGAAACTCTTAAATTGCTAAATGATGGTGGCCACCACATCATTTCGAAAATTGTAACAGGTGATGAGGCATACATACCGTTTTTTGACGTCAAGAAAGCTAAGTATGGGTATTTGAAGATGATCCCACGCCGACAATGGTAAAAAACAACGCGCATTGAAAAAAGTGATGTATGCCGTTTAGTATAGGATTGGTCAAAGCCCTCAAGCTGGAAGGACAGAAGACAGTAACAGCAAACTGGTATACCACTAAATGTTTTCCAGAAATTCTAAAAGAACTGAATGTTAGGGGACTAATGCTTCACAATGACAATGCATTTTCACATACAGTCGGATTAACAGTTGAGTTTCTTAAACAAAAACAAATTAAAGTGATCGAACATCCGCCGTATTCACCGGATCTAGCTATGTGCAACTTTTGGTTATTCTTTAATTTAAAAAAGAACTTACGTGGACGTCATTTTCATTCAGAAGAGATTGATGTGGCTATAAATGCATTTTTTTCATATATTCCAAGAAATGAATGGCCTGAGGCATTTAATCTGTGGAAAATTCGTCTACAAAAGTGCATTGTTGCTGGAGGAGACTACTTTGAACACGCCTAAAATTTTGTAAGTATAACTTTAAAAACCTAGTTGTACCTCAAAAATTTCAGAGTGACCCTCGTACAACAATAATGGATATTTATGATTTCCTCAGGAATTCGAACACCTAGAGTTCTGAAATTCATATTATAAATGGGTCCATTTAGCAGAGATAAATCTCACGCAACTTATATTTGATAACAATACAGATAAAAAAATTCGTAATTGTTAAATATATTTTACTTTGACCAAAAGATTTTAACATTTAAAAATTTTTGAAAGATAAATGAGATTTAAAATGTAAATATATTGTAATATGTGGCATTATATTTAAGTTGTTAGTACCATTTGGCGACTTAAATTATTTTGATATTTTACTGTAATAATTTTATTATTAGATTTTGAAAGTAAATAAAACGTACAACTATATCAAATTACATTTCTTTTACATACATCACAGAAATCTAAGTTTGTTAGAAATAACAAAATACTTTTCTGCTGGTTTGGTATGCACATTATCAGAAATACATAATTTATTGAAAGGACCGCCAAGTTCAAAGGCAGAATCCAGCCAATTGAGGTAAGAACACTTCATAAATAAATATTAGTGGAAAAAAAAAGAATAGATAAGCTCTATCTCGTCAAACACATTTTCCATCCCAACAGAGCAGTTGTGCTTTAGAAATGCAATTCACTTTGCAAAACGCCATTAATAGAAAAGTGGTAGCCACGAGTAACAATTACCGCCCATCTTCCAAATTTTACGAATACAAAAGAGCGACAAATGTTTCTATTCGAAAAACCGGAAAATTATAATCGACTTCTGTGTGAAAAATGGACATAGAACATAATAGGAAAAGGAAAAACCTACAAAAAGTTGGCTATAACGCAATATGTGTTTCTTCTTCTGTAAATTGCCTAATCTATTAGATAAGTGGTTGTACCATAATCGTAATTAGTGCCACAGCAATTCTCAGTTTACGCTTGGAAAACCTTCCGAACGCGTTAATCATTCGTGTTCTACGCCTACTGCTTGATGTGTTGCCAGATGAAAAAATGAAAAAAGTCAATTTCAGACGAGAAAAATGGTATTGCGCAAGAATAATAATAATAAAAAAATGACAGTCAGTAAAGGAAAGACAATGCGATTGGATTAGAAGTAACGAAATGGCAAAAGTTCCGCACAATTGGTGTTTCAGATAATTCGAAAGGGAATTTCTTTCGTGTGGCGAATTTGATATAAAAAATTAGGAATTCAATCTATAACGACAAATAATTAAACGCAAAGCTGTACACATTTTTATGTTAAAACTTATTCAGTATTTAAAGATTTTCCTATCCAATAAAATATAAAGTCATCTTTCTTCATTTATTTTATTAAATGCACAATGGATAAGCATTACGGAAAAAATTATATGAAATATTGACAACTTATATAATTGGTAATTATTTAGTGACCAATATTAAACGATGAGCTGGTATTCGATAGATTTTTTTTTCCTGTTCAATTTTCAGAATCATAGCGAAAACACAGCACTAAAAAAAAGTACCAAAATATGTATGAAAAAATGCAATTGAAAGGTGTAATTCTCCTCTTAAAATTGACATTTTGTGATTCCTGAGAAATAAGCAAGCATGAGCTGTTTTTGAGATCATTCATTATTAAATGGGTAAATTATAGAGTGCCCATAAAATTTTAAGATTACTGCTAACATAGTAAACCGCTTATTAATATATCATTTAGAAAAAATTTCTTAGATTCTTACAGCCAGTAAATTTATCAGGAAAAAACCCATGTGCAAAACTTCAGTTACAAGAGTTTAATAAAAAGGAAATATTAAGCGGACACAAACGATTTCTTTTCATTCGATGACTGTTTTTGTCACCACATAATAAACAATCAAATAGTCTAAGTTTATTAGTTTATTATAAGGCTCTATGGCATCCACCAGACATTTTCGCATTTGGAATATAGTGAGTTCGAATCCCAGCTGCATCGAAGATCCATAGTGTTCACTAAAATTCGCTAAGACACGTTATATATGTAATGGTTGCAATGTTCTCCAAATGAAAGGATATCTCTGGGGGATAGCAGATCAAGTATAGGGGTCTTCTGCCTGGTACCTGCTTTTAAATGATGAAGACTTCCACACGGCCTGTTTCTATCTAACTGGCAGAACCCAACTCAAGGAGCATGCTGGTGCAATAACATTCACCGGGTATCATTCATTATATTTCTGAGAGGATTTTATAAAGAGAACCTATCACGAGTCACCAGGGAGAAAACCCAGAAAGCACCGAGTTTGATGCCAGTTTCTAAAATAACACGTTATTCTAGTAACTAGCATCAAACTTTAATCTCCCATTCTGTTTGTTTGATTGATTTGCTTACGATCTACGTTCTGCACAGGACAGCTAATTGAATCAGAACTTAAAGTTTACAGTGGATTAGTACAAATATCCACCACCAAGGTAGAAATCGAGCCCACGAGCAATTGAAAAGAAAGTCAGAGCACAAGGCATTAACAAGTCTGCTCAGATTTTTCATTTAAAAAAAAAGTCACAAAAATGGTTCACAGAAAAGATGGTATATCTTGTTAATGTGAATAAAAAAATGTGTACAAATTTTGTCCCTCCTAGAAACCCCTATATCCCATTAATTAACTCAATTCTTCGCAAATATTTAATTTAAATGCATTGATAGCTTACGAGATAACAATTTTCCGAATTACAGATATTAAAAACTAGATATCTGGCACGTTTAAAGAATTACATAACATTTTAATACATGTAATTCATTAACTAAGATAACAGAAATGCTATTGCCGCAGAAATCTGATCTGAGCAAAATTGTTCAGATCTTAAGGTACTTCACGATTCAAACGCCAGATATTCAAAGACTGAGTGTTTATTATTTAAAAATAAATCAGATTCTTTCTATATATATTTTTCAATAAATTCACTATCGATAATTTTTTACTGGGTTCTGTAATCAGAAAGGTTCGGTTTATTTGTTGCTTAACGATCATTTTTTTTTCACGAGGAATTTAGTTTAAACTGAATTAAGAAATATTAACGAATATCCAACTCAAGGTGGGATTCGAACTCACAAACTTATAAACCGGAAGCCAGAGCTTCTACCATTACAGCTAGAAAGAATTAACATAAGCAGATTGTCAGACAAAGTTGCAATTACAATATATAAAACTATAGTAGAATGATTAATTTTCAAATATTCAAGTTTTCTAATAAAATTCTCGGGAATTAATCATGTAAATTTTCATTTTAAAACATAAAATATAGATATTTATTACAAGAATTTATTTTAAATAAGTTCAAATCCGTATCACCAGATTTGCATTGTCTATTTTCAATGAAGTTTCTAACTTCTACTAGTAATAACATAATTGGGTATTTCAAGAAGAGATTAATAGTTAAGGTATAAGAATCCAATGATTTTTCAATTTTTTTAGAAAAAAAATCATGTTTACTGGTTATAAATAACATTGATTATAAATAACAGCTGGAAACTGAAATGTCGGGTAAGTGTGTTGGCTGGATTAAAACATCCCAAAAAGCTTGAAAACTCAAAATCACATGATAAATAAAATACACAATTTCTCATTATTCTTCTGTAGTATAATTTAATTTTTTATTGATTAATTTTGAATGTAAGTGATCGCATGGTAACAAAGTCACAGGGAAAAAAATGTCGTTTTATTACAGTAACAGTCTAGAATATTTTTAGGCAACACTTCTCCTTCCCTATTGAAAAGATCAGTAACACAGCTTTCATGTATAAATCAACTTTAGCATGTACATATTAAATCAACTTTAGCATGTACATTATTTTCTCTTAATGTATCTACTTACTTGTAAAAGGTGATGGTATGTGACAAATTCCCGTGAATATATTAATGTACATTGCGCAAATACTATATGAGAAACAAATCATACCTTCTCCTTCACTGCTTAAAAAATATCATTACCAGTTTCTGACGATTGGAATCTACAAATTCATTGATGGTGAACGATTATAAAATGTTTTTATATTTTTCTTAGCTTGAATTCTTTTACTATGTAAATATATATAGTTTCTGGTTTTCAAAACTTTTCTTTTCTATAACGGTGGTCACGAATTGACTAATTCTTCATCACAACAGAGCCGGAAACATTTACTCATGTGTCGTTACCCAATGGGTATTTGTGAACCAAGTCACGGAGGCGAGTAGCATTTAACCACGCCATACCACCACAGACTCGTTTATAGGATGGGCCACATTCATACATCATCTCAGAAGAAAGGACAGAGAAACAGAGAGAAAATAACATCCATCCCCAAACCGGGATTCGAACTTGGAACCCACAGCTCAGGAGTCAGGAACGCTAACCACTCAGCCATCGGTCAGCGGTCTTCGAAGCTCAATCATATGATGTTGATAGAAATGGAAAAGTAGAATACTCATTAATACAAAATAGTACAACGAAGAAAAATTGCTAAAGAACGATTTAAGAAAATTAAGTAATATAATTTTCGTATGTTCTTTTTTATTGGCACTGCAGTTCAACTATGGGCCTTAGCCTGCTGCACAATATCCCCCCCCCAGACAGCACTGCCCCTTACTTTAATTTTCCTGTTGGAGACCTTTACTGTTTTAAGGTCGTTCATCAAGCCACCTGTTCCTAGGCCTATTGCAAAAGGTATTCCCCAAAGCACACTCTTAACCTCTCTGTCATTATGTGATTTCTCAATGCTCCAAAGCCATGACAGTCTCTGCGCTTTGATGAATTTTACAATATTTTCAAGGTTGATAAGAGCATCCAATTCATCATTAGTTCTAATTCTGCAATAACTACAATTAAACTGAAATACACCAAACATTCTTCTAAGTATTTGCCTTTCAAAAATTAGTAGTTGTTGCTTATGGCACTTAAACAAACCCACTTCGTTATGCCCCTTGGCTATGCGAATTTAAGTCAGTAGAGTACGTCTTACGTTTAGCCAAACGAAGGTGAAAGTACGATTTTGTTCCAAGACCCTTCCGATAGATGACACCACCAGAGGACCCACTCCGTTAATTTTGACATTGATCTGGAGGGGGGGATTTTCTGCAGACCATTACACATACCCATGGTAACTCAAAAATTAGTAACTTATTTATGACTTTTTGTGTCAGAATTCAAATTTTGCTGCCATTTATCAACATGGGACAAATTTTGTTTTATCACCATAGGAAAAAATAATTTTTTTGTAAATTAAGATATAATATATATTGGATCAAAGCTTACCCATGCATCACATTTTAACCGCAGTGTTCGATACTCGTGCCTCTTCTTTCAAGTAATACAGAAGTATATTTTGGAAGTAAAAATGAAGAAGTCTTTAATTTTGTCACATTCAATGGTTTACACTAATTTAAAAAATGGCAACAACATGGAGCCAATTTTAACAAAACTTTAGAAATTACAATCGCAAAAACCGTAAAGCTTGACATGCTGTAAGTAGTATAAATAACGCTCAAAGTCTTCGATTCCACAGTTCATGGCTTCAATTTCCACCTCGGAATTAGGTATTAAGAATTCGTTTACGCTGTAAATCCTGATCTAATTAGCCCTTGTGAGCAAAAAAGTGGCCATTTAGCAACAAACCAAAATCAGCACCAAAATTTTTTGCGAATGACAGAAGCATATTAATTTTGTGACGCAATACCTCAGGAATTGTTTGTTTGTCGCTCAACGGTCATTTTTTGCACACGAGGGCTAATTAGACCGGGACCTACAGCTTAAAGTGGATTCCGAACCACTACAAACATCCATGCCCAAGGTTAGATTCGAACCCACGAATTGTTGAACCGAAGGCAAGAGCGCTAACCATTCGGCTATCAGCTCGGCGCAATACCTCAGGAAATAAATGTACACATTAATTCATAAATATAAAGACATTATTTGATTATTTGACATTTTGTAAAAAAAGTTAATTTTTAATTATTTTTAATAAAATAAACAAAAAATATATATAAATAAGAATGAACTACATATATTAAATCATATACATTCTATTTTCTGATAAACGATTTGTTTATTTCATCTCATAAATTTTAATCCAAAAGTAAATAAATAAAACAATAAAAAATGATGTTAGTAAGTGATTTAGAATCATTTACGTTAACAAATTTTCGAATATTTCAGCACAATCACCAAAGAAAAAAAAATTGAGGAAAAAAAAAACCAAATTAAGTAGCCAAAATAAGCAATTCAAATCACGAAATACGGGAAAAACTATTTAGTTCCGGCTGAAAACATAACGACAATATTTTTTTACTCACTTTTTTCCCCCTTTGGCGACCGATACAGCAATGAGGGTAAAAGCACTTCTCTTACAAGCTCGACACCGGAGACTGCTGAATAAAAGATCGGCCCCTCCTAGAAATAAGCGCCATTTAGGTGGCTGGGAATTGTGGATTGGTGACGGCCATTTCCCGACCAATGGCATCACCCACGACTACATTTTTTTTATTCTTATTTTTTGCAGTGGATGCTCCCCACAGATCAATGAAAATAGTCACGGATCGTTGGCCAATTTTATCCTACAAATGGCGCTTCTTTTTTCGGATTAACTTATTAGAGTAATGAATTGGCATGCATATATTACATAACTGTCGCCGTATTTTGTCGCCAATGGTGTCATAAAGATAGAATTTGCATGAGTTGTTCCTCACGTATAATATTTTTTTTTTATTGGAAATGTTTTGGCTTAATTAATCGCTCTATGATCTCTTTTTCCATTCCGTGGACTAACTCGACGGGGTTCAACGATTTAAAGCAGATGCCGAATCAAGGCAGATACAATGTGTTGGAAATCGAACCCACGAACAACTGAAGGCTAGAGTACTAATCATGATAACAGTATTAATAATTTTAGTGAAAAATGAAATTTTGATTTGAAATAAACTCATATAGTACAAGGATTAACAAGACTGTTGTATTATTTAAAGTGAATCCCGATCCTCAACAAGCACAAGAGGACGTAATCGAACCTACAGACTTTTGAACTGAGATCAGAGCAGACAGTGATAATGATAAGGAACTGTAGTAAACCATTTCTATATGAAATGAACTCCAGTAATATGAGGCTTAATTCATCTTGGTTCTATTTAAATAAATTCCGAATCATAATAAATATCCCGAGATGAAAATCGAACCCACGAACTAATGAACCGAAAGCTAGAACATTGACTGCGATCGTGGTAATAGTCACGGCAGTGAAAAATGGAATTTTCATATCAAAGAAAATTATAATGCAATGACTAATATGACTTTGTTTTATGATTTAAAGTGCATTCCAAAATGAAATAATCACCAAGAGGTGGAAATCGAACCCACAAGCGGCTGGAATGAAGGCCACGGCATTGACTAACGATAGTAATATTAATCATGAAAGTAAAGACTTAAATTTTCTAATTAAACTTTCTCAATCTTAGCTGAAGTGTGAGAAATGACTGGTCAATTGGGTTGAGAAGGCTCACTTCATTGGGTTAATACATTCAGAGTCGAATAGCGTAATTGTTTCACAACATCATTGTTTAGCGACTCGTGAAAAAAAATTCACTGGCATACAAATCCTGTTTCACGAAAAAACCACAATCGTAACAATCCTGATTACGATGGTGAATTATACAGGTAATTATGTTGTAAAGTGCCATACTTGCCAAGACTTTGCAGTAGGTGCAGCCTTCAATTTAAGATATTAGTAGGAATTTAAAATGTCAGAGTCCTCAAATTGTGCTATTTGGTGTGAAAAAATAGAGTTACAATCCATTACTGCTAAATACTAACAGCGGACTTTCGCATTTTCTCTTATAAAAGGTTCATCTGTGAGAATTTTAACTATTTTATTATAATTAAGTAGCAATAAAAAAGAATCTTTATAATTCAGTATTATGTTTGAATACTCTGCTGTGGAGAACTTCGCCGAAGTGACTGTAAGACTTCTGGACATCAATTACCATAGTACAAGGGAGAAAACTCGGAAATTTTCCCACCAATTCAGTGTGATATCCCTATAACCTATCTAGTTTCCATCCACAGAAAGAGACATAAATACAAAACACAAGTGATTTAAGATTCGGTTTGGATTTAAGAAAAATTACAAATATTCGAATTAAAAATAACTAATCTCTTTTTTTCACAAGTTTAACAAAAATTAGGAAAATTATAGATTTAAATTCCATTTGTAAAGAGATATGTTCAAAAATAAATGATTTACGATTTGATGGACTTAGAAGAAGAAAAAAATGGAACACACACACACAATACTTTTTGCCTAATTTATATAAAATTTTGTTGAAAATTCCAGAATTTATATATATATTCCATAATATTAGAATATTTTTTTAATTAAAATCTTCCAGAACATTTTAGGAAAATCAAAGCATTTTAGAAAAATTAGAATGTTTTATAAAAAAAAATAGAGCTTTTGAATTAGAAATTTTAGGAAAATTAGAAAGATTAAGAACAATTAGAATGCTTTAGAAAAAAAATAGAACACTTGAATCAGAACATTTTAGAAAAAATAGAAAGGCTTAGAACAATTACAACTTTACACAAAACAAATGTTTACACATAAGATAGTTTTTTCTTCAGAACTCTAAATAGTAAAAGGAATTGATGAATTTACCTTCCGTGCATTCGCAGTGTGAATCGAGGTATGTGAGAACCGGGCCGGAAGCAACGGTGGCACCGAGGAGTCGAGCTCGGATCAGGCCTTCTCGCTTCTGGGCTCGCACCAGTTGCACTTTCGGCAACATAGTCAAGTAGTTCTCCAATCTCTTCTGCAGGTGAGCTAAATTTAAACAAATAAAAATGCAATCGTTATTCTATAAGAAATACTTCGATAAAAATTGACTTTAATGCTAATATTATAAATAAAAAAAAGATATTGTTTTACCAACATTTATGTTGCTTCTAAATATTTATTGTAATTAAAAATAAATGTCTGAAATTATTTTTAGGTATAATAATAAATAATGTATCCTAATTTAGACGGGAAGCAACGTAATCGTTTGCATATAAATGAAACAAAATTTTAAAGTATAGAAAACGATTTAATTGCTTGGATACGACGACCAAAATGATTTCGTTTTTTATGAATGGTAGAGTGGTATGCATTTAATTTAACGTATATACAATAGTAAAGAATTAAAATATTTATCAAAAAGGATACATCAGAACTTCAACTAAATATTTTTAATATACTGATATATTTCATTTAGTACCAAAATATTAAAATTTCAATACCACAAATAATTTTAAGCAAGCAAACGATTTTATATATTTTTTTAAAATGTTAAATTTAAAAAATGTGTAGGTAATTTATAATAATATTTCCTAAAATTAGTTTGGTGCAGATGCTGTATAATCCAGTTTGGTGATTTTTGGTAGGATTTTCTTATGTACCTGGCCCAACCTGGTTTTTATTACGCCTATAAATACAGAGAACTCTATTTTGGCAACCCTAGTATTTACGTCATTGCGCACGTCACAATATATCATTTTGATAACATTTCTTTCATCGCCAAAATAATTCAGTGTTTGGCATCCTGGATTTATACGGCATCTGTGCCTTAGTTTGAAAATATAAATTTGTTTAAAATTTTTACATAAATTCTAAAAAAGTAATGGAAGCAATTAACTTGATTTAAAAGGGTTTAACTTTTAAAATGTTTTAAAAAGGTCAAATTCTTAAATTAAGAAAAAAAAATCTCAAAGATTGAATATAGCATTAAAATTCTACATTTTACTAGGTTACACTATCAGCTAACCATTCTCGCCAACCGTAGAATTTTTTATCAAATGATGATATCGCCACCCGAGTTCTTACCTACCAAACTTTCATAAAACGCCAGCTGAGGGTCATAACAGGCATCGGCGCTCTCAACATGGTTTTTTGGTAGTCTCGGGTATAATTCCCGCTACTTTCAGAATAAGAAAATGAAAATATTCCATTCAGGTTATGTGTATATTAACTAACATTTCTATATCAAATTATACCTTATTTTTTAAAAAATTATTTATTCTTTATTATTTCGAACCTGTTATTTTTCTGAGTTAAAGAAAGTCCTTTTTCTGCCACAAATATATATATATATATATATATATATATATATATATATATATATATATATATATATATATATATATATATATATATATTTCTAGAATATTTCAACATAAAATTACACAATTAAAGTTGTAAATTAGCGAAATTTAAGTTAAAAGTTAATAGAATCTTTCTTTCGCGCTGTATCGGACACTCACTACATTCCAAACAAGAGAAAGCGCTTTTTCTCATTAAGATTCATCAAAAAATATTTTTAATGAATGTCCTTGGGATAAAAAGATCCAAGAATATTCATTAAAAGTATTTTTAGTATACATGTTTATTCACTAAAAAATAACTAAAATCCTTTCTAAGTTTCTTCCAAAAACAAGAAAAAAAGTTTCTTATACGTTTCAAACACAAAAAAGTGCTTTTCCAGGCTAAGATTTATCAAAATAAAACATTTAATGAATGTTTTTGGGAGAAAAAGCGGGAAGACATACATTCATTAAAAATACGTATAGTTATAATTATTAGTATACAAGATTACTCATTTAAAAGAAATTATTAAAATCCTCTTTTCATACTGTTTTAATTTAATCCACTAAATTTTAAAAAAAGTCTTAGATGCCTCATTCAGAACGTCGCACTTGCATAAGCATTAGTACTTTTGTTATCTTTGGCAAATTAATCACTCCATTTGCGCCTCCAATTCGCAGTTCATTTGGAAACGAGACGCGCTAGATTCAAGAAGTGAACTGGTCACGTGACAAATTCAGAACTGTGGGCTTACAACCTACTTCTCAATGAAACGTGCTTGACTGGCAGCGAAACATTTTTTTCTTTCCTCCTTCCTGACTGAATTTAAAGAGCTTTTCTTTCGAAAACAGATAAGGAAAAAGAAATAATAATAAGATAGCTGTTTTGACATAAAAGCGTCTCGCAAAATTGCACAAAAGTTTTACTTTCAAAAATAAAGGAAATGAGCCATAGTTTGAATACAGCAAAAAATTGACTCGACTCTAGCCTCCCACTTGACCTTGACACTAATCCATCTTTATCGATGGCAGAAGCAGCGTAAATCTGTTTTTAAAACTAAAACAAATTTAATGCCATACTTCACCAAGTAAAAGAAATAATTTTGATTTACAATCTTGCAGCGTGAACTTTTAGCAAGTTGTTGGCAACGAGGGCAAATAAAACGATATTAAAATAAATTATAAGTTTAGTTTGCTCATCCACGATAATTTTTTGTCGTTAGAATTTATTAAATCGGGACCTACATTCTAAATTGGGTTTCAAACCTTTACAGGCACTGCATTCGAGGTTGTTATCGAACTTATAAGCTATTAAGTTGAAAGTTAGAGCGCTAATCATTTGGCTGCCAGTTCGACATACATTTTAGAAGCGAAAAAGTAATTGCCATACATCATCATTCATATATTTTTTTATTAAATTTGTCAGCTAAAATTTTGTAAGGGGTTGACGTACAAGGCATGAAATGAAATTCGTATCAAAATATAAGTCTTTGCGAACTTAAAACATAAGCTATGTGTTTATTTTAAAATTTTAATTATGTCGTTTTTTAATTAATTTAAACTGTAATTAATGCGGATTTGAACTGTGAAAAATTAATTATGCACCGCAATGTAATTAATTTAAGAATGTAACAAAAAATGGAAGCATGAATTTTTCCTCTCTTTTAAAAATGTCATCTATACGTAACCATTGATGGCAGGGAAAAAAAATTGCGTTTCAAAAGTGTAATATATCTTTATAAAAATGATATTTACAATACTTTTTCAATTACTGAAACATTTTGATATTTTGGCCTCTGCAGCGAACGTGTTTCCGCCTTTTCCAATATACTACTGATATGAAAATTCATTGAAACGCTTATGAAAAGAGTAATGAATTAAGTATGCAATAACTTCGTATAGGTAAAAGGAGTTTTCAAGCAACATACACTTCATTGGATTAATTTTGGGCAGTGCTATATGTCAAACCTTAGTGATAGTGAAAAATAGCAATTTAGATTTCGTTTTTCACTCAATGATCATTTTTTGCACACGACGGCTGATTAGATCGAGACGTACGCACGAACACATATGCGAATGGAAAAGATATAGGTTCATACCATATTCCTACGAAAAATGTAAATAGTGTAAATATTTGTATGAATGTCTTATATTTCAGTTCAATTACTTGTTTTAGTGAGCTAATTGTTTTAGTGAAATAATCAATCACTTGTTTTAGTGAAAATTATCAATTACTTGTTTTAGTGAAATAATTGTTTGAACAACGCTTATTCCGTGAAAAAAAGGGGTTTTCAGGACTGAGAAATTCATTTGTAAAATAAGACAGCTTGGCGGCATCTGGCGATATTTTTGGCATCAAAACACAAGTCAACATTCTTGAAATTCTGAGTTGATAGGAGCAGAGGCACCATAGCCTTACTATAAGAATGTTCTAGTAACTTCCAGTGCATCTACCGAGGAGGTACAAATATAGGCCTAAGCCTAGCAGTCAGTTGAACGTGAAGCCTGGAGTTTAGACGCCTGAGTTATCACCTCTGAAAATTGATTAGTTTCTAGATTACAGAAACAGAACAGATATTTTTAGCTTGTGTAAAAGTTTCAAGCTGAATTAATATTTATTGTGACTGAAAAAACTGCAAATAAAGTCTTCCTTTAGAAGAATTTATTTTTAGAAAATCACATCCCCGTCGCCAAGAAAAACGTTACACAACGTAAAAAATTATGAATGATGTCAATGAGAAATTCTAAAAATTTCGTCACTGCAAGTTTTTTTTTTTTTTTTTTTTTTTTTTTTTTATCTTTTCTGGATTATCCTTAGGTCTTCGCTTATTATGATTTTTCAAAGTGAAGGTAACAACTGACTCAACATTTGTTAAGCATACATATGCACGTCTGTTGGGATAGGTGTCAAAACTTTCGAGGTTTTCTCTCTTGCGACGAAGCCGATCACTAGTCCAACAACTCACGTATTTAAACAACTCAATTGTCGCCGTCGGTAACCTGATTGGTTAGGGTCATGGTTCTCATTATCGGAAGGCAGTGAGTTCGAATACCAGCTTAGCCAAAAATTCGTCGTGTTCGCTAAAAAAAGCTAGGGCATGTTAAAATTGGGCGTGGCCGCAATGTCCTCCAAGTGAAATAATACCTATAAGGGTGGCAGGCCAAGTATTGGGGTCTTCTTCTTGGTACCTGCTTCAAAATCACGAAGACTCCACCCATCTGCTTCTATCTAACTAGTAGATCCTAACTCAGGGCTAAGTCAGTACCTTCTAATAGCAGAAAGCCTGACTACCACGTGACCAAATGGCTGTGACGTTGCATCCGAAGGCTGTCGCTTTCTTCTAAGTGACGCTTGAACAGAGGCTTGTTACTGTGTTGTTTACCATAAACAAATCACTCATTTTCGACTTATTTTTCAAAATATATTGTTTTTATTCTGTACAATAATCAAGAACATGCCTTATAAATGTTGCGTAACTGCCTGTAAAGGCAACTATGATAATGGACCCAAAGTTTCTCTGTTTCGATTCCCACGTGAAGAAGATTTAAAACACAAATGGATTCGGAGAATTCCGAGAGAAAACATTGAAGTGACCAAACATTCCAGGGTAAGTAAATTAATTTTATTGTTTCATTTGCATCATATTTGGCTAGTTATTTTAATTATGATTTTTTTTTAATCACATTAACAGTAATAGAAAATTTCAAATGAAATCAAAAGTAAATTCCTATGGAATTTTTTTTTAAATTTATGAGGCATTAAATTCATATCGTTCAAATATAAATTTTCATAGAAAAGTAAAATAATTATTAATTTTTCGATTTATTAATGTCATTAAAATGCGTAGGAGTAAAAGAGAAATATAATAATACTAAACTCGAAGCTATTTCGAAATTTCAATCATATCAATTATATCAATTATCATTTCTTATCAATTACACAGGTTTTTGAAATAGAAAAGAAACTGAGAATACGCAGTTTAATGCCTCATATATTTAAATCAAATAACCATGATAAAATTTCTATGTCTTTAAATAATAGTATTGATTTTTCTAATGTTGAGGAACATGAAATAGATGATAATTTGGAAATAAATATGTCTGAAAAAGATGTCGCTGATTTAAAAATTTCTGAAAGTAATCTTACATATATTGCTGGTTACAGTTCACATTAAAATACCCTTCTGATCATGTTGTAACTATAATAATTTATTGTTATTTAGTTATAAGTAAACTGTTATCCACTGAAAATGAATTCCTTAAATGTTCTAATCATAGAGCATATGCATTTTCAATAATTAGAAGGATTCTAAATGAATCTGAAATTTACCTTCCTTTTGAAAAATGTGAAAATGGACATGCTACTGAAGAAATAAAATTATTCATTGTCAAATCATGCATAAATATATTCCTTAAAAATTATTGCAAAAAAATTAATGACTCTATAGTGATTAATGCTTTATCTCTAAAAAAAAAAACTTCAAACTTTTAATAATTCTTAAAAAAATTACTTTTTAATGCAATTTGAAATAGAAATTGTATCCAATATCTTTATTTCCTTTTAAAACAAAAATAATTTTGAAAATAAATTTCAGTATATTCAAATAGTTATTTTTATCCATTATTATGAATACATCAAAATAAAGTGAATAAAAATCTAAAAATGTAGTAATTATGTATATAGTTTAAATTTGTTCTAATGTATGTAAATAATTTATTTGTGTTGTAATATGCAAAATTACATAGGGAAATTTTGTTATATATATATATATATATATATATATATATAATTTATTAATTTTAGTCATTGTATGTATAAGATTTCAAAATTGCCAAACTTGCATTATTTTTTAAAGAAAATGTTTATGTTAATATTTCTTTTTCATACTAAATTTATGCATTATTTTTAGAAAAAATATGAAGAAAGTATGATTCTAATAAATTATTTTTTATTTTTCTGATTGTCTTTTCCTCTTCAACCATACAAAATTATCTCACCCATTAAATGCATTAAATATTTTAAATCTATCATACGCAGGGGATATATTTTGCTAATAAATTAATCATGTTTATTGCATTCAATAAATTTTAAAGAAATATTTTCAATTCATAATAGATTATGTTGCTAATTATCATTTTAAAATAATGTATAACACCCAAAATGTTTTGCTTGAATTTTTAAAAAAAATGTGCACAGGAATGATTAATTAAATATACATATAATTTTCATAAAAATAATATTATTAGATTTAGTACATTAATATATAATCACCACAGATATATATTTCAATTGAAAGTACACCAAGGAAAATTAATATCCAATATTGAATAAAATTTCATTGACTAGAATTAATAGAATGTTTTCATTCAAAGTTATACTTAAATAAGTTTTTACATATAGTTGCTATTAATTTTTTAATATTCTTCGTGGAAACAATATCAATATTAATTTAAAAATATTATAGTAATTGATTGCGAGGAATTTTTTAAACAACATAAAAACACAGTTCCTTCGGAATATTTTAATCGTGAACGAAAGCGGTTGATTTCAGCCATCGGTTGATGACGTCACAAGAGTGTTCAGGCTTTCTTAGCTATAGAGGGTGATGGCTAAGTACAGGGGGAAGCATGGTGGTACAAGAATAACAACTCTATTGTGCATGTAAATTATAATGGGATTGTTATGGTCTAGACCAAGATCCATGATTGATTAAGCACCATCACTACCACCAGCGATGGCTAACTAATGGCTTACATAACATCTGACAAAAAATAAAGATGGTTCTTTTTAATTTGTTTCCCTGCAATCCCTTTTTGAATACAAGGGCTAATTCGAACAATAGTTTTAAATCAATTCAGAATCAATGAATACATCCATTTCCTCATAACTCGAGATTGGTATTGAATTTATAAGTTGTTGAACTGCAGACCAGAACATTAACCATAGCTGCGAACTTGGCCACAAGTCATGAAACGCAAATACCTTGCTTGTATCCCCAAACTGATATTCATTAGACTGGATATTTTAATATGGGTTCAAAATAAATGGGCGTTTATAAAAATAAAAAAAAAGGTCTTACGTTGATCTGAGAAGTCATCGACCAGGATGATTTCTTTGAGCAAGTGTTCGGGCGACCTCTCCAGCACACTGTGGACGGTTCTGAGGAGGACGCTCCACGCCTCGTTGTGGAAGCAGATGATGACGCTGGTTTGGGGCAGGTTCGACTGGTACTTGATGTCTCTGCACCTGCAACGAGAGTCTAAAATCAGTCATGAAAGCGACTGAAGTATGGAATCTGCTTATTGGAAAGCATTCAACAAGTTTCAAACTTGTACAGCAATTTAAACAGGTGAATGAAAATGTAGACCCTTAATGATAGCATATGGAATCTTTGATGTGGAATGAGTTCTTTTGTCGTTCAGAGATCACTTTCTATACTTGCGAAGTCTTTTTGGACCGGGACATACAATTTTTATGAGATTTCAATCCAGTAGAAGCATATCTAATATGAGATATGAAACAAAGTGTGCTGTTGTTATGTTGTTACTTATGACACTTGGACAAGCCAAGCTCGCTGTACCGTTGGCTATGCGAATATAAGTCAGTAGGGTGCGTCTTTCGTTTAACCACAGCACAACGAAGGTGAAAGTACGCTTTTGATGTAAGACTCCTACGATAAATGGCACTACCAGAGGATACACTGCATCAATTCTGAGCTTGATCTGAAGGAGGAGCAAAGTTTTCTCCTGACCATTACACCAAAAGTATCTGCTTAACAACGACCACAGCTTTGAATTTCACAGATTTAACGAGCACGTATATCACATGTATTTGGTGGGTCTTTGGCGGCATTGGGAATCGAACCCCAGACTTCCAGACGGAAAACACGAAGTGATGTACTAGCTGTGGCAATAAATATATCTTATTTGCACCTTCTCAGTACAAGAGTGGTACACTTTCGACAGTATTTTATTCGACTCTCAAATAGGCAAAATTGAGTTATAAACTGAAGGCAATTTTATATAGCATTAGTGATCAACAAGTGAGGAATATCTTGGGAAATATCAATAAGTTTGTGATATATTTTCTAATTTTTGAAAATCTCTTTCATAAATTTCTAAGCGATAAAACTATTTTCAGCGAATTTTCTGATAACTCCATATAGGCTTAGCACCATTATAAATTTTATTTTGGCAGTAAAAATCAACCAAAAACAAATTACAACAGAGATTTTTTTTTACATTTTTCTGAAAGGAATTCCTTTTTCAATATAAGAAATACATAAACAATAATAAATTCATTAATATTCAGATTTATACTGTTGCATTTTTTTTTCATAGTTAACAATCGCATAGCTATTCTTTTCTGTTGGAATAGATATTTTCAATGAAATGTTTTCAAAATTAGCTTTCATCTATGTGGGCAATCTAGTTTTTATGTTGGCCTTAATTTGATTTTTACCTATATATGCATTTTATACACAGACAAAATCAGATTTGATATGTATAATTTTGTGTATAAATATAGACTATCAAAACACAACACAATCCTGTAAGGAAAAACTAGATTAAAAATATGTCAAATAACACTGAGGACTTCGGGCAAAGACATAATAGGGTCACATGAATATGAATGATTTTCTTCTTCAAGACGGATTTTTTTTTTTTTTTTTTTTTTTACACATGAGTTTAAAAGAGAAATAAACTTATCATTCAATGAAAATTAAATAACAAAGTAATAATATCCAAAAATAATCACAAGTCGTAGAATATTTTAACATTATAACATTAACGGCTTTGTTAATTATTAAAATTTTTAAAACTGTATGATTTGTAATTCATTTTATGGTCAATTCTAGCATAGAACTCATTGAACCAATAACATCAGTTTAAACTGAATTTCGAACATTTATGAATATCCACGCAGGAAGAGAGAATCGAACCCATGAACTGCTGAAAAAAAAAAAAAAAAAACATAACTATTTCGGGGTATCACGGTTTTCTTAAAACGATAACAAATGTTGCAATTCATAGCATTGATTTAGATAATTAAATACTGCAGTATAAAGTATTTGCAAACTTTAAATTAAACTAAATCAGAAGAATCTGACAGTAATCATACAAAAATAAACAATGATTAGATAGTTTAATTTTATAGGCAAACTTTTGACGTGTAATAGTTAAAGACATTTATTTACACTGTCCATAATGAACAATCAAATGTATATCTACAGACAAAAATATTAAAACAAAAAATCATTTCATGAAAATATTTATTACGGAGAACAAAAACATTACATAATATTATTACGTTTAAAATGTTAAACAAAGGAAAACTACCAAAAAATGCGAAAATTATAATAACTATAATCAGTTTTCATTTTTTGTTAGAAGTAATGCTAGTAAGTAAGTGTAATAATATATTTATTATGCATATAATTTTACATAGTTCTATCTAGATATCAAAGGAATATGGTAAAAATATAGAATTAAAAGACAGAGCAACATGCCACTTGGGTAATGGCAAATTTCTAGGTAATTTATAGCCTTCTTTCATTGTCAAAAACTACTTTAAAACTAATTAATAGTTTTGGACTACCAAACTGTTCCTGATTCTTGCTATGTCAAAAACCAAGTTCTGGAGGCAATCACACGAATTACTATGTTTATATACTATATAACTCAACACAGTATTTATTGAAACACACAACTTATTATGATTTAATTGTAAATAAAATGGAGAAATAAAATAAATATTTGATTAAATCAAGAACAAATAGCAATCAATCAAAAGCAAAATTGTAGACATTTCAAAACAAAACGTTTTGTAGGTAGTTCGGTAGGTAATCATTCTTGCACAAGATTGTTGACTCAACCGAGATTTAAAATAGAATCGAATCACCGCAGTAACATTTTCAAGAACGGTTATTTGAAAACTCATGGAATGGTTTTATTAGTCGTTCTATGATAATATTTTAAACACTCAAAGAGTATTTCAATCAGGTGCTATAGGTTTGTTAATGACGAACTACTACAAACATCCATTGACTAGGTGGAAATCGAATCTACAAACTTCTGAAGTGAAAACTTGTTTTTGTAATTAGATATACATGAAATTATCGAAAAACGTTAATTGTTTTGAGTACACAGAATTATCCATAGAATTTCTACGCATAGTTCCTGCCTTTAAAACTGCAGACTGATACTCATTTTCTAAATAATCAGTAAAACAATTTTGCACAAAGCGTTCATGCAATTAATCTTTTATATGTCAGATACATAAGTAAATGTTGTTGGAGACTTTCTCTAAAAGCTGGATAAATTAAAAAAAAATTTTTTTTTAATTTCCAATGGCAGATCATAGACAGTTACAGCAAAATAAATAAAAAGGACAGAACAATAACACAGAAAGATACTGTGAAACAGAGTCTATTAATCTAACATGTCTCTAGCTTCCCAATAGCGCTCAGCTAGAGACGTCTTACGAAGTGCAGGGCAGCGAGGAAGATGCGCTGCGTCCTCCATGACCTCACCAATGTTGCAAAGAGTGCAGACCGGAGAAGGAACGATAATCAAATCGATACAGATGTTTCCGCAGACAGTGGTGCCCGGTGGCAAGGCGGAATTCAGCCACCGCTCTATATGTTTTGGGCTATTGCGCAAATTCAGGATGGCATTCTTCCAAGATATAAGAGAAATGCGGTTAGTAAGCTCTTCATAAGTTCTGGACTTAAGAATTCTTTTGACAAGATGCTTAATAGAACAGAAGGGCATAGCGCGTGTGGGAGTCTGGGTAATTAAAGCACCATACTTTGCAAGGTAATCTGCATTTTCATTACCCGTGACTCCGCAATGGGCAGGGATCCACTGGAGGACAATGGTCTTCTCAAGGGATGCCAGGTTCTCAAGATGTTGGCGGCAGTTCAGAATGTCCTGTGTTAAGGGACTATTAAAGGATACAATGGCCAGCAGAGCAGCTCTTGAATTACAGAGGACAACAGCTTTTGTAAATTGATCTATGTGGCAATGTAGCTGAGATAGAACCAAGCGAATTGCCGCGATCTCTCCATCAAAGGCAGAGCCCCGTGCCACCGGGGCAAAAAAAAAAAAAAAAAAAAAAAAAAAAATTATATACTACAATAAATGCTGAAGAAAAATCTGAATAAAAATTTTAATTGTCCCTGATGATTTAAATTAACCAATAAAGTGGATATTTTATCACTTCCTTTTCATTTTGCTTTTTCTTCTATTGTATTTTCAACATGTTCAATTTTAGAAGCAATATCACTTAACGATTTTAAAAATTTCATAAATAATTATATAGAACAACAAATAAGTTTCAAGATTTTAAAACTTTTCACAAACGGAAAAAATTATAACTAAAAAATCCTTCCTTATTAAAGGTAAAAATATTGAATGGAGTTTTTTCTCATCCCCGGCAATACTCAGACATACGATGGTGAACTTCGCCTTGTTGGCTGCCGCTCAACAAATGCGATTTGAAGGCGGGCAGCAAATTCGTCGAGAAATCAGATTTACGACGCCGTTTCATTACGATGTGACGTATATGAAATTTATGTGAGGTCATGAATATTTTATAAACCAATGAAAATTGTAATAAACAAAAACATTGCATAATCATATCAATTGGAACGAAAGAAGCAAGCACTTAATGGTTAATAAAAGGATTCTATTTATGCATATATTATTGTACTGCGTACTATCATGCATTGATGAATGTTATTATAATTTTCAGCCTATCTGATTATTTTAAATTCTGTTAAATGTGAGGGAAGGAGAAGCTCATTATTTCCCTGTCTGTCTCTCACAACAGTCTGTAAAGAGAATTTCATTATTACCGATTTATGAAAATTGGGCAACATTTCAACACTTAAGTTAATGGTTATAAATTTGTTGCTTGAGGCTTAAAAATCATCCTACAGAATGAAAAAATATGTAAATCAAATATTGATATGTGTGTGCGCAAAATCATTCGCATTTTACTACTCATATTTCACCGAATCAAGCAATTATAAAGATGCAAACTAGTATATTACCAACTATTTAACACCGCGTTTTTCAAAAATCCTACTCCTTTAAAAAATATTAATATATTTTTAGTACAATATTTAATACAAATAAACATCTCAATTTTTTAAAATATTCATAATATTTGTTTTCAAAATAAAATTTTTGAACTGTAGGCTTTTTTTTTTTTATCTATATTCCATGTGTTATAGCCAAAAAAGTCGGTTCACTGAGTTTTAACCGACGAAATGAGTGAGAAAGACTTAAAAAAAATAAATAAAATAATAAAAATAAAATAAAATTCAAATTAGAAAAAGATGTTGGTAGCCACATTATTCATTATGCACGCAAATAAGGCATTCTAAGTATTCGAACTCATTTAGAATCCAGTTTCAAACACACCGCTAGAGGGAGCTATTGTATTTTAAGAACTTCTCAGTTAACCATAAATTTATGTAATGCCTAGAAGAGTTAATTCAAGTCAAATATAAAAACTAAAATAGGGGAGGAATATGAGGAATATATACATAGCATAAAGTAAATTTGTAAGCAAGCACTTACTCTTTGTCCCGTGGATCCGGCAAAGTCCGGTGAATGGATATCATGTCACTCACATACTGATTGAAGGCATTGTTTTTCCATCCCAACTTCACCAACTTCTCTTGCTCCTCGGTCAGGTTGGACAGCTTGACGGGCTTGCCCATCTCTCCCGGACCGTCCAGTTCGCGGGGAGGCAGCAGGACACCCCTGTTGTCCTGCTCACCAGCGTGGTATTCGGACTCCTTCTTGTCGAAATGTTCCACCAACCCATTCCCGTGCGCAGGCTGTTCCTGCAGTGACCTCTCCGCCTTGTGCTTCTGGTCAGTGGACTTGTCCTGCAAGTCCGAGTTGCCGGAGCTGATGGTCAGGATGTAGGTGATGGCGATCCACGTGGCGGACAGGATGATAAGGCCTTTTATGACCTGGTTGCGTCGTCTCGATATCATGGCTGAAGTAAATAATACTGAACAGAAGAAAGTTCTGAAGGAACTTTTGGTCAATAAGCACAGTTTAAGTACAAAAATAGGGTAACTTCTAAAAAAGGAATTGCAAAGCTAATGTGGTCTTATTTCTTTATCACGTCATATTAGACACATAGAGGGCTGCTGAGCGGTAAGACTGCTATAACTAATTCATTGCTTTACTTTATGAACCATAAGTCTTAAATTTCAAGAGAAAGTCATAATTTGGTCCTAATTTTCTTGTATGTTATGTTGTGTGGATGTTTGCTGAGATTTTATGCAGTGAATTCACTACCATGCAGCTCCTAAAAAAAGTATTTTTCGAACATTAGAATGACATAATATAAATGCACATGAAAAGGTACAAACACACAAATAAATCAATCAAAATAACAAAAACAAATAATGAATTTAAGATGCACGTAATTTTATAAATGTTTAATCAGTAAAATTATATGGCATACTCTTTTGTATTAATAATTTAAGAGAATAGTTATTTTAGTCCTACAAAATTTTGTAAAATTAATATATGAACTATATTTTTTTTATAGTCATAACATATGAACAATGTTATGACTATTAAATTTTTTTCTCGAGAAAAAATTATATACATTATAAATTGTTATAATGTTATAAGAGTTTATATACATTATAAACTGTTATATACATTATATAAATTAAAATATAGAAAAATATTATACAGAATAAACCAACGAAGAGTTGAATAGTCATTATTTTTTTTATTTATCAATATCTATATTATATATAGTTAATTCTATCAATCAATGAATCAAATTTGTAAGCCATTTATCAATCAATCAGTAATTTATCAAAAATATTATCGTCATTTTAAAATTTTTTCTTAAAAAATGTTGTATGAAAAATTAAAATTACTTTTAAGTTTATTTTTAAATACATCAAAATTACCGAAACACTTAACAAAAATAATCCTTGAAATTAAAAAAATTGGAATTTCAAAAAGAGGAAAAGTCTACTTGAAGTTCTTTCCAATTACAAAACGTCGTCATAAATTCGAAGATTTTATCGCAGCGACATTACGGGTAAAATCTCCCACACATTTACCGTATTTCAAAATAAATGTAAAGCACAATCTCGCTCAGTTGCATGCAATAAATTCAAAATTCCACGCAATGTTTCAGTTTACGTGGCTTCTGCTAAGATCAACAAGGCGTCCGATTGATCGCCTGTGTTATCAGCGAACTTATTTATCGCCGCTCAGATGGGGAGCGATTTTTCTGCTAAGCACCTGGGAAAAATGATCTGCCGGAACACATGGCCACCATCTTTTATCATTAGGAAGCAACAAAAGAGCGCAAATGAAGGGGCATTGTTTCGTGCAGAATTCCATCGAACAATCGCTCTTGGGAATTTCTCGAGCAGGTGTCGGGACGGGAATACTAACTTAGAATATCAAATTAGAAAAATTATTCAACACAAGTTCTTTGGATGATCTGTAGAGCTAACTACGCACGATTTTAATGCATTTGTGTATTTATGATGGAGTAGAACTAGGGAATGAGGTAATGAAGATAGTAGCATACATCTTAAACGCTTGGAAAATTTATTTTTACGACGCTCTTTGAACTAGGTGAAAATATGCATTTATCAAAACTAAGTTTGGAAATTAGTCATTAGTTTACAATGCTTATTTGGCATAATTTAATAAATACTTAATATTAAAATCTTTTTTATTTAATTTACAGTACGGAATGGGCCTTAGCCAGCCACACAATATCTTTCCAGAAGACTGTCTTTCTAGCATTCCTCTTCCAGTTGCTTATCTTAAAATATTTTAGGTCATTTAGCACATCATCCAATCTTTTGTGACTCCAAAGCTGCCTTAGAAGCATTAAACAATGATCCATCACGGCTAACCCATGATATTCAACATCATTTGAAAGAGAGAAATTGAAAAATTAAACAAGATTTGTATTCTGCAGTGAATGTCCGGGCACTTTGGCATCCTTGGAAATGAAGAAACAGATCAACTTGCCAAGGAAGGGAGAAAATTCAATGACGGAAATACCTTCAAAGTCCTGATTGATGACGTGAATGTGACTGCAAGATACCATCTAAGAGAAACTTGGTGCCTTAATAATTTTCCCAATAAAAAAAGATTCACAGATTTGTGAAATAAACGAAATAGAGAGATCCCGCTAAAACTATCACTCGCCTTAAAACCGGTCACTATCGAGATATGAAGATACAGAGATGGCAACAGAGCCTACCGTCTCTGCATTCATTGAGACAATATTCCACTAACAACAAAACACATTTTTGACTGCCCTGCTATTTTACGATCTCTGGCTCAGCTCGGAGAATTCCCAACACTAGACATCGAAAAGAGTTTGTACTCCAGAACATTAAGGGGATAGAAAGCTGTGTTCTGCACACACTTGTTCATCTTTAGTCCTCTCCATGGACACGACACCAACCATCTCATTTTTGGTCTACCCCTTGGTCTGTTGCACGTTGGTTTCCAGTATAAGAATTTTGACAGACAATTATTAATTTGTCTCTCGATAATAAATGAGGAATGAAATAACGAAAAGAATGAATAGAGAAAAACGAGATGTTGTCTTTAGAAAGATACAGTTTCAGAGTTTCCAGGTATCTTTCAAATTTGCAAGCAAAATTTGATAATATATGCTGGAAAATACAGGAAATTTTCTTTATTCATGAAAGAAGATAACGAAACACAATTGTGATTACACATTTCCCAATCAATGCATGTGGTTATAAAGTACTCATGTAGCCAAATATAAACATGAAAGAATTGAATATAAATTAAATATATTAGAAATAGAAATATAAGGCAATTATAATAACCAGACCACAATCCTTTAAAAATGTTTAATGTCAAGATCTGGAAGGAAAAAGACCTTGGGGTGAGGCGAGCAAAAATACAGCAAGTAAATTTCATTGGTTTACCGTTGTTTGCACAAGAGTGCTAATTCTATTGGACATAGATTAAAGTGAAAACTGATTTACAAAAAACATCTACAACCGAGGTAAGAATCGATACAAGGAACTGGGGAACTGAATACCAGCCAGCTTTTTGACCATTTAACTGCCAGATTAGCTTAGAGATTAAAGTAAATTCTGCACTGCTATAAATATCCAAAACCGATGTGGGATACATACAGAGATGTGGGAAGAATAATGAGAATGAATGTGTGAAAATAGCTGCTGCAAAATAAGGGGAGATGTAGCTGATTTATTGTATCCAGTAAAGGGTTTGATTGTATTGAAAACAGGAATATTCCAAGGAGGAAATCTTAGAGCATCTGTGACTTGAATATGTAAATCGGGGAACTCAGATGAAGACACGAATGAATTTGTACGCTTATAAAATGGTAATATGTTACGTGGGCATGCATTATATAGCCTTCTTAAAGAGGGACAAAAAACCATCGATCTCAAAGGGTGTTGTGATACTGATAGCATTTTAAAATAGTAATGTAGAGAGAGTTGCTTACGTCTCAGATCAAGAGGTAGCTGGTTGCAAATTACATAAAGGCTCTGTACAGGAGATGTCCGGAATGCTCCAGAGCAGATTCGTAAAGCTGAGTGATGAACAGGGTCTAATTTGCGCAAAACTGATCTGGCTGATCCATAAACTAAGCTACCATAGTCAATTTGAGATAGAATAACTGACCGATACATTCGGAGTAATGCTTTACGATCTGCCCCCCCCCCCAAGAAGTATTCTATGATTTTTCGCATCTTTTGCGCAAATATAAGATATGTGGTAGGAAGGTTAACTTTTTATCAAATATAAGCCCAAGAAATGATACCTGATTAACTACGGGAATAGTTGTGCCTGATATCTTAATTTCTGGATCAGGATGAGGCCCAGTTTTTCTGCAAAAATGGAGACAATTGCTTTTACAAGGGGACAAAATATGCCCATTTTCATTACACCAAGCAATTAGATTATTGACAGCAGTTTGTAATTGCCATTCAATCAGTCGCATATTGGAATCTTGGCAAGAAATTTGGAGATCGTCAACATATAACGTTCCATGGACAGATGGTTGCAATACACGAAGAATGTTGCTGATACAAATATTAAAAACAGTAACACTTACGACACTTCCCTAAGGATCCCCCCCCCCGCACATTGGATAAATGGATTCGATAAAACAGATCCTATACGGACATTAAAAAGGCGAGAACTTATAAAACTCTGAATAAAAATGGCTAAATTTCCTCTGAAATTAAAATTATACAAAGTTCGAAGAATTCTATAACGCCATGTCTTATCATAAGCTTTTTCTATGTCAAAAATTATAGACACCAAATGATGTCTCTGTACAAAGGCATTCCTAATTTGTGTTTCTAGGTATGCAATATTTTCCAGAGTAGAACGACCTTTTCGGAATCCACTTTGATAAAGTGATATGTACTGATTGTCTTCAAGAACATGAACAAGACGGGCATTGACCATACACGCTCCAAAGTTTTAGCAAGGCAACTTGTGAGAGCAATTGGACGATAGTTTTGAGGATTAGTTGGATCTTTCCCAGGTTTAAGAATTGGAATAATAATTGCTTTGCTCCAAAGACTGGGATAGACATGTTCATTCCATATTCTATTGAACAGAAAAAGAAAGTTTACTAAAGATTCATGATTAAGATGGGAGGACAAAGCATCTTATATGAGATACCATCTGGTCCCGGACTAGTATTTTTAGTCTGGGACAGGGCTCTCTGCAATTCCATCAAAGAGAAATTGCAATTATATGGATGTATGGCTTTATCATGAAACTTTATAGATTTCTTTTCAGCTTGCTCCTTGGTTCTGAGAAATTTAGGATCATAAGAGGCTGGAGTAGATACCCTTGACTAAGTTTAACCTAAATGATTGGCGATATCATATTGAGAAGAAATTGTGTCAGCTCCGGTGTGTAGTAATGGGATAGAGAAGTGCCTATATAAACCACTGGAAGCTTTAACTTTCTTCCATAACTCTTTGCTGGAAGTTGATGGTGTGATGGAGGAAACATATCTTATCCAAGATTCTTTTTGAGTATTTCGCCGTATTCGACGAGCAAAAGCTTTAGCTTTTTTGAAAGCCATGAGGTTTTCCATGGTAGGGCACCTGCGGAAAACTGTCCACAACTTTTTTTGTTTTTTGTATGATACTTGGCACTCACGGTTCCACCCTGGTTTATGATATTTGCGTGGAATTGGGGAGCGCTTGGGAATTGTGTTTTCGGCGGAAACTAGAAGAGTATCAGTTACTTTTTGCACAGCATCACTGGGAATTGTGTTTTTGGCAGCATCTAGAAGTGCATTAGTTACTTTTTGCACAGCATCATTGATATTATCACTTCTAACCATGCTGTCAGTAATCGCTGCTAAATGAGTGTAGAGAGACCAGTCTGCACGATGATAAGAATAAGAGGAGTGGAAGATTTGTGGTCTGCTTATACCAGTTTGATTTATAATTAAAGGAAAATGATCACTGTTATATAAATCCTTATCAACATTAAGATTTAATGAAGGTAGAATTGATGGAGAACAAATAGCTAAATCTAATGAATGAAAAGTTCTTGATGGTTGATGGAAATAGGTTATTTCTGTGGAATTTAGAAGGCAGATATTGTTATTAGAAATGAACTGTTCAATTATGTTTCCACGAAGATTCATATTATCACTACCACAAAAGGCGTTATATGACCATTGAAGTCACCAAGTAAAATAAAGGGTGTAGGTAGTTGATCCAGCAAACTGTTTAAATCGGTTTCATGGATGATCGCATGGGGAGATAAGTAAATGCTACAAATAGTAATGAGAGATGTTGAATGTATGCGTACTGCAACAGCCTGTAATGAAGTGTTAAGGGATAGTATAGTGCTAGGAATATTAGAAGACACAAGAATGCATACACCTCCAGAAATTGAATCCTGATTAATATCTTTCCGCACACAATTATATCCATGCAATTTTAAACTGTACTGAGGTTTCAAGAATGTTTCTTGGATGGCAAAACAAATTGGGTTACACAGGTTTATAATTGTTTTTATACCTTTTATATGAGTGCGAAAACCTGGACAATTCCAAGAAACGAAGGTTTCCATTAAGCTAGCTGAATGCTTCGGCATTGGAGCACGCCATCTGGGATTCAGATGAATCTCCACTTAGGAGTGTTTCATCATCTGATGGGTTTACGTTCTTTATACCTGTCTTAGAGGCAGTTGAGCTTCTTTTACTCTTTAAATATGATTTATGGAGCCCTTCTTTTGCATTCTTTAATTTTAAGGATCTTTGAGACTTAGATTTTGCGAAAGACAGTGAAGAAATTCCTTTCGGAATAGGTGAGACATTTATATTAGAAATATTTGAGGATAGGTTTGGAAAATTTTTAGAAATTTTTTTGGGTACTGCAAGATTTCATGACTTTTTTAATTGCTTGTGAATTACTAATACCTTGATTAGGGATACGGGAGGACAATGTATGCAGGGTAAGATAAGTTTTGTTTTATTTTCACAGTAATAATTTCCTTTTCTAATATCCAGGTGGGGCATAATCGGGAGTATGAGGGATGTTCACCACTGCAGTTGACACATTTTTCTTGTAATTGACACTATCTACTGTTATGTCCAACAGATGCACATCGAGCACAAGTCAAATGTCCCCTACAAATAGTTTTTGCATGGCCAAATCGCTGATATTTAAAGCAACGTAATGGATTTGAAATGTAGGAGCGAACAACTACAATTTAGGTAGCCAGCGTTTATAGATTGAGGTAGTATAGGAGTAGCAAGTGTGAGTATAAGGTGTTTAGTTCTTATAATTTTGCCCTCTCTCCTGATTGTAATGCTTTGCACATGTTGTACTTTTTGGTCAACGAGATTATCCAAAATTTCCTTTTCTGAAACATTAAATAGATCATCTGCTGAAATTACTCTCCGTGTAGAATTTAACATACTATGAGGAGATATAACATCTATATTACCAAGGCATTTTAGTTTTAGGGTGGTTTTGGCCTGTTCAATTGATAAAACTTCAGCTAAGAGATCACTAGATTTTATCTTGTGAGAACATTTTTGACACTTCCAACTGCACCAATAGGACACGTATTAATTAAAAAAGGGGAGACATTATTAAAATTACCCTCATTTCTTTCAATAACAAAATATTTCTGATCCTGTATCATTTGTTACTCCATAGGGGGTAAAGAATTAGAAGTACATTCCATAGAAATAGGTTAATTACTTCAAGGCTTGACTGCACCACCCACCACTGAGCCCAACAAGGGGATGAAGTATAACTGCATCAGTGCTAGCCAGACCTTATACGCCTTCAATGCATCTTTGACGTGGCCTCCACCCTAATCGAGTCACATAGCAGATATATGATCGTTTGATCCATGGAAGCCGATTGGTATGCTGAGGACCACAACACACCTCCCGTTTACCTGAAGCAGAGGACAAAGTGATGTGTTGGTCTCCGAGAGCCTCAATCACTAGGACCTCCTTTCCAGGGACACGGGTCCCCACGCATGGCAAACACGCGTGTGGTTTAGTCCCCAAAAGAAGCTAATAGCAACAGGGCGGCAATAGCTACTCAAGGGAAGCCCTAAACCAAGCCCTAAAATCTTACAAGGCAACCACAATGAGGGAGAAAACGAAGAAAAAGCAGAAGAGGAGAGGAGAGAAGAACAGAAAGAACAGGACAGTTCACTAGGGTACCTCGGGGTTGAGACACTCGTGTTTACCTAAAGAAGTTAAACCCTCTGAGAGGCTGCAAAGAGAGATTTTTGCATTAAAATCATAAAAATTTTACACACATGCTCAAGTTCGTATTATTTTACATTCTAACTTGCACCACAATGATTATACGTTTTAGTTTATTAACCCAGTCAAATCATAATAAATTTATAAGATATGGAGAATTGAATTTCAGATTTAAATAGTAGTGAGTACTAGTAAAATGTGTACCATTCATAAATATTCTAGGTAATAAAATATTTATAATATTTGAGTTGTTCCATTGGATGAAACAAATATAATAGCTGTATTGCGAAAGAAATCGAATGAAAGGCAAAAATAAGGAATTTGTTAAATCTTTCATCAAGTGATATTTTTTCTTCTTAAATTTGGCATTTAAGACACGTGCGCAAAGTGTGTTTCTTAACTGAAATAAACAAATGAATTCAAAATATTATAAAGCTAAAATCAAGATTTTTTTCAGAAAAAGTCATCTAGTACCCATTTACCGGAAACTGAAATAAAGCGATACATTGCCAGGGTAACCTTATTTATTGTTTTGCAAAAAAAACATAAAACAGCTTCATCAAAAAAACATTACCCATAAACGAAAATGTCATTAAATGAAATTATAATCTTGTTTTAAATTTACAATATTTACAACAGTATATAGCAAACGAGAAAATTCATTTTATTTTGACAGTTTGGAGTTTGGTCAATCAATTTTAGCTTCTCCAAAACTAAATCATCTTTCACAAGAACACTATAAAAGTCAATGAAAGATTCAGTAGACTAAATCGAAATTAAATAAGCCTCATCAAAAACACTATAAATGAATGAAAGATTCAACAGATGAAATCAAAACCAAATGAGCCTCAGGAAAAAACACTATAAATCAATGAAAGATTCAACAGATGAAATCAAAACCAAATGAGCTACAGCAAAAAACACTCTAGATCAGTGAAAGATTCAACAGATGAAATCAATGAAAGATTCAAATGAGCTTCAGCAAAAAACACTATTAATCAATGAGAGATTCAACAAATGAAATCAAAACCAAATGAGCCTCAGCAAAAAAACACTATAATTCAATGAAAGATTCAACAGATGAAATCAATGAAAGATTCAAATGAGCTTTAGCAAAAAACACTATAAATCAATGAAAGATTCAACAGATGAAATCAAAACCAAATGAGCTACAGCAAAAAACACTATAGATCAATGAAAGATTCAACAGATGAAATCAATGAAAGATTCAAATGAGCTTCAGCAAAAAACACTAGAAATTAATCAGAGATTCAACAAATGGAATCAAAACCAAATGAGCCTCAGCAAAAAACACTATAAATGAATGAAAAATTCAATAGATGAAATTATATTATACTTTTATAATTTACAACATTAACAGCAGCGAGCCTAATTGATTGTCAGTTGGCCTGAAATGAAATCAACTTTCCCAAAACCAAATAAGAAATCTAGGTATATAAAAGAAATGAACATGATGAATTGGATAAAGATTTTACTTTTGCCTGGCTATTTGGAGTAATAGCTTTAAGGAGGAGCCTGCAAGTTACAAGCACGTTTCTGCCATTTTTAAAAAAAAAAGAATTTGATGGACAGTTACAACTTATATATAATAATAGCACACAGAAAGTAAAAGCCCAGAAATCATTACTTCCTAAAAGAATTTGATGGACAGTTACAACTTATATATAATAATAGCACACAGAAAGTAAAAGCCCAGAAATCATTACTTCCTAACAGAGCTCCTACAACTGAGAACTTGAAATGACCGATTACAATGCAGGAAACACTGGGAAAGAATATATGTGCATATAATACGCGAATTTCCGATTGGGCATGAATGGCGATTTCTACTAATGACTGAATCATTTCATTTTAGGCAATGGCTTCAGAGTTCATAAATTTCGATTTAAAATAAGCATTTTTATCGAATTCCGAAGTCCAATTTCAATTTAATATTTTATACATTCTTCCAATAAATGCTTAAAAATTGCTACCTTAAAATTTATTTTATCGATATTTTATATGAGTTGTTAATATTTTCTAGACATAGCGTTTGAAATAGCATATTAAATAAAATATACTGTAAGGTGTTTTTAAACATTCGGATATATTTTTCATCGATATGATTAATATTCATGAGGTGTCACAGGAAACTCAGAAAATTTTCCAAACATCCACCTTGACGGATATTCTTGTTTGTTGGTTGGTTTGTTGCTCAACGGTCATTTTTTTGCAGACTAGAACTAATTAGACCGGAAACTATGGTTTAAAGTGGATTCCAAACAAATGAAAACATCCAATCCCAAGGTGGGATCCGAACCCACGAACTGTTAAACCGGAGGCAAGAGCGCTAACCTTTCGATTACCAGCTCGGCCCTGACCGATGTGCGTACATGAAGCTAAATATAACGTCCTCTTTGCTGTTCATTTGGGTTAAAGCTCAAGACTAGTTCGATGGCAACTTAGTCCCAAATGGACACTGAATCATAAATATTTACGGTAGAGGTAAGTATTTGTCATTTAAGGGTCTTTTTGTGCATACGAAGGTTAATCAGACTGAAACCTATAGCTTAAAGTAGATTCCAAACCAATACTAACACCCACGCTCAAAGTGGTATTAGAACCCACGAACTGTTGAAGCAAATGCCAGCCAGCACAAATAAGAGTTCGGCAAGGTGAAGGTAGGAATTGAATTCACAAGCTATTGAACCGAAAGAGCTCAAAACAATACAGCAGCCTGCTAGGCCATTTTTGTTTTCAGAATGGTAAATTCCAAGTTTGTTGCAAGATACTGTGGTTAATGAGTGAAGCCGATTGCATTTTGTTCTGAAGGAGGTGGATGGTTGCAAGTTTCTTCCGTTGTGTCATGTTGATGACATTTTTGTGTCAGAGTATCTTGTACGTCTTCCTTAAAAAAAAGTAAACACTAAATCTGATTTTTTTTTTTTTTTTTTTTTTTTAATTTTAAGAGAATTGCTATACGTTAGATCAATGATGAACTCCTTAATAAAATTATAAAAACGAAATAACATTTTATATGTGAAATTTTAATGCCCAATTTCAGGAATATTACAAGCTAAAAGCTAGTTACATTTACTAAGCCGTTGTTTGGGAAACCTTACATATACATTAAAGTAAACCTCATGACAGCGGAGCAGGCGAGCCCCGGGCTGTACCTTAAGGTTAACGGATTTGAAATACTCCCCCATAAGCAATTTGTAAATTTGAATCACGGTCAGGAGACGACGAGATCATACATGAGCTGGCATCCTCCTCACGATAAATAAGCACATCCACCCTATACCAGTGGAAAATTTGGCTTGCTTATCACTCACGAAGGCTAATTACACCACACCAGGGGAAGGACTTTAGACGTCACAGATTAACGTGAACACATCCCCAAGCCAAGGAGCTCCAGCAACCCAGTGAGGGTGAATGTGGTCACCCTCCCAATCTCTGCCCGCGGCCAATGAGGCTTCACTTTGCTGATCTTAGCGCGAAACTGTAAAGCTACTGAGCCACTGTAACTCTGTAATTGTACATAGTAAATGTAATCCATGCTAAATTAGCTTCTATACGTTTAATTTATTGGGGTATCGGGCAGATGGACTGAAAATCAACACGAGATGTCACCCCAGATTCTAAAAATACATATTTTGGTGCATGAAGTATCGTCATATATGAACAATGATAGCACATATAAATCTACAATGGCAGACTTAGGTTAAATAACATTTCCTCTCTCCTAGTAAAAGATTCTGATGATGAGAGATTCCACACCACACACGTAAAATCAACAAGTGTATAACGAAATTGCGTACACTCTTCCTAAAAACCTAAATTAGTTGCAGAGTTCTGAAACGAGCAGTATTTGGAATTCATTGAAAGATAAATTAAACTATTTATTGGAAGCAGTGAGATTTCTTTCGGGTAAAAATTTTCTCTTTTAGAAAATTGAATAAAGCTCTCTATCACCTATAAACGAAATAAAAATGTTTCCTAAAAGAAATGACTGTTTCGATGAATGTTACTTTTAAGTGTTTCAACACAATTAACTATTACGTAATTCTTATTTAATCTCTATTTTTTAAAGAAAAAAATTGTGTACAATATTGTAAACTCATTGCATCAAATGATAATACAATACTTCCTGAAAAAAAATGTCTAGAAGTTGCCTCATTTAGCAAATTTATGATTTTTTCAAGCGGAAACAAATAAGAGATTAAAATCGGATATAATTCATCTTAAAAATAGATGACTCCATTCCATTATCTGAAGTGTGTCAGCAGAATTACGATAAAATTAACAACTTTCATTATTTTACGAAATCGAAAAAAAAAAAAAAAAATTATATATAGCAATGGATCCACCATCTTGACATAATACAAACTCTACTGAGCAAGCACAAAAACATAACTGATGTTTTTAATATATTACTTGACATATGAACATATAACTTATCCGTGGATTATTTGAAATAATGATCATGTCTGCAATGAATAATATATATATATATATATATATATATATATATATATATATATATATATATATATATATATATATATAGAGAGAGAGAGAGAGAGAGAGAGGAGAGAGAGATTGTAATGACTGTTTACTCACGGTCAAGCGAAGAGGTCGATACCTGAGGTAACATCTTAATTTCACCACGCAAAGCTGATTTGTTAAGTTTGTTTGTTTGTTGCTCAACAGACATTTTCGGCAAAAGAGGGCTAATTAGTCTGAGAAATATGGCTGAAAGTAGAATTCAAGCCACTAGAAACAACCTTGCTCAAGGTGGGATTCGAATTCAATAACTGTTGAACCGAAGGCAAGAGCCCTAACCATTCAGCTACCTGCTCGGCAACATTAAGCTGGGAAACAATATTCGAAACAATTATTTAAAATTATTTTGAGCAAAAAATTCAAGAAAATTCTAAATATTTACTGTTAAGTGTGATACACTGCATAGCAAATATTATAAATAAAAACCCAAAAAAAAAAAAAAATCCTAAATAAATGAGTTTACTATAAAAAAACAAAATAATCATATAAGAGTAAAAGTAAATCTAAGCGGGAATGAAAAAATAAGATAAAAAACTTTATTTTAAAATTCTTTTTATTCATTTGAAAAATACATTAAGTATTATTAGATTTTTAAAAAATAATGAGGCGTAGTAAACGGGAAATGTGTTATAGCTATTGAAAATTTTGGATCTTAAAACTATTATTTATAACAATAATCCAACGCATATTTATACTAAGGAGAAATAATTATGGCACAATAACAATCAAAATACATAGCTCCCACAATGCATCAGTAAGAAAGAAAGAAATTATTTGTTATGCAAGAACAAATTTACTTGAAGTTCGAACAAATATTTTATTTTATAACGTATATAATTAATTGCAAATAACAGCTATAAGATTGTAAAACATTTTGGAATATTTTTTTTTCCGATTCACAAATAGTAGATAGTTTTTAAATTTGTTTCATGAAAGGGTTAAAACTAAATAAATAAAAGAAAAATCTCTCACACTATCGAGCAAATAGGTTATGAACCAATAACTCGATCCATCTAACAACGTATCATTGCCAATCGAGAACATCAATCAATCAATTCGTCTGTTGCATCCACAATAAAACTTTTTTTTAGAATAAAGCAATCATTCATCTTGTACGATTCTTCCATGGAAATGCACTTAAATTACTTTGATTCGGCGGAATGGCAACAATAATTGCTATCCTGGAAAGGCAAAAAGAATGCTAAAGACTCTCTGAAAGAAGCCACCGACTAATTTGATGACAGATTTCATGGTCTGTTCCAGCTCTTAAATGCCTGGGGAGAAAAAAAAAATAAATAAAAGAATTCGTCAACGCACGAGTGCACATGTGCCAGCATTTAAAAGAGTGCGTGCGTGCTTAAGTGTGCGTGCAACAATAAGCCCTCGCGTGCGTGTGGTGCGCACACTTCCGTAAATCTGAAAAACAATTCAGCCGCGTTAAATTGATTCAAATCCCGTTAATAATGTAAACATCTGCAAACAAAACTTTTTCTGACAGTTCGAATGAGTAATTATTCAATTACAAATCGAAAGTTCTAAAAAGAATAATAAAAATGAGTTCCAAGAAAACAGAAAATCGAAATCAGTAAGGTAATTATTAAAAGCATTTTATTATTTGAAAACTATTTGGAGTTTACTTTCCACATTTAAAACTTTTTTCATTATACATTAGAGTAATATTAGTTTATAATGCTATTTTTCTAAAAACTTGTTTTTATCGAATAAGTTTGCATGAGCAATGACAACTTTTTGGAAAAATGTTAATCTCCGACTTGTTTCAGCGAGTTTCTCTGTAAGACAGTTTTATCCGTGAAAAACAATTCAATAAAACAACCTACAATTTTAAATAGACTTCAAATCAGTACAAACATAAATGCCCAAGGTGTTAGGTTGAAAGGGTCTTTTTTTTTTTTTTTTGTACACGAGAGTTAATTTAGATTAAGACCCACAGTTTAAACTGAATTCCGAATCACTACAAGCACCTATGCACTCTGCGGGATATGAAGCACGTCCTAGGTGGTATCGAACCCATAAGTTATTGAGGAAATCAATATCTCGGTCAATAATTAAATCGGTTTAAAGTATACCTAACAACGATTTTATTTCTAACCGGTTTAAAGAGCACTTAAATGAGATAAAAAATTGGTTTTAATCCACTTCAAGCATCTAAAGGCGCTAACCTTTCAGCTACCAATTCTTAGTTATAAGTTATTGAGATATTTCTATTCTTATAGTAAAAATTAATTGTTTGATTATTGCTTTGTGAAAAATAAACATTGCTTGGTTATAAGATAACATTTTCTTGTTTCGAATTTTATATAAAATTATTAATAAGAAGCATTCTAAAATCTTGATAGTGAATATATATATATATATATATATATATATATATATATATATATTAGGAAGCCATTATTATTCAACATGATACACCTCGTATATATATATATATATATATATATATATATATATATATATATATATATACGAGGTGTATCATGTTGAATAATAATGGCTTCCTAATTGGTATAATAATCATCAAAATTTAAAGTAAATAAATCGTAAAAGTATGTAATCCGTTAAATCTCAGCTGCTTTATTCATGGAAAATTATCGTCTGTTAATGAAAATTAATGTGGAAAAATAATCGTCTTATTTAGACTATATCATTCCAATTAAAAGCACAGACAGCATCAGAATATTTTAATTACTTATAAAGTAAATAAATAAAGCAAACGGTCAGTTTTTTAAATTTTATTATTATAGCAATTCTTCTCAACGTCAAACACTTCAGAAATTAAATACCTTAATGATGAAAATTTTTACAATCATATATTATTTAATTAATACATTACCTTTCTCAGAACTCAATAGTAAAATTCAAGATTGTCTGCTGATTATGTAAAAATGCTCTTCACTAATTAATTATCCTCCGAGTCGCAAATTTTACTTTAAGACTTACTATAAAGTTTATCCATAAATATAAAAATACTTTAATTGTAATGCAATAAACATTTACTTAATTATCTATACATGACTATTAGCCCTGGTAGCGTTCGATACGGTTTGGTTTATTTGTAGTTCAAACGTCATTTTTTGCATACTAGGACAAATTAGACTGGAATCTACAAATTGAAGTGAATTTCAAACCACAATAAACATCCAGACCAAAAGTGGGTTTCGAACCGAAGAACCGAAGGCAAAAGAGCTAAACATTCATCAGACAACACGGCAGTAAATATCATTAAATGGAATGAAAATGTTAAATTTTTTTTGTTTTCATAATATTGGAGAATAAAGTAGAAAAAGAATTAGAATTCAAGTTAAAAATATTTATTTGTTGCTCTATAGTCACTTTCGCACATAAAAGCAAGTTTCACAGGAAGCTATAGTTCAAAGAAAATTTCGATTTACAACTAACAACCTTACCCAGAGTGGAGATCAAACACTGAACCCCGCTGATTAAGTCGCAGAGGACTGATATATATTAAATTACCTAAAATACATTTAATTCATTATCAAAAGAAGTGATACAGGTATCAATATATTTTTTCTTTGGATTCGAACCCAGACTTAATTGATTGTGAAATAGAAACGTGTTGCTCCATTCTTTTCAGAGCGAATAAAAATTTAGGCAAGTAATTTCTTTTAATTCTAGTACAATATTACTCAACATTTGGAATGATAGTTAAGATTCAATTTATATTAATAACCATAAATAATGATAAATATAAACAACATTAAATTAAAAGTGTTAATGATTACTTCTACTTAAAAATTTAATCAGCCCAAAAGATTAATTACCTAATTTTCGAAATTTTACGAGTATTATTTCAGTGAAGCTAATTATAATTTTTTAAGGGCAGATTTTCCCAAAAAATAGTCATTGATGAAGTCAACACAACCGAACAATAGAGATAATTCAATAAGTTTCGCAACATTCATGTCATTTCAATTATAGCCACTGAATTCCCCTTTTTCGAATTTCGTAATGTCCCACTTGCAGATGAACAGAACTGTTTAAACAAGAAGTATAAAAAAAAAAATTAGGTTAAACTTTACCGTTTGCGGACCGCGGTGTGGATGTCGGCGGAACTGCGCATCAATCAGCCTGAGAATACTGGACACCGTCCATCCTGCTCCGTTTTTGAAATCACCTTCCGAAATGGCGCTGCGCCGCCGCGAAGGGCACTCGTAAGTCCATTTCATCGAAACAGGTTTTTATGGGAATTTGTCCCTAATCATTGGCAACAGTTTGTTTCCCTTCCCTGTCCGTAAATAACAGTGAGAAAAAGCGGAGAATGAAGCGGCGTCAATGTAGAAGGCGGAAAAGAATTGTGTGGAGAATTTTCGAAATCGAACGCCAAGTTCTTCAGCATGACTCGTAATTGCAGTTGAACAAAACTTTCTTGACAGGAATAGATCTGTGTGATATTTCTCACAGAAATTTAAAATTCTTACAAGTTCGTGTTGCTAAATCTGGTTGAAGACAACATCAGAAATTATTATATGGAAGAATTCTAAGCATTTTGAGAAATATTTGAATCTTAAGTTTAATTTATTAAAAAGTTTCTAAAAAGCAATCACAAAAAATAAGAGTAATTACTTCAATTTAAAAGTTTATATAAAGCACTAACATAAATTAAACTATCTATAAAGCAAAACTCTTTAATTGAAAAAAACATTTAGAATATTTTTATTATACTATGACTAGAACGTTTTAATTAAAACATAAACTTAATAATTTAAACAAAATTTTTGAGCATATTATCAGTAAAATACTTAGTTACTTTATGCCTTTATATGATGCATAAAATTACCATTCAATGAAAGTGTTCTAATTTATCTTCTCATTTACTCACATAAAGAAAACGAGCATATAAAATTAAATTTAAATACAATTAGAATGTTTTAATTAAATCTTAATTTATGTTTCAATTAAAGCATTCGTGTTAACTTAATAATGTAAACTAAATTTTTGAGAACATTGCCAGCAAAATATTTTTATTTTAATCACTTTACAAGATACATTAAATTATCATTAAATGAAAAATTTTCCAATTCATCTTCTAATTTAAATAAACGGTGGTAATTTGTGTTCGTTTTGAACTTAAATATTCTAATTTATTTCACAACTTAAAAATTATTGTATTTTTAACAAATGCTTTAATTTATATATATGAACTTAAATCATTTAAACTATTTTCCGGTTGAAATAAATGTTCTTATTTATTTTACAATTCAAATAATTCTTTTAACTGTGCCGTAAATTGAAATAATTGTTCTAATTTATGCTCTAATTAAAATGTTCTAATTTTAATAAACGTTCTAATTTAAATAAATGTTCTGATTTAAGTCAAATATTAATTACACATTAAATAAAAAAATGTACTAATTAAATAATAATAATTAAAATCAGCAACATTGAAAAATCTTTAGAACTAATATATTTGTACAGAAATTGTAACAAATAAAACTTTATTAGATACTTTTGAACCAAAGCTCCCAATATCGAATTTTAAATTAACGCATAAAATTGCATATTTAAGAAAGTGATCAAATAAAAAAAAGTGGTCATCTTTCTGTAATGATTTTTTTTTTTTAAATTTAGTTATGTTTGAAACAATTTAAAACTTTATGAGCCATCTTTTCTACAACACGTGATCGCTTGTAGACAATTGCCATTGTCTTTATTCCAGCGATAACAAATAATAGAATGTTTTTATAAATAACAGTACAATTAAGGCGACAATCAACCGATTAAAGAAAACGTGTCACTTTTTTTAAGCTTAAAAACGTGGTAATTTTATTGAAAAAAAAATCTACGTAAAATAAGAACGTTTTCTGAATAAAATTAGTTGAATTACTATTCATTGATTAAAAACTGTCTTCATAGAAGAATCCGTACAACAAAATGCAGCAGTTTTAACAAAAGTCAACTGACATAGAAGTACATAATATGTAGACTTATTCATGCTCAACAGCGGAAAGTCAGACGTTTAACATAACAGCATGAAAAATTTGGTAAACAAAATCTAAAGTGCGATGAAATCATACATAATAGTAGGCGACAGCGCCATCTAATCAAACTCTTTTCTTCAGAAGAATCCCAAGCACTCAAAACCAACTGTTGCTTATGAAGAAAGTAGAAATCAACATTTGTTAGTGGCCCCATAGTGGCAAAGGGGTCTTCCTGGGAGGAGTGGGTGATGTACAGAGGGAACTTTTGGTTCCTGGTAGGGTCTTAGGGGTGAATGCCATTCTTTCACCCAATTAATACAATCAGGCAACGGTGCTAGACCAGTCTTCAACCTCCAGGTGCACCAGGCCTTGACCAATAAAATATGCCCCCTTACCTTTTACCATGAAGTGCATACCTCTATAATACATACTCTAGGTTTGATAGAAGCCATCTTCGTGGCCTTAAATTTGATGGCAAATACAGCCTGTTGTAAATGCGGCGTCGACCCCAGAGTAGCCCCCTACATTTTCTTTGTGTCTGGAATTTACTAGGAAGATTTTCTAGCGAATTACCCACTGTTTCTTGATTTTTCTAAGGATTGAAGGGATCGTGGATCTGTTGTAGCAGTGTACACTAGATGGAATCAGGGGAAAAAAAAACAGAAACCAACATCTTGCATATGGGATCAAACCTGAGAGCATCCGCTCTAAAGACCATAGCCCCATTACAGAACCATTTTTAACCATGTAAACTCTAGATTTAAAACTAACAAGAATGCAGGAATTCAATTTAAGCTCAGAGAGAGAAAGAGAATGTTAATTCACACATAAAAAGATTATTCACAAATAATGTTCTCTGTGTCCATGTCATATCATAAAATATGTAATTATATATAATATGCACAGATGCATATAATATCATAAAAATGTACACAGATATTAAAAACGTTTAATAAATATATATTTTAAAACACAGAAGTCCTTGCATCAAATAAATTCTCTCTCTTTTTTACACACACACACACAACGTTATATATATTTAAAATTATCAAGAAAATTCCGCTTATCAATAATTTTAGTATTCATACTTTTCCTTTATGAATTTCATGTGCTGCAAACGTAGCAGTTTTTTTCCATAGTCTGAAAAAAATTAACTTTTTGTTTTATACACTGTTTAGCAGACAACCTGAGTGTCGACCACGTCAATTGCCTTTCGTGAGCACCTTTCATGGACGCAAATCGCAAAGAAGAAATCTCCCAATCCCGAAAAACGCACCTGCAAAAGGCAGAAACACAACATCCAATTCCTATTGTTCAAAATTTTTGTATTAGTAAACTGAATAAGTATAATTGAAATAAATACATCGATCACACAAGTGAACACCCGATTTCGTCACAATAAGTGAGTCCTATAGAAGGAACAAAATTCTTTGAAGTGGATTGCTATGGGTTCGATTCCAGACACTTTTCAACGGTATTTATAATACATGGCTTCTGCAGGTCAATTTGTTCAGGGAGTTACTTGCGAGCTTTTCGAGTTTCTATCTTTGCGGTATGTCAGTATAACCTTGAACAATATAAAAAGTTCCGAAATGCTGTGAAAGTGCTAATTTCCCAATGGCTTTCAGCTTTAAATTATCCGTTATTTTACATTTTATCATGATAAAAAGTTAATTTTTAGATTGATTCAAATAAAAATTTCATCAAAGTAATTTATACAGAATTTTGATTCGAGGATATAAAGAAAACATGTGGGTTTGGTTTAATTAACATGTTATGGTCATTTTTTGCACTCGAGAATATATAAAATATATAATATATAAAATATAATATATAAAAAAATATAATATATAAAATATAATATAAAATATATATAATATATAAAATAAAAATATATAGAATTTTGATTCGAGAATATGAAAAGAACATGTGTATTTGGTTAAGACACTCAACGGACATTTTTTTGCAGTCGAGGGCTAAATAGACTGAGAGCAGCAGTTTCAAGTGGATTCCTAACCACTACAAACATCCATGCCAGAGGTAGGATTCGAACTCATGAGCTGTTGAACTAAAGGCAAAACACTTGGCTACCGAATCAGCGTAGGATTATGTAGGATAAAAAGTTTCAAGTCAGGAATTTTATGTTTTGCTGTACCAAGCAGCGTAAACTTGGTTTGTTTATCGCTGAATGGTCGTTACTTGCCCGAAGCTTTGTTAGTCAAGGATTTATAATTTGAAGTGAATTCCGAAACTCTACGACCATAAATTCCCAACGTGAGATTCGAACTTACGAACTGTTGAATTGAAGGCCAGAGTGCTGAACTTTCGGATACTAATTCGCTCAGACAGTGTGAGCAAAAACTATTATCACTCATTTACTATGGCAGATATACAAGGGATTCACGATCATTGATTTTAAAGAGCAAACTTTTGCATTTATTAACTTTTATATAAAAACAATAAGCGGGAATTTAACCCTGGAAATCAGTCCATTTTAGCTTTCCCACATTTCGTATTCTTTGACATGCAAAATTTAATTCACAAATTTCCTTACATAGAAATTTATAATAATCTCCTATTATTCACAAAAGCGGCCTTGATGCGTCAGTTCTGACCTCCCTCTCCCCCAACTCTAGAGTGTTAGCATCATCAAAACATGAATAAATAAATATTTCAATTCAAAAATATACATTTTTAATTTCAGTATCAAGCAACTGCTTTATTCAAAACGCCGATGTTTCCAATAGTTATTTCACATTATAAAGGTATTTCAAAATTACTTTTAAAATTATTAATTTATAAATATGTAATTTACTTAACCATATAAGTAATTTAAAAATGACTCAACAAAATTAAATTAAAGAAATTTTAAATCCGATAGCTCAAATATACGCGAAATAAATATCGATTATTGTAAAATGCATAGCCCAAACTCATTTTTAACAAATGTGCATTTATATTTTGCGCCTAGATATATGCACAATATATTAGTGCGCAAAATGTAATCGAGAAAAAATTAATACATCTTAGATGATTAGAGCTAATTTCTTTTTCTACCGCGACAGAAGTAAATAGTATACATTTATTAGAATGGTATAAAAGAAAACGATTTTTTTAACGGATTTATTACGGATTTAAAAAATTTGAATTTTTAAAATTAAAATACAACTCAATGTGTGTTATTAATTCAAAAAAAAAAAAAAAAAAAAAAAAAAATGTTAGGAGCAAAAGTTACACGAACTTGGACTATTTTGTTTTTTCCCTCCAACAGGTCATTATTTTCCACAGCGAAATTTCGAAAATGAAAATAAAGCGACATTTTTTTGCGGATTAAAAAATTCGAATTTTAGAATTAAAATAGAAATCAGTTATTATACATTATTCGTAGAAGTTCATTGTGGAATATATAACATGGACGACTTGAGCATCATTCTTTTTTCCACTTTAATAGAGGTCACGGACAGATTTTCACCATTGAATTTAGCGGATAAAAAAAAAACGATATTTCTCGCAAATTTAAAGAATATTTTAATTACTGAGATTTAAAACAAAACGCAAAATTAACTGAAAATTAATCATCAGTAAATTTAAAGTTCACATGCTTTTTTTTTTTTTTTTTTCTTTTTAAACAGGAGTAACAAAAGGTAACTTTTAAAGATAAAAAAGAACTTTCTTTTTTTTAATTTTTTGGCAAGTATGTAAACGTCCTTGACAAAAGACTTATCCATCAAAGCGGCGGAGACGAGTAAATCCTCTCTGCTCCCCGGCAGACAAAAATTGCACCCACGAAAATTGGCAACACGCTGTCAACCATGCCTGAACCGTCACGCCTTGTCTCGCGCGGGCGAGGTGAAATAATTCATTGTTCTGAGGCGGTCGCCGAACATTCGACGAGAAATGATGTCTGTGTTCCTATTTAGCAGGCTGATTATACAAATAGTTGCTCAGAAGAAAATTTGTGAACAAAAGTGAGTGAGAGAATTCATTTTCTTGAAGGTTCTCTTCAATGACTTTCGGATATTTTAGAACATTTAGATAAGTCAAATACATATTTAATAGTTAAATTAACATATCAAACCCATTATTGTAAAAGAGATTTGTTCTAATCTTTAACAATAATAATCTTCTACAATAATGGATGATTTATATATGATAAGGCACTATAAAAAAGTTATTATATAAGGCATACAACACAATAACAATAGAAAGTAATTATGGCGCTCACTTTATCTACCAAATCTAATATGTGAAGATAATTTTTATGGCCGGTTTGCAATAATGAATATTTGCGAGGTTAACAGGTAAATATCAACTATAATTTGAGTCATCGTGTTTAACGCTAGAATTGAGAATTTAGGAATCCCAGGATTCAATCCGAGTCGAGAACAAATACCAACTACTGAGAGAGTCACCTTGTTAAAAGTTAGAATTGTAAAATTAGAAATGGAAATTCCTGTATTTGATATAAGCCACTGAAGAACAAAATGATCCGAAACAAGAAAAAATACCAACTAATTCGAGTCATCGTATTTAAGGCTAGAATTGTGAACATAGGAGTGGAAATTCCTGTATTTGATATAAGCCACTTAAGAACAAAATGATCCAAACCAAAAACAAATACCTGAAAGTCACCGTATTTAGAACTGTAAACTTGAGAGTGGAAATTCTTGGATTCAATTCGAGTCGAGAACAAATACCAACTACTGAGAGAGTCACCTTGTTAAAAGTTAGAATTGTAAAATTAGAAATGGAAATTCCTGTATTTGATATAAGCCACTGAAGAACAAAATGATCCGAAACAAGAAAAAATACCAACTAATTCGAGTCATCGTATTTAAGGCTAGAATTGTGAACATAGGAGTGGAAATTCCTGTATTTGATATAAGCCACTTAAGAACAAAATGATCCAAACCAAAAACAAATACCTGAAAGTCACCGTATTTAGAACTGTAAACTTGAGAGTGGAAATTCTTGGATTCAATTCGAGTCGAGAACAAATACCAACTACTGAGAGAGTCACCTTGTTAAAAGTTAGAATTGTAAAATTAGAAATGGAAATTCCTGTATTTGATATAAGCCACTGAAGAACAAAATGATCCAAACCAAAAACAAATACCTGAAAGTCACCGTATTTAGAACTGTAAACTTGAGAGTGGAAATTCTTGGATTCAATTCGAGTCGAGAACAAATACCAACTACTGAGAGAGTCACCTTGTTAAAAGTTAGAATTGTAAAATTAGAAATGGAAATTCCTGTATTTGATATAAGCCACTTAAGAACAAAATGATCCAAACCAAAAACAAATACCTGAAAGTCACCGTATTTAGAACTGTAAACTTGAGAGTGGAAATTCTTGGATTCAATTCGAGTCGAGAACAAATACCAACTACTGAGAGAGTCACCTTGTTAAAAGTTAGAATTGTAAAATTAGAAATGGAAATTCCTGTATTTGATATAAGCCACTGAAGAACAAAATGATCCGAAACAAGAAAAAATACCAACTAATTCGAGTCATCGTATTTAAGGCTAGAATTGTGAACATAGGAGTGGAAATTCTGTATTTGATATAAGCCACTTAAGAACAAAATGATCCAAACCAAAAACAAATACCTGAAAGTCACCGTATTTAGAACTGTAAACTTGAGAGTGGAAATTCTTGGATTCAATTCGAGTCGAGAACAAATACCAACTACTGAGAGAGTCACCTTGTTAAAAGTTAGAATTGTAAAATTAGAAATGGAAATTCCTGTATTTGATATAAGCCACTTAAGAACAAAAGGATCCAAACCAAAAACAAATACCTGAAAGTCACCGTATTTAGAACTGTAAACTTGAGAGTGGAAATTCTTGGATTCAATTCGAGTCGAGACCAAATACCAACTACTATGAGGTACCGAGCTTGAAGTGCGAAATTAGGGGTAACAAAAGTTCCTCTATCATAACTACTGATGATGATGTAAATTAATGTTGCTCAAATGCCCACCTGTAGAGATAGGTATTTTCCAAGGTTCCTTCACGTGACACTTAAACATGGTTTATAATATACATTGCAATGGATTTTAGGAGTTAAGTTATTGGTCAGGATTGTAGTCCTCATTTGTTCTATGCCATAAAATGTTTTTATACAATTTTTTAAATACCAAAAGTGGTTGGAATTTGGAAATCGAAATTAATAACAAGCAATATATTTCCGATGGAAGAAGGTGCAACGATGAAACATACATACAGCACTAACTATTTATAGTTCGTTCAAGCTCTATGCGTGCCAAATCATTACTACACGTCTAATTTTAAATAAGTCTCCATTAATAATTTCTTAGTTAGTTTGTTTGTTTTGATTGTTGTTGTTTGCATTCAATTACTAACAAGACTGGAAGTACAGTTTAAAGTTGATTTCGAACAATTATTGTCTTTCTACACAAAAATAGCTCCCACCCATAAGTCTGTTGCCATGGAAACAAGACATTCTATTTTCATCATGAAGAGCCAGAGTAAAGTCACTAACTTTCGTTTATTGAACGACTAACTAATAATCCTTAAATACTAGCAATTCATAACATTCTTAACTCCCATTTGAAAAAGACAACTATTGTTACTATAGTAACCACCACTAACAAGACTTTCTGGCGGGAGACCACTCAGTTGTCAGTTCTTGACGGATACTGCAATGTGATTCCTCCATCACCAGACTCTCCAAACGATTGAGCTACGATTCTGTCACAGAGCAGCATGCAAGTTACCAAATATTCCAGAAGAAAATCAAATATTTATCTAAGTTTCACTTTCTGCAAATAGGGAATGCTTACACCGTGACCTACAGTTTAAGTGCATCCTCACAACTATAATTATCAATTTAAAAGAATCGAACCTACAAGCAGTTAAACTTTAGGCCAGAGCGCTAATGGATTTGCGGATTCGGCATATACCAAAGCTAGTTCGACCGAAATCTCGAGTTTAATGTGGATTCCGAACCACTGCAGACAATAACTCCTAATGTGGGAACTGAACTTATTAACTGTTGAATAGAAGACAATCCAGCTATCTACTCAGTCAGTTATCTATGACTATCATATAAACGTTTTTTTTTTTTTTTTTTTTTTGTCTTGGCACATTTTTACATTTTTAACGATTTCCAAATTTGGCGGAGCATAAACATAAGTTTAAAAGTTCATTTACTTATTATAAATTGTGTAAAATAGTTTATGATAATCATTTTGTGAATTTAAAATAATATAATATGTACTACAAAAACAGCAATACATTTATTGCTTTTTTATTTCGAGTAAAATTTTTATACACCTTAAGAATTTGGAGGCATAACTCTACGGCAAAGTGGTTGAGAATAACTGATCTATGAATATTAATAAGATTCAAACTATGCAGAAATAGAAACTCGAATACTACATTTTTCTTCCGTTGTCCGATTAAAAATAAACAGAAAAGAGGAAAGAGAAACTTCTCCCACAATGCATTGCAATACTTTTCCCGCTCCAATAATAACGCACGACACACTCACACACTATCAAAAGCCTCATCTTCAAACGTATCAGTGTGAGAATAACCATCTGTCAACGAAGATCAAAACCCAGAAATGTCGCACGAAAAGATCACCCGGAAGAAGACGATACCATCCGTCGAAAGTGAAGTGTACAATGGCCAACTTTTGAGAAAGCGACCTATTTTTCCAGAGGCCAAAATGAAAACGAAATCTGTGTTAAGAAATACATCGAATTCTTGATGCGTAGAATAAAAACCGATAAATTGAGGGGGGGGGGAATCTTAGGGCAGTTATGATTCTGCATTGACCTTTGACTTCTGACGTGTGCATGACCTATCGGATATGCGCATCAGAAAATTAAGTATCAACCCATTCGATTTCGAAATGTTGCCAGCAAAACAAGTTTCTTGTCGCTGACCTTTGCAAACGATTTTGTAAAATTACCAAATGAAATCGATTATGAAACTTACCAAATGAATAAGGGTGCATATTAGAAAAAAATCATTTATTTTCCTTTTAATACTTAATTACCGTGTTACAGCAGAAATATTATTTGCATTATTTTCAATTTAAATTATAAAACTGCATGATATATATATGGTTCTATAGTTAAAAAAAATTATCACTAAAGAAAAGTCAGAATAAAAAATTGTCATACATAACTCTTTGAGGGGTTAAAAAAATTCTAAATATGAAATCGTTTGTTCATCAGGACCCGATTTAGCATAATTGGGCACCCGAGGCAAAAATTTCTTTGAGGGCCTTCCCCTGCTTTACAACATTTTTATTCGATTTTGCATACGATTCTATTCGAGTGACAACATAAAATACACTTTCTATTCGATTTAATTACCGTGTTACAGCAGAAATATTATTTGCATCCTTACAACATAAAATATTATTTGCATCCTGATGTGGGGACCCGAGGCAACTGCCCGTATGCCCTTGCCTTACTCAAGCTCTGGTGTTCATACAAAATTTAATACTTCTTTACCGATATTTTCTGATAAATATCCCGGTAATCTTATATTTTAGAACACTGATATTTACTTATATAATAGTACTGTATATTATCATGTTGATATTATTGCTCTAGAATATTATTTTTCAATATTATTCCAGTACGAAAGCAGTTTCTCTTTAAAACTTTCAAATTTTGAGCTTCATTTTTTGGGACCATATCCCATAATTTTTTTTGTGTTGTATAATAATATTGTTCTTACTTATTGCACTTTGACAAGCCCAGCTCGCTATGCCTGGTTAAGCGAATTTAAATCAGTAGGTTGCGTCTTTCGTTTAATCAGCGCACTACGAAGGTGAAAGGCGAATTTGTTCTAAACTACCCCAATAGATGGCACCACCAGAGGATCCACTCCTTAAATTTTGACATGTATCTAAAAGGACAGGAAATTTTCTCCAGACCATTACACCCACGGCAACTGCTCAACGACCACCCTCAGGACTTCCGATTCGACAGATTTAAAGAACACGTATATCGCATCCATGATTTTTTAGAATAGTACATTAGATCCAATTCGTAATATTTTTCAAAACGGGTATCACAATATGATAAATCTTAATAGGAAAATAAAGGTCTTTAATGGTTTACATCTTTAACACCGTTTCCTCTAAAATAAAATATTAATTTTCCCAGTGTCTTAAAATTTTTCTTTTAGACGCTTTAACCAAAAATTGCAAGATAATGATAGCAATGTGAAAAGTAAATTATTTTTTGCTTCGCATTAAAATTTAACGTTTCATGCTGAAAAATCTATGTACAATCGTAATTTCACTTAGAGTAATAATTTCTAGGTTAAACGCGCGATTCCAAATTTTTCAAGCTACGAATTAATGAAGTCCTAATTATAGATATTCCTCAAAATACATATTAACCAAGAATATGTATTTTGAGGAGCATGTGTATATATCAAAATACAAAATACACATGCTCTTAAGACTCTTACAGTATAAGTGATTACTGAGAGTCTGCCCTCTTATTGTAAGAATCAATAGACTTCAATGAGTCACTAAAGAGAGATATTTAACAGGCTTTTTCATTTCATTTAGGGTCACTTTTGAACATGAGAGTTAATATTAACACTGAATAAGAGAAATATTGAGTAGGTTTGTTTCAGTCTGTCTCTTTAGAGTATTTTTTTACACATGATAGTTAATATGACAGGTACCAACAGTTTAATGTAGATTTTCGAACTATTACAAACACTGATACCCGCAATGGGATTTGGACTCTACAAAATTAACTTTACTTTAAAATATGCATTGCATTAAAAAGTCTTTTTTTCATGTAATCACAAACATCAAAATTAAGTAAGAGAATTTCTCTAAGCATTTCATTCTTATTTTAGCACTAGGAACTTTAAATTTATTCATGTACACTTTGCAACGGATTTATTTTTAACCATATGCTATGGAAAATAAATAATGCGAAAATTTCTTAACTTACTTGAATAATAAACAGTATTTCTAAGATGGAAAATGGTATTGTTGTGACAAAACAGAAATCAGTGCGTTTTACAAAATAGTCTGAAATTAAAGAAAAAGAAACATTAGAACAAATTTGTGAATTGCAACCTAATAAAAAACTTCAAATAAACATTTAAAATAAAATTGTATTCGTAGGTTTTAAAATATATAACTAATGGTTGATCAAAATCTAATATTACCCAACGATTCTGAATGGTTATTTTTTCAATGAAATATAAATGGGTTGAAGTAAAATATAGGAGGCAAACTGTCAATAAGCAGATTTTTTCTAAATCGATAATGATTCTGTTAATAAATCTTAATATTTAAAGTTGAAATTTAAAAATAAATTGCCAAATTCGCCAACTTACACCCAATATACAAGTTTTTAAGTAAAAATATAAAAGCATTAACAAAATATCGATATAGCACCGATGATTTTTTTATTATTTTATATCAACCAGAGGTCGTCACTTAATGCAATATAATCTAAAACAAATTTAAATTAATGTCACTTGATAAACATAAAAATATATTTATCATAAATCTATTCAACTAATATTACAATTATGGATAAAGAAAATTATTCCAAGAAAACCAATACTCACTTTTATATATATTTATGATTTACATTTTAATTAATAAAATCATCAACACATTATAAAAACCAATTACCATTAGTACATTTGAATTTTTTTATTCCTATTATAATCGTTTTCACTTCTTTTCGGCAGAGAAAAAAATTATTAACTGAAAGGAAAAAAGATTGTTCTGTACTTATTCACTTGTCTCCATGTGAAAGGAAGTTCGATCTTTCCTAAAGAGAAAACGATTTTTATCTTTTTTTTTTCCCTCATGAATTCAGTAATCTATGTCATTTATCATTTCAAGTAAGGCTGTGAAGTCTTTTTCTACAATAAACAAAAGCCTTCCTAATTTTGAAGAAACAAACTAACAAAACTAAAATATCGTTTGTAGGCTATCTTTTGTTCCAAACGATGACACAGGAAAAGAACTGAAGGCAAAAACATTTTTCTAAGGGAATTTAAGTCGGCGTGCATTCAATTTTTTCTTTATCTACCATAAGTTAGTGACACTATCACAATCGCGAAAATCTCATACAACCCCACATAAATGTATAATTAGGAGTATTTGTTCATAGATTATCAAATGCTCCTAATTATCCATTTTTTCATCTTTCAATAAACTATTTTAATTTATAAAAAATGCATTACAAGGCATTCACTTTTAGAATAAAAACTAATTTTGGTTATATCATGCGCACCTAATGAGCCATATATTTTTTATAATATAATCAATTTAAAATATTAAATTGATTATTTTACGGGATGTCAAAACATTATTAGAGGACACTATTCCACTTCCACAGTACAAATCTCGCCAAAGAAAAATTTTTGGCGACAATATGCATTAGATGTAAAAAATTGTTAGTTGAAACGAGTTCTGTTTTGGAGGCATAAATGTTTCGAACATTTTTAAAATACTTTGACAATTTTTAAATTGTTTGATAATTTAAAAAAATCTGAATTACGGTCAATAGTATCAATTGGCGACTTTCTCGCAGAATCGGTGAAATAGAGTAGTGTTGAAAAGGATTAATTTGTCTAACAGGTGGAAATTTAACTGAAACATATCGATTATTGTAGGATTCGAAAGATTCTATTCGTAATAAAAAAGGCATCTGGTACATATCATGCGATAATTTAAGAATGCGACGAATTTCGAGTATTTCTCAAAAACGCATACAATCATAGAATTCAGTAAATTCTATTAGCGCCTAAATATGCGAATTTAACTGGTAAGTGTCTAGTATAGTAGGATTCGGCAGATTTTTTAACGCTTTAAAAGTGAAACCCATTAGACTTGAGTAAAATGAATGACATTTCGTTTACCAACATACATAGAATATGCAATAATACCCGTTTTCATCAAAGACTATTCTAAACATAAGTTACCAGTGTTATCAGACAAATACGTAACACAAAATCCGTAAAACAGCATTAACTAAACTCGGATTATATAAATTATGTTACTTAAAAATATTTGGTAAGTATAAGATAAAAAAAATACTTGCTATATTGATAGGAAGGACTTTAAAATAGAATGAACGAGTATTAAGCTAAAATGTAAATACAGTGGTTATTAAAAATAAGTGCATAACAACCAATACTAAACGACTGTATTGATACAATAAAGAGCCTTAAGCTAAGACATTAAGATAATACACCAATCCAGCATATATATTTTAGAAATGACAAATTAAAATTATCAACTCAATATCGTTATAAAGCTAGATTATCGTTTTGTCGATGGAGGAAAACAATAAAATTATTTTTCAGCCTCAAATTTATATTATTTTTTTCTAATCTCTATAATATAATTATAATAAATTTTTTATTTCACCATAAAATCTGAGTAAACTTTTCATTAGGTATTAAATGCTTTGTATGCAAAATTTATTGCTTAAATATCAATAATTATCAATGTGTGTGTGTTTTTATATATAGTTATATGTATACCTACAATTTCCTACATATTATCCATTTATAATTATATACGCACACGTAAATCGAGGTAAATATGTATGCACGTAAATAAGTAAAACTTCATTTAAAGATTGTTAAATTAAAAAGAATATAATATATAGTTATATTTGAAATTGAATTTTTTTCACTACATTTCTTACCAATGCATAAAGTTATTTCAATAATTTTCTCTCTAAGAAAAGCAATTTCCTTTTTGTCAGATTATTACCAGTTTTAAGGTGGAGAATCTCAATTTAAGAAAACCATTTAATTCTTTTCCTCCAGTCAAATTGACATAGCATAAGAGAAATTTACAGAATATTGCTTTTGTTCAGGAGATGGTGGTTAATATTTGAAGCTATGGTGTTGAAATTTTGAGAAATTTCACTGACAAGATGTGATTTCAATTCCTACTTCATATTTCAATTTGGCAAATTTTGAATAGAAGGAGAATGTTTGGGTTTGGTTGTTTCTCTACGGACATTTTTTTACCTAAATCGATATGAGCCTAGTTTTAAGTAAATTCGGATTCACTATAAGCACCTCAACCGGAAATAAAAATCGAACTCATGAATTGTTAAGATGAAGCGAAAGCGACAACCAGTTGGATATTATAGTGTCATTTTTAAAATGATGAATGCAGACAATTTAGAAATCATATTTAGTGGTCTAATAAAGATAAAATTAGAAAATTTCTGGTAAAAATTTTTTACATAAAATCTATTTATGTAACAAATTAGATGTGATTCTATAAAGACTATTCCTAATTACATTGAAATTCTTCTATTAATTATTTTTCGTTATTTACATGGATAATTTTCAATAAAATTAATGTTTCGTTAGTTAACGTATGCATAATGTTTTTTAAAAGTTAACTAAGTTAAGGCAAGCTTAGATATTATTCCATATAAAATGTGTGCAAGTATACACAATATATCAAAATAAAATAAATAAATAAAAAAAGCAATGAAAAAAATTATCTCTATAAAATATAAATTTTGACTTTATAAAAGTGTAATTTTTTTTCTTTTTAAGTATTCTAGTAAACATTTTTCACGGAAAACAATCTAGAAGAAATGAAAAACTAGCAAAAAGTTTATTTCTTGCATTAAATTATTTTATTTCAAAACTATTTTGATTTCATAACAGCGCATATGTGTTTTTCTCAAAAACTTCAATAAAAACATATACCATAGAAATAACTAAAAATTTTGAAATTTTCTTAACAACAATTTTCATTTCTTGACAAACATATTTCAACTCTTTTTTTTTTTTCCAGCACTGCAAAATAAAAGTTTATCTTTAAAGTGCTAGGTAAGAGACAAAAAATTATTAGGCATACACGATAAAAAAAGAGATTCTTTATCTACCTCTAATGATAAAGAATTTCATTTGGAGATTAAAAAAAACTTAATAATTTTTAATCACTAAGAAATGTAATTTTTAATCACTTAGAAATGTAAAACTGTGCCAAAATTATTATACGGCAGCTATACCACATTTTGAACACAACATTACCTTTAATATTATAAAAAAGATTGATCTAAGTCTTTCTCAAATGTTGATAAGTTGATCATTATAATTTTAAAAGTTTATCATATACATTAGAGATTGTCCTAGTTAAAGAAATTTCAATTTTCTATTCATGATGCAAAAACATATTTCAAAATTATCTAAAATAGTTTTTTTTTTTTTTTATAGAAATTAAAAATATTATTTTGAAACTTGTATAGAAGTTAGTAACATTATTTCATGAAATTCTTGAGATATTTCAACGTCCTATTTTAGCAATGGTTTCCAATATGAATACCACTTAATTTTTTGAAGTAATACAAATAATGAAATCTGGAATTAAGAGTTTTCAATTAATACAACCAATAAATGCGTAGCATAATCGTTCCTAGCAATTATTTATAGCACCATGTATGACCCCCCTTGGATGATTTAAAATTAAAGTTTCAGTGAATAATTAACGATATGGACAAGTATTCCACGGCGGATGCAACAAAAATTTTACATAAAACAAAAATAAGATTTTTTTTATGTTTATAAAAAAACTTAAAAACAAATATTTTTATCGCCATATTCAACCTAACCCAATCCGGTGCCAAATTGGCGTGAAACAAAAGGACACCCTTACACAGCATAACATAAGCACGAACTGCTACTATATATTTCGCCCTATTCACTTTCAATTGCGCACCGATTTTTAAACTTTCTTTGTTCCCACGTTTGGAAATAAAATAATCACCAAATAGTAACACTTCGACTTCTGCCAGCCAATACATCATTTCAATCATAAAAGTAGTATCAACTACTTTATCTACTTCACTACTTGGTTCTTTTATTTATTTTTTCCCTCAAATTGTGAGGACCCATATCTCAGCTTAAATATAAAGGATTCTCAGACTATTTAAATCGAATATGTTATATAGTCGATCCAAACCAATGGAACGGAGAAAGCATTCAGATTAGAGGTCTTTGGCACAAAATGCTATTTATATATAAAAGAACAGATCTTATATATAATTCCTAAAATAACCTAAGTATTAATAAACTTCTCCCATATGCGTAATGCAAAGGGAAAGAAGGCGAAATTTTGCCGGATTGAATTGTTTATAAAAATACAGTAAAATATTTTACAATATACTCCAAATTAACATTTTACATGGTCTATGAGTATCATTTCCAAGGCATGTTTAAATTCGTCTAAGTCAATATTTGCCATCATAGATTTCAGTGAATTCTAGATCAATTAAAAGACAATAAGCAGAGCTGTTTTGCAAGTAAATCAACTCAAAAAATCAAAATTCAGCTATAAAATCCAAAGGAAATGGATGAAATTTTTATTTGAATACTTCGTGTACAGCATCTTGAGCCAGAGCAAACTGCAGCCAATAAACTAGGAATTCATCTCGATTTTTGTCACGACAAACAAGAATATATCCTTATCTATATGATCCAGATTTCTGTTAATCACGATTATTTCTAAAATGGTTTACTTTTAATCCAGATCCGAAATTTAATCTTACTTAAAACGCAAGAGCTTCTTTATTTTTATTGCTTCACGCCGCTTCCGGTTAAAACCAGCGAAATCAAGCATTATTTGCAGCGGGCAGTGATTGTGAGGGTGGTCATATTCACCTTCACTGGTTTGTTTTAGATTCGAGAATTAGGGACTTGTCCACAATCATCTGCGGAGTCCAAAGTCCTTTCACTGGTGTAGCTTGGATGTGGAGAGGAAGGTACCAGCTTAGGTATGACCTCGTCACCTGACCGTAGTTCGAAATGGCACTTGGTAATGGACGAGTATTCCATACCCGTTTACCTCTGAGTACAGTCCAGGATTCACCTGCACCGCTATATATATATTCTTAAAAAGCAAAAAAGCTATGAATCGTGCATTTTATTCTTGACAATAGACATTATGGTGAAGACATAATTAAGATTATATTATAACAAAGGCAAAGATCCACTATTTCATTCTTCTAAACATAGCCATTAAATTATCTTAAAATGTTGCAAATACAGCAATTTTATTTTTATCAATTCAATTTTTATATTGTATTTATATACCAAGACTTTAAAGTGAAAAGTATACATTTTGCAGTGACGCATAGCAGAAAATACCAACTATGTGCAATGATTTTAGTTTTATTCTGATCAATTTGAAACTAGATTTTCCTACAAAAAATTGAGCAAATCAGAAAATATCTTAATTTTTATCAACATTATAAATTGAAACTAATTAACGAAAAATTAATTTGTATACGTCATAAGTATTTCAGATTACTTATTGCCAATTTTCAAATCCATAAACAAGATAGATTACAGATCAGTTCTAAAAAGATTTTTTTTACAACAAAATAAGTTTACAAAAAAAAAAGTTTATAACAAATCTAGAATAAACAACTTTCATGGAACAATGCGAAGATTCATCTTTGTCCAAGCAACCGGAAAGGTTGCAAGGTTTGGGATTCCATGTAAGAACAAGAAACTCTTTATCTCTTCCGTGATAGTGTAATCTGAAATGGATTGATTTTTATTCTTTGTCCACGTGTGACTTCCAAGATGTCATTCCCAATCTAGTAACGGTTTTATTGCCGTAAAGTAACTCGAGATTGGCGATTCCGGGTTATGACAATGAAAATGCAATTGTTCGACAACGCGTTCCACGACCGTTATTTTATTGTTTGTGCCTGTTCACCCGGAACACAAACTTTCACACGGAATTCTTCCGAACACTTGTTCTGAAAAGTATGCTAGTTTCCTTAGAACACTGGACGAATCAGTACATAATCGGTAACCAGAAGAAAGTGAAAAAAGGCTGGGTCATCTTCTCTAGTTATGTACAGTGGGCATAAGACGATTTCGATAGCTTTACGTAGAGAAAATATGCAAACATTTAAGAATTAAAATGTATTTACGGTTAACTTAATGATTAAGATAAATCATAGGTTGTTTTATTCTTTCAATTAAAAGATAACAAGAAACGGTTCTATTAATCTAATTATTACTTCCTCCCTTCCTCAGTGGCATGACAGACCTAGGTGGGCCCTGGTCTTCTCAAAAATTACCCTTTCTAGGCAGACAGTTCATCTGAGATTGGGTAGACCCCCAGCTCTTGTTCTAGAGGGCTTGGACAAGAATATTTTCTGTGCTGAACGTTTTTTGTTCATTCTAATAACATGACCAGTTCATTTAATTTGGATGGTTACGCTTTGATCTCTACTATCTTTCCCATATCATGCCATACATTTTCAATGGATTCCTTCACGTGTTGGGATTGAGGGTAGTGAAAAAAGCGACTTCTTGGCCAGAACCGCTGCTGAGGAGCATACCAGTCACTGTGGCAAGCTCAACTTCAGCGAGATTTCTTCCTTGGCTAAAATAATATTGAATAAGCTTTCAAAAGCCCCTCCCAACCACTCTTGGTATTTTGTAAAATATCCGGAGGGATCTTTCCAACTTAGATTTAGATCCCACCAAACTGCTTTTTCTCGCTTCTTAAGTGCCCTTGTTTTTAAGCAGAGGCAAAATATATAGCGGAGTGTCAGTGGTGCACAGCTGGACATGGCTTCCCCTGATCACATTTTGGTGTGTCTAAATTTTAGCAAGTCGGAATCCTGATCTTTTAGATATTTTCGGATTCATGGAGATTGTTTTAGCTCTGCTAGACAGTCCCGAGATTAGCAACATACATAGATAGCGGTACAGGCAAGCCCCGAACTGTACCTTTAGGTTAACGGGTTTGGAATACTCGCCCATCATCAATTGCCACGTCATTTTGAACCACGGTTAGCTGAGCTGGCGCCCTCCTCTGCACATCCACACCACACCAACGGAAGGACTTTGGATGACACATAACGTAGACGTGTCCCCAACCCACGGAGCTTCAGCAATCCAGTGTAAAGGACAGAACGGCGTGGTCACCCTTCCAGCCACTGCTCGCGGAAAATGATGCTTGACTTCTCTGAAGTTAACGGGAAGCGGGGTGAGCCACTGGAGCTCGAGATTAGCAACATGTATTTCATGATACCAAATACTCCGATGGCAACGATTAAGGTCTGAATTTGGTCCACCTGTAGATTGATTAACACTGAAATTCACTTTCAACTCAAGCAATTTAAACATTCACGTTCCCAAGTAACGTCACGTGGAGCATAAACCGTGACAAGCGAAAGCATTTAATCAGGCTTTGAACCAGAGGTTAAATGATATTTTCATTTTTCAAGGTAAATGAGAAGCTGAATATGAAGCTCTGATGCTGTAAAACGAAAACAATAAATAACCTTCTAGTAAAATTATTCAATTTAAATTTGAATATTACACAACTGTCTTTAATTTGCACAAAATTTCCTACAAAAATATATTTTTTTTAAAGATAATTGTATCTCAGAAGAAAATTAACAACAAAATCTCAAATGCAATATAAGATACTTCTGGTGAATTTTCATATTATCCTAATTAAGTGCCATAAACATTGTTTTGGCTTCAAAATAATACCAACTTCACTTTGCTTTGAAAACTTCCAGAAAGTAATCAAACTTTTCATTCCATTTTAATAGGATCCATTTTTTTAAATTCAGTTGTGCAATTAAAACACACTTTAAATTATTAAAGACACACACACACAACCCTAAAAATAATGTAAACACCCTTAGCGTTTAAGGAAAAAATTAAGTGAATCTACGTGTCAGCGTCAATGAAAGTAATGGGTTTTGAATTTTAATGTCAACATATACATGTAGATATTTTTTTAAAAAAAAAAACAGAAAGATTTAGGAACTTGTTCATTAGGACAATAGAAAACGGATATGACTCTCTTAGGTACTTAAACATATACAAAGTTCGATAAGAATATTTATTCTTCAAGTATTATACGCACGTGGTGATATCTAATCAGCAATAAATTTTGTCAGGATACAAGAATAAGTTTTATCAGTTGGTGAGGTAAGGTGCGTCGGATAATAACGGTTATTTTTATATTTTGAAATTATACATAGTAGAATAATAACCAGTATTTTTGGTTTATATTATATGATTTGAGAGTACAAGTTTTATTTTAGAGTTTGCAATGTCTTACAGAGAACCAAATTGAATAAACTTATTTTTGCTTTCGGAAAATTTTACAAAAAAAAGTGACGCATTGTGCATATTAATATAAAATAAAACAAAGTACAAAAAGTTCTTTAAAAAAAATAAAATAAAATAAGTTGCTCTTGGTAAATTTGCCAGATTTTTGAAATGTTCAACCAACGACGGAATATTTTCCCCTTCACCCAGAATCACAGGTATTAAAGAGTACACACCCTTAGCGAGTTTTTAAAGTTTTTGATGGTAGTTTATGTGCTATGAATAGATGGCGTATGATAAGCAATGTAAACCAAGGCAAATGACATGTATTGAAATATTTTATTTCTGATACGTTAGTATTTATGATTAACTTAAGCAAGAAGATACTCTTTGAATGAGGAATGAAAATTTGTGATATATTTACATGCATTACTAATCGTTGATTAGGAAATTTTTTTAGAAAGTTATTTTTGGCTTTAATCTTGTAAAAATCTTCACAAGCTAATTACTAACGTATATTCCTGTATAAAAACTTTTTCATCAGCGAAAAAAAAATTTTTTTTAAGTAATTTAAAGAAATTGTTTAGGCCTATGTTTACGAGTCTGATTTTTATTATTTCAGCAATACTGTAAAGAATACTGTATACTATTGAAACAAAGTTTTTAATTTTGACGTAAGCAAGGCAATAGTCTTTAAACTCAATAGGTTTGGTTTGTTTGTCGTTCAACGGTCATTTTTTGCACACGAGGGCTAATTAGATCGGGACCTACGGTGTAAAGTGGATTACGAACCACTACAAACATCCATGCCCAAAGTGAGATTCGAACCCACGAACTGATGAACCGAAGGCAAGAGCGCTAACCCTTCGGCTGCCAGCTCGGCTTAAATTTAAAAGAGATTGTTTACAAATATTGCAATTATTAATTTAGAATTCTATTTTCAAAAACTTAAATCGCCCATGCCGATTTAAATTAATTATAAAGTGAATATTTTGTCTTGTCTTTTTCATTTTGGTTTTTCTGTTGTTCTGTTGTCCATATGTTAATGGTTTGAATCAATGGAAAACGGCTTCTCAAACCGCGTTTTGTTCCTTATATCAGAAATCGTTTTATTAGCAAAATGAGTTTCGGCAATATTATCAGATATTCGATGGTGAACTTTGCCTTGCTTGCTGCCGCTCGAAGAATGTGATTTGAAGGCTGGCAACAAATTCGTCGTCGGATTTACAGCGCCGTCTCACTACGATATGACGTGGATGAAACGTTATCTGACGTCATGAATTTTTAAACCAAGAAAAAACGTAATAAAGTGGCGTACTCAGGATCTCAACTGTAACAAAAGAAATAACCACTTTATGATTAAAAAAATACTGATGATTCAAGTAAGAACACAGATGCCGTATAATCCAGGATGCCAAATTCTGAGTTTAATGATTTTTTTGGCAGATTTTCTTATGCTTGTGGCAACCTTGTTTTTATTATGTCATAGTGATTCAGCCCTATAAGAAATATGCAAAAAATCTATGGATCAGATTTACTGTACAATTACATTTAGCGCGTTTTTTGGCAACAAATTTGGCGAACATTTTAACTAAACTCGGCAAACTAGTATTTTGGCAACCCTATTTGTCATTAATTTCTCATTAATATTTACCGATTTAAATTCATTAATATAAAATTTAATCAAAAAATTTTATGGATAATTTAACATATCAACTTTATTATTTTACCATTGACGTTTGAAATCGATAAATCTGTGTTTTTGTTAATTTTGGAAAATTAGTTGAGCATATCGCTAGATACCAACAATGTATGAAATATTTGTCACTATTTCAGCCATTTTCCTCCCGCCATATTTTACCGATTGGAAATTCGTCATACGGTACTTGGGGACTTTTTGAAAATTTCGCCAAAGGTGACCATACGGTAAATTTTTACCAATTCTATTTTGGCAAACGTAGTATTTACGCCATCGCGCACGTCACAATACGCCATCCTGGCAACATTTCTTCATCGGCAAAAAAATTCAGAAATAGCATCTTAGGTTATACGGCATCTGGGCCAAAGTAAGCAGGGCATACTCAAAAATAGTGATCAGATTGTGTGGGAGATACTACTATGTGATGATCCTTGAAGTTCCCAAACAGCCTGAGGCATTTTCTTTCAGTATAAATAATTATATCTGTGGTAATCTTTTCTCTTACTTCCACTATTTTCAATTCGATTGCAAATACTCCTCAGCAAACACAACTTAGCGCATGGACACAAATGGCCAGACAAAACTTTACGAAAACAATATTACTTATCAAACTATCCCTTTTCTATGTATGAAATTCACTTTTCAAACAGTACAGAAATAAAATGTCAAATTACTCTAAATCCTGCAGCTAATTATTTTTACATTTTATTTTTGGTCACCTATAAAATCAAATTTAATTTTTATCGGAACGAGAGTGTTTGTTTTGTCGCTCAACGGTCTTTTTTTGCACACGAGGGCTAATTAGACCGGGACCAACGGTTTAAAGTGAATTCCGAACCACTACAAACATCCATACCCAAAATGGGATTCGAACCCACGAACTGTTGAACAGAAGGCAAGACAGCTAACCATTCGGCTGTCAGCTTGGCTATCGGAACATGAAGTAAACCGAATAGGAAACCGGGATATTATATTGTCTGAAAACCGGAAATGTCCGGTCAAATCGGGATTTTAGGCAAGCATAGCTTTTGGAGATGAACCTGTACCTGCACAGCGCTACTTTTAAAAAATGGCAATTGTCAAAAAGTACAGAGTTACCATGATGAAACAAGGCTAAAGTGCAAATTTTAAGTTTATTTTAAGATGCCAAATGCAAACAGTAAAGGAATGGTAAATTTAATATGTGTCTAGTAGTTCCTATAGCTAGATGTCAGTTTTGTTCATTACGAAGTAGGCATACAATTAGTGACATACGAGCAAACGATGCTATAATTTTGATAATGCAAACGGCTTTTAATTGCCTCTAAAACAAATTAAAATTTCTAGATAAGGAAATAATCAATATTAATTTAGTGCAATTTTTTTTTTATCTTTTAAAACTCATTTTAGTTATTAAACTTAACATTAATTAAAATTACGAAAGTAATTTTATAAAACTGAAATTCCAGAACGAGTTAATAATTTTTAAATCTAGGTAAACATATTGCTTATTATATATATATTGTAAATTAAAATTATATACTTATTATATATATTATAAGGTAAACATATTATAAGGTATGTACAGTACAGTTTGCTAGCACGAGATAAAATTTTAAAAAATTTAAAGTTTTAAATAACAATAATCAAATTAAAATCAAATTAAATTTAAAAAATTTAAAATTTTAAATAACAATTTTAAATAATAATAATCACAATTTTTTAAATTTCAATTAAATGAAATGAAATTTAAAAAATTGAACTTTCAGATACCGTGCAAAAAACTGCAATACAAAATGCAAATTCGCTCTAAAAACACGTGTAGACAAAATCGTTTGGTTTAATTTTTCCAGAATGATGCAGCGGAGTAAATGCAAATAAGTTTCGCAAATATCATTATTTTTACTTTAGAATATCGTTTCGTAATGCTGTAAAAATCTCGACTATTTTATTACACACTTGTCTCATTCACATTTATCATCAGCTGAATTGGCGAAGTCGGGGCCAAAAGACATTTGTTAAATGACTATAACTTAGCAATAATCGCATAATCCCACCAAATGTACCAACTTGAAAAGGTGACGTATTTTTATAACTGCCACGACGGTTAAATCATATGTCAGAATAGGAAGTCGCGTTAAAATCTCACGGGGATCGGGAATACCCAAAAAAGAATAGATAATTTCACACGAAATTATCTTAAAAAGAATTAAGATAATTTCGTGGGAGATTCTCTCTTACAAAACGCAACTAAAATCAATCGCCAAATTGTTGTCTGACAGAAAAAATAAAGCAAAATCTATTTTGTTCCCGATGTTTTCAAGGCAGTCACAACATTTATAAATGGATTAATATTTTAAAGGCACATTTCAAATTTTTTATAAAAATATGCATTTATTTTCTTTATCATTTTTTATAATTTTATAATATGCCGGATTTAAAAAAAAACTTTTCTACGAATTATTTCACTATCGCAATTTTAAGTTACAATAACAATACAAAAATTATTACTAAGCAAAAATAAAAATTTTTTATCAACTTACGAAATAGTAATAAATCAACGGTACTTATTCTAAGAACTTGCCTATTTTTAAAAAATTTTTTTCTTCAATGTACGATCATTTCTACATTTAAATTTTACCTATATAATTTTGTTAATTAGGTAACGAAAATTTTACTATTATTTTTTTATCCAACAGTTGTAGTTTACAATACTTTAAAAACAGCATTATTTTCAAAAAATGTTGTACTTTGTTATAGAATATGTGTAATTTGATTTTGCAAGGGATGAAAATATGAAAAAGAAATTCTTATATAACCAATTGTTAAATGTAATATAACAATTTTCAATAAAATGCTTTGTAGTTTTACACCTATTCTTATTTTATTATCAGGTATTTCATACTATTTATTATCATAAATATATAAATAGCTATGATTTTTTCTTTAATTTTGTATTGTATTGAAAGTCGAATTCAAATAATATAAGTTTCCTTCTTCTTGTTAAGATTTTCAACACGACCGAAAACTGCTCAGTTATCGTTATCCTTTGGACACCTGTGAACCAAGTCACGAAGACTAGAAGCATTACCCACGTCGCTCCATCCCAGACTCGTTTATAGGGTGTTCCACATATTCAGAAGAAATGACAAGAAACAGAAAAAAAAATATCCATGTTCGAACCGGGATTCGAACCCGGGATCAACAGCTTAGAAGTCAGGAATGATAATGACTCAGCCATCAGCCAGCTGTTAGTAGTTAAATATTAATTTATGATCTAATCGAAACAAAAAATGAGCCAAAGTATCTGAATTGAAACAATTTAATATTCTTTGTTTTTATGGTTTTAATTGGAGAACATTTTTACATATAATGTATAAATTTTATTCAATATTAATTGATATAATATAAATATTTTAATAAAAATTTTTAGGATTAAAAAGAGCGGTTCATAAACAAGAAAAAAACAAAAACATATTGTTCGAAATTAGGATTATATTAGGTCGTCAATGAAAAATACATTTATATAATTTACAAAAGAAAAAACTAGATTGCACTTAAAATGAAAAAATAAAAGTCACATCACCGAAAATCCGACAGCCAGGATGATCGGAATGCTAAAGCTGTCGGATTTTTCGCAAAACAATGATAAAATTTTTAACAGTTTTCTAACAACTGCACACCTTTAGAATCTCGTCTATGCAGCATTTTCTCAGAAACAAAAAGAATTCGGAACAAAGCTGCTGCAAAGGAATTTTTCCACCCTAAAAGAGTTAAGCATCTGGGCACAGAATTTGATTCCAAGATGGCAATTATTTTGGCGGTTGTAAACGCAAAGCATTGTGATTCATGAGCCCAATTTAATAGCTAAAAATGATATTACTTAAAAAGTGTCCAATAAAAATAAATTTCATCTAATATTAATTTTAAATATTTGCGTTCATATGATTAATAGCATTTACGTTAAATGCAAATGCATACTGATGATTTAACAATATTAAATTCATTAAAGAGTGAAAGTTCTTTACAGAAAACCAAATAAAAAATAATCATTAAAATTAATATAGTAAAGAAAATAAAGAAGCATAAGGGCGTAGTGGTAGCGCTTCACGTTCTCAAACCACAGTTTCGATACTCGGTCATGGGGCAGGGCAAGGTCAACTCAACTTTTCATCCCTTCAATGGGTTGATAAAACTGAGTACCCAAGCATGCTTGGGAACTAGGCACTGAAGGTTTCGCTTTAGGTTGACTACCTAACTGGGATATATGCTTTAGGGCCCTCGCTCATGAGAACAGGATATGGGTACTGTAGGCCTTGTCCCCAGAGGCTGTCGTGCCTCTGAGTTTAGTAAAAAAAAAATAATCGTTAAAATTATTGAATGTGGGTAAATAACTTTAATAACATTTAATAAGAAATTGCTTCAATTAATTTGGAATTCTACGATGATATATTCCCATAATGGCTGATTCGCCGGAGCCTAAAATTCTTAAGTGGATTTTAAACCACTTGTGACTAAAGTAGGAATCAAACATGTGACCTTTGAATTAAAGTCCAGAGCGCTAATCAGTGAATTGTCAATAAAGCCAAAATTCAAGAATATACAAGGAATGTACTTTATAAAATTTAAATTCTTTATTTGTGAACGTCCATTTTGAATGTAACCAAAATATTTAGTTATCGGTTATCTTAACTTCTCACCAACTGAAAGTTTTTTGGGAAATATATTAAACTATGTATTGAAAATTCGAAGATTTGGTGACAAGATTCTGTATTAATAGGTATTTTCATGAACCAATAAAATAAGACAGATTCTATTACTTCTAGAGATTGTTTTATAAAATGGCAATGAAAGTATTCTATAGATAAAGGGTTAGCCATAGAATGGTAATGTGTGCCATGATTTTAGAGCAATTGTTAAGCATTTATTTTAGAATTCTAAGAGTCGCCCACCATTTCTATTTGTCAGAGTGCCTGACTGAGGATAGGGAGGTCCTGGGTTCGGATCTCAGTAAGGGCATGGATGTACTTTCTCTCCCTATCTATCCTGTCTTTGTCCTTTCCTTGTATGAATGGTTGCCTACCCTATAAACGGGTTCCTATGGCATGTGTGTATTGAGGAAGTCTGACTCTACACCTAAATATGGTTCATTTATAAAAGTGGAGAAGCGCACCCCACAATGCCAGTCTAGATGGCACAAGACAACAGAATTTTAAGAAAAATTGTTTATCAAATGTTATACACTTTTTAGCATTTGAAAGTTACAGTAGATTGGTTCTAGCTACTTTCTTCTAAATAACAGTTTTACCGCTAGATGTCGTAGTCTTTGGCTGAATAACGACCTCAAGTGGTGAACGAAAAGATACAATCAATTCTTAATTTTCGGTCTTGTTTTTTGAAATAACTAAAACAAAATTTAAGAACAATAATTCCGAAAAAATATGAGTATGGATTTAAAGGTGAGTATTTACTATCCGGTGGTTATTTTTCTTAAAGTATTTTAACCAAAATTCATAAAATTCAGAGATGTAGTTTTTAGTTTGACAAGAACAAAAAACTGTAACACCACACGATTTCATGGTTTAATTAATCAGCAATTGAAAACAATTTTAATTAATTTTTAAGCATAATAATCAACAAATATAAGATATTAAATAGAAAAAACTGCTAGAAATTATATTTTTTTAAACTAATATATCATAATTTCTCTTTTGAATTAAGCAAAATTTGCTCTCTTTTTAATTTTTAATTAAATCTTTCTCGAAATAAAATAAATTACAGTTAGTTTTTAGGTTATATGCATTATACAATAATCCTCCTATAACACGTTATTTTTATAAGGCATTTTCATATTTTTATGTTCATCGTATAACACCTGTTTTCCTCCGAATAACGCGTTGATTTTCCACGTTATTTTTCTGTACTGCGAAATTTATAATGATTTGTACAGTTCACAATTAAATTCGTGTATGTTTGCACATTGTGTCTATTGTATTCTTATAAAATTAAATTCGATTAACCTTTGAGCATTCTGCTAAAAAAAGATATCAGTTGAACGTTATTTCAGGTAGATACTATAGCGAATATAAACATGTAATGAAAATTCTTTTGGAATTATTTGATTTATTTGAAGTACAAATGTAATTAAGGTACCCGAACACGTTCAGAGCATTTTTTAAATACACTGCATATATACATTGTAACCATTTTTTTTTACTTAACTTTACAAAACATTAATATTGAGCTACTAATATTTGATTTTTGCCAATATTATTCTTCAAAAATGTTAAATATGTCTAAAATTTCAAGAAATTTTTTTAAAAAATTTAAAAAATGCTACATTAAAAACTATTAAACATATTTGAAAAAAATTAATACCAAATAACCTATATGTTGTGTTCTAAAGCATGTACTAAAATTTTAAGTTTCTGTTAAAATATAAAATAATTGCGGCTAGTTGAATATTTACACTGAAATTTTAACCAAATTTCCTATTCAATTATTCAAATTACAGGCCAATAATTTGGGAAATATTTAAGTGATTAAAATTCTTTTAGTACACTCTCTAGAAAACAATATACAGATCAAGCTCATGAAATTTCATAGTGATATTATAAAAATAGTTTGAGTTATCATTTTTGAAGCGTGCAAGTTGTAGGCAAAAGCCAGTTCTGAGAAAATCGCATTTAAAAATTATAGTATTGTGTCTTCATAAAAAAATCTCATATTTGCTGATTAAATATTTGATTTGCTGATTGATTTCCGGAACAGTAATTATTTTATGTATCTTTTAAAAGCTTACTAAATTTATATTCCAAAATTAAACACTGTTTAAACTAATTTTTAACATCATTCTGGTCCTTTAAACGCCCACTTCCGGTGCTTTAAATATGTCCACTTTTGGTTTCCTAATCTTTACGAAATCCTCCATCCCTCGGAATCTAATAAACATAGAGACAAAAATAAATCCGTTTTGTGAAGCTATTTAAATTCCTTATTTAACGAAAGAATAAAATAAATTGATCATTTTTGGTCGAAATTGACGTTTTCAACGTGTACGGGTACCATAAAAAAACAGTTAATATGTTTTTTTTTTTTAAATGTTCTTAATTTGATTTTAATAAAACGCTCACTTTTCGTTGATAACGTGGTTTTCCCTTAATATTCGATTGAAACCTCTCTTAATGAGAAAAGTTAAACTTGCATCATATGTATATAGCGTTATACGAGGTCATACGAGCGCGTTTTACGAGTATGAGCGATTTCTTACAAGGCGGAACTATTATGCCGTGTTATAGGGGGATAACTGTATTTTAATAGAATATGAGAGAGTATTCTAATAGAATAAAGTAATATAATTTATATATAAACAAATATTCTAATATTAAAGAATAGCACGAATATTTAAATAACACGTTATTTGCTTATGACAAAGTGAACACTGCAAACATTTTTAAATTTCAAAAATATGTGGGGTCTAATATTTCTCTCTTTTTATAACTATTTCTTCAACGTATTTTGCCTTTTTTAAAATCACATTAGGCAATATTTATTGAGTTCAAAAAAATTTATCTTAAATTCCAATTATTTATTTTTTGAACAATTGATTAAAGCTATGTAAATACCCCAAAATAAAATTTTAAAAATCTTGAAGTTTTTAAAAAATGTCATGCATAAAAATTTATTAATTTTAATTAAGTTTTCACAAGCAGTTTCGATAAGATTTGTTTTGAAAAATCAATAGCATATGAAGTATTTAAATATATTTAGTTAGATAAATAAGTAACTTAATTTAATTATAATAAAATAAATACAGTGGTGGCCAAAATTGTAAATACTTTTGGAAATTTTTATGTTTTTGAACTTTGTATGCTTATAGAAAGCTTTACGTTTCACAAAATTCAAACTTGTATATATCATTTTAAAGAGAATTTAGTACTGAATTCAATACAAAACACAAAATTGATTTATTTACATTACAAAAAAAGTTAAACGATAATAGTCATCGATATACATTATATACTGATAATTGCAGTGAGTTATCAGTACTTAGTAGAGTACCCTCTATTTTTGATTACAGCTTTACATCGACGTTTCATTGAGCTGACAAGAGTTTTAAGCTCTTCTTTCGTTATTACATGATGCCAGGAAACAATTATAGCCTCAATTAGTTCCCTTTGATTTGATGAGCACCTCATTCGAACAAGAGTTTTCCAACGGTGCCACAAATTTTCGATAGGATTGAGGTTAGGACTGTTTCAACATTTTTAATATTTAGTCAAGAAGCAATGACATCAAATAAAAGAGTAGATTGAACATCTAGAAAGAGATGTAATATTATTGTGTTACGAGAAAGTGGTCTTTCCTATGCTGAAATTGCAGGACAAGTGGATGGCTCAGTGATTACATCCGGAGTCCGAAAATTTTGTTGACGATATCAGGAGAGCAATTCAATGAAAACAAAGAAGGAAAAGGCCGAAAAAGGCCCACCACATCCATTGATGACAGAAGAATAAAAAGACTATGTCTCCGAGATAGAAAAATGTTATCAGCGGCCATCAGAAGTGATCAGATTGATGCTGGTGTTTCTGTCAGTTCAAGAACAATCAGGAGAAGTTTAACAGATGTTGGACTGAGAGATAGAATTCCATAAAAAAAGCCTTTAATTTTTAGCAAAAAAAAAAAAAAAAAAAAAAAAAAAACCTTTGGCAAAGGAACACATTAATAGGACATATGATCAGTGGTCACAAATTATATGGAGTGATGAAATTAAGCTATCGTTATTTGGTAGTGATAGGCGAAAATATGTAAGATGTAGAATAGGAGAAGAGAGCTACATCTTGACTGCATTCAAGCAAGTGTGAAGAACCCAGTTAGTGTTATGATTCGGTCATGCATGTCAGCAGATGGTATTGGTCGCCTTCATGTCATCGATGCCAGAAAATACATTGACTCTATTCTAACCAAAACTTCTACCTTTCATCAGAGATCTCTTTCCCAACAATGCTTCCTTTATTTTTCATCAGGATTCTGGTCCTTGCCACACGGCCAAAATATCGGAAGAGTGGTTTCGTACAAAGAGTATTAAGTTGTTGTCATGGCCAGGAAACAGTCCTGACCTCAACCCTATCGAAAATTCGCGCCATCGTTTGCAAACTCTTGTCCGAATGAGGCGCCCATCAAATAAAAGGGAGCTAATTGAGACTATAATTGTTTCCTAGCATCATGTAATAACGAAAGAAGAGCTTAAAACTCTTGTCGGCTCAATGAAACGTCGACGTGAAGCTGTCATCAAAAATAAAGGGTACTCTACTAAGTACTGATAACTCACTGCAATCATCACTATCTAATGTATATCGATAACTATTATCATTTAACTTTTTTTGTATTGCAAGTAATTGAATTTTGTGTTTTGTATTGAATTCAGTAATAAATTCTCTTTAAAATGATATGTACAAGTTTGCACTTTGTGAAATGTAACGCTTTCTATAAGCATACCAATTTCAAAAGCATAAAAATTTCCAAAAGTGTCCACAATTTTGGCCACAACTGTAAGCTACTCAATTTAATTATGCAAGATTTAAATGACACAATCTAATTCAGTAAGTCTTGGCAAAAAATATAACAAACTATAATGAAGTTATATAATTAAACTTGTGTCATCGAAAACTAATAAATCTTTATTATGAAATTCTGCATAAGAATGTTTAACTTACTAAAGGAGTCAACCAGAACATTATCTATTGGAGTGTTACATTTTATTTTGCACATAATTTCTTAAAATAATTAACTTGTTTAACCTTTAATTAATTTTCCATAGATTAATAAAATATTTAAACAAGGCAGACGAGTTTAAACAAATATTGAAACTCGTCTGAACAAACGAATGATGACTCTTTCAGACTAGACTTTCTGGAAACACGTCAATATAACAATAATTGATGCAAACGATATATATCGTTTGCATCAATTATTTTTTATTAAGCGAAAAAATATTACATCTAAAATTAAAAAAAGAAACTTAAATCGCGCGCGCGACACAGTATCTCACAAAAGTAATGGGACACTTGTGCTTCACAAAAGGATACTGTAATAAAATTAATTAAAAATACATAGACACATTTTTTGTGGGTGTGTTTTACACTTAAATTTACTAACAATTATTACATAACATACATTTTATCACAATATTAAAATATTAATTAAATAAAAATACAATTGCTAAGAACGAAGCAAAAAATAGATCACATAAGTGATTAGACACCAGTAGATTTGCAACAAATATAGTCTGATATAAGCAATAAAAATATTTTTTGGGTGTTTTATTTTTACTCAAAAGAAATTGTCAATTATTTATAAAATCGTCTGCGATACTTTTCTCCAGATTGTTCTGGAATTTTTGTGTTTTTTACCTGTGTGCAGCCATGAATGCTAAAAGAAAAGAAATTGCGTCTGAAATTCGGAAATTAGTAATTAAGTTGCATATTGAAAGTGGAAAATCTATTAAAGAAACTGCTGAAACAGTTAACTTGAGTCATTCATCAGTTTTCAATATCATTAAACGATATAAAAACAATCATATGATTCAGAATAAAAGACATGGCTAACCATCAAAGTTATCCAATGGAATAAAGCGAATTGTCGTTCGAATTATTAAAAAAAAAATCCAAGAATGAGTGCTCCTAAATTTGCTGCTGATTTACAAGCCTTATATGGTGTAATTGTTAATCCTGAGACTATTGGAAGAGTAATTCGATCTGCTGCATATCACGGTAGAGTAATCAGGAAAAAATTCTTCGTAAGTGAAAAGAATAGAAAAATCAGACTTTCTTTCGCAAAATTCAACATATATAAAAATTTTGATTACTGGAATAAAGATATATTTTCTGATGAGAGTAAAGTTAATATATTTGGTCCTGACGGTGTAGAATCTTGTTGTGTGGAAAACCGAGGGAAGAATTTCGTAAACAGAACTCATGGTGCCAACAGTAAAACATGGTGGAGGAGGAGTTGTGATATGGGGGTGTATGTTGTCCGCTAGAGTTGGTAATCTTTTTACTGTCGGTAAAATGGATCGGAACAAGTGTATTGACATTCTAAAACAAAATTTGAAATCATTAGCACGAAAATTGAACCTTCATAACGATTTTAAATTCTACCAGGACAATGACCCCAAGCACACTGCTTTGAACGTTAGACTCTGGCTGCTGTATAACTGTCCTGAAGTAATAAAAACACCACCAACATCTCAAGGCTTAAATCCCATAGAGAATATTTGGCAAGAATTTGCAAACACACTATTTCTTTCAAAACAAAAATTAAAATCGGTGCCACAAGAAGAATAGGGTAGAATCACTCCAGAAATCACAAAAAAAATGAATCAAATCCATCCCAAGAAGATTAAATCGTGTTTTAAAAGTAAAAGAAAATCCAACAAAATATTAAAACCTTTTAAAAAGTAAAATTTTTGGATAAATATTTGATGGAAAAGTAAGTCATCACTCATGTGACCTTTTTTTTTTTTTTTTTAAAAATTATTTTTGCTTTGTTCTAAGCTATTGTATTTTTATTTAAGTAATATTTTAACATTTTGACAAAATGTATGTTATGAAATAATTGTTACTAACTTTAAATAGGAAACACACCCACAAAGAATTTGCTCATATATTTTTAATTTATTTTATTACAGTTTCCTTTTGTAAAGCACAAGTGTCTCACTTTTGTGAGACACTGTATATCTTCAAAAAATTTCACGTTCATTGCTGAAAATTTAAATATTTTGAATGATAGACTGAATATTAATTTAAACTGTAGGGATACTATACTTTAAAAATCTAAAATAAAACTATCCCCTTGAATTAATTTCTTTTATCTCTTCATGTTATATTAATTACAAATATATCAATGAGAAGACCTATTAAAAGGATGTATATAATTTCAAATATAAAAATAAGTGTTTGAAGAAATATATTCACATAATGAACACGTAAAAAATGGAAAATTTTTAATTCACTTCGACAGATATGTATATCTAGAATAGAAACGTAATCATTTTTGAAAAATGTTTATCTTAAAATAGTTTTAAAAAAAGCAATATCCAACTTTGATCCATTTTTACTGTTATAAAGTATAAAAATGTAAATAAAGTTAATTAACTAATCATTGGTCACTTTTAGCAAAAATTGTTGCCAACATTTATAATTTTTCGGAAAAATAACTGATAATATTCTTATCATAATATGATTAGATGACGAAAATCAAAATATGCTAAATGTGTTATAGTAATCAAAGAGCAACAATTACACGTTATTTTTTTATTTAATTAATTAATTTTTTTGCAAAAAATCAACATAATATATTTAACTTTAGTTATTCGAAAAATATTTTACAGTATTTTATGATTTTAACGGCGACTTTTGTCTGTAATTTTCAGTTTCTGGATGTCATTGCCTATTTTTTTTTTCAGGTATAGAAAATAATTTATCCATTTCTAATTTAACTTTTTTTCACAGAACAATACAGAACATCAAATTGGGGGGGGGGGGGAAATCGTTTCCTATACCTAAAAAAGCCGGAAAAATAGGATGAAACTTCGATGAACATTTCAGTTACCAATGCACGCGAATAAATAACAAAAATGTCATTGAAGTTCAAGTAATGTGTTCGATATTTGACACAGGCGAAAACCACCATAATCAAATGGCTTATATTTAGCTAGCTAAGGATTGGTTAATTGGTTATTCTACAATCACGTGTCGTTCTCGAAACCAGTTTCTTCGAATTTAATTAGATTCATGTCCAAATTGTGATACAAATTTTAAAAAAATAAGATCCTGAGCGTTAATTATATAACGTCTAGATTGGCGACTTTTTTCTCTGAAGTAAATTTGCTTTTTAATGTTTTAATTAAAGTTTTGATTTTGTTTATATTTTATTAATAATAAACTACATGAATTATTGATATTAATATTTTATGATATAAAATTTTTTCGTATATTCATTTACTGAGAGTAATTTTATATCTGAATCTTATAAAACACATTCTGATGGTTTTTTATTGTCATTATTAGATACAAAATATCTGGGTAGAAATGTTTGCTCATAAAATGCAAAAGCAACAAATGATCGTTTGCATATACTCTTCAGATTATTTCAGTCTGTGTGATTTTTAACATAGATTTTGAAATTAATCCCTTTAAATTTTGTGTGGTTATATAAAATTATATATATATACACCGATGTATGCAATTTAATGTTATTATTTGCGCAAAATTTGTAAAGTGCGTGGTTGCAATTTATCCAATATTTTTTTCCTCCGATAATTAATTTATCAACCTAAACCTCAAGTGATTGAAAATCGTTGTCCAAAGAATATAATAATAAGTGTTAAAAACAGCTATACAAAAAATATCATTTTTTCTGAATTTAAAAAGTAAAAAAAAAATGCATCAGATTTTGGAAATAGTTCCATTCCAATAGCAGCCTTATCACGATATTAAATGCCACTATTTTATTGTAGTTCTGTGCATGTGGCGACAAAAAATAGAATGGATAATAAAGAACAATCGAACTTTCGTAAGCAATTATTCCGCTCAAACATAAAAAGTTTAATTCGCTTCTTTGTTAACAGTTTGTTGCGCTAATTATCGTCTGAAAAAAAATTAGGTCATGCTTTACTTTTGCGATTTTAATTTGTTTTCGAATATTTTTTTCGCACTTTAACCGTGGGATCTTTCAATTTTTTTCCCCCGGAAATCTGATTACAGGAAAAAGAATATTTTTTTAATCTCTTAATTCGGTTTCCACATTTATTTTTCGCTTGGGAAGTTAAGTATGAAAAAAATGCTAAGACAAAAATTCTGAGAGACTTTTGCCACGGTTAAGGTTAACGTATTTATATTCATTCTGTACAATGATTTAAGTAAAGAAAAATAAGACTTGTAGTGAATCCAAAATCGTGAAAAAAATATGTAAATAAAAGTTTTAAAGAATAAATCAACCCTTTTTTTTTAGGTTAATGGTAACACATTTTTATTTTTTACTTTTAATTAAGAAACAAATATACTACAATTAAATCAGATATTGGAGAAATTATGAAAAAAATAATCAATTAAAACTTTAATGAAAAAAACAATAAAAGTGAAAAAATATTAAATTTCATTAATCAAGTAATTACTCTGAAATTATGCTGGAAAACAAGTTTAACTTATATCAACTAAATTTTATAAGTTTATCTTAATAACTCATAACTTACAGTAAGTTGTTTTCATTAGCACTAAGCAATTTGTAACAGATTACGGTATGATTTTAAAGCTAAACTCAGAAGTACGACCACCCTTATGGTGGTCAAGAACTACAGTGGTCTACCTATTTTCATGATCTAAGGATCTAAGGTGAGAAGCATATGTCCTGGTTAGGTGGTTAGCCTAATGTGAAATCCCCAGTGTTTAGTTACCAAGCATGCTTGGCACTCATTTTTATCGAGCCTATAGAGAAATAAAAGGTTTAGTCGACAATGCCCCTCGGATCGACCCTCGGACTAGTTGCTAGGGAGAACGGAAATCCACCACTGTAACACCGAACTTACATTATGATTCTATAAGCAATTTAATAAAATTATAGAAAAATAATTATATCAATGGATTAAAACAGACACAAATAATGATAGTGCGTATTTTTTAGCATATCATTTAAGAACTACAATCAATCACTTTTAAACATACATCGTGTAATATCTTCTTATAGAAGCCTGGATTCCTGCAACGGAGAAGAAAACTAGAAATCTTCCAAGCACCCTCCAAGACAGATGCACGCAGAAACACAATATCTAGTTCCTATTAATCAATAGTAAATAAAATCGAACTTGAGTACTTCACTATGATAAGGCGAGTCATAGACACAAATATAAAGGCAACAAACAAATTAGATGTTGTCACTTTTAGCACAGATCTAATTTGATTAGGAGATTTAAATTTAAAATGGATTTGGAATCGAACTGACAAACCGTTGAGTGGATGGTAAAAGATTAAAAAATTCATTAGACAATTCCATTTAAAATAGAATGATATAACGGTAATAAAATATCAAAAATTAAATTCGGGAATAAACGCGTCACTAATTTATCAATAGCGGCTGTACTCCGCTTTGGCGCATTATCATTTTTCCGCCAAAACTAACAATTATAATAACAGAAAAAGTCCATCACTTTTCCCTTAATATAGTAATCAAATGAGTGATTGCATGTCACGTAAACAGGATCAAAGAGAAAAGCAAACAACAATTTGGCAACATAAAATCCCGAAAAAGAATACAAATATCTATTAAACGCGTCGATAAATAATTGCGCAATTAGTCGGAAATGACGCGAAAAGCTAACCGAAGCAGCACTTATGCAATTGGATCATAGAAGAAAATGAAAAATATTTGGCGGCGTCCATGTGTTCCAGGATTTGTGATGTGATTTGCACCTGTAATATATTAAGTGTTCAGCTGGTGTTCAGAAATCGCCACTAGAAGTTCGTGCTAGTTTTTAAAAGGCCTTTGAGTTCGGAAAGCTTCCACGAGAACGAATATTTTTTAAAGCGAATGCAATAGAGAATCGGTTATTTCACATTTATATAATATTATTTAAATAATAAATTGTTTCCAGAATGGCAAATTAGCTATGTTTGGTAAAATGACGCCAGCTTCCAATAAAACAGCAATTTTGGCGATGATGAAACATGCAATATCGGCGACGAATTAATCAAACTAATCGAGGCTTTGGGCAGCAGAAGCCCGACTAACAAAAGAATTACTATCGTTTGATATTTGAGCAGTCAGATGACATAAAAGGACCAATATATGTTAAATTTGTTGTGCTAAATGCCTCTGTTGACGTGGAGGAAGATGTTGGCTCAGATGTCGACCTCGTTATTGATCATGGCTCACAGTTACGAGACATTTGTTGACGTGATTTAGACCAAAACTCAATAATAGTATTCCTACTTCTTACTGCACTTATTAAGAAAATTAAATAAATGTACAATCAGTACAAATCACACATTTATTTTTATAAAACGCACCGACATACAGATGCAGTTTCGACTGTGGTTTAGTTCAAAATAGTACCACAAGATTTCGTAATCATTAGTCGGAATCAGAAATTCTTTAGGGGAAAAAATTTATTAATCTAGCGAATTTTGTGATCATTTCTCTAAAATATTTTTTGTAAGATTAGATATCGTTTCTAACTTCAGCTTCATTACATCAAACTATCATGCGTTGTAATTTCTGTTGATATAAAATAATGGCAAGTCTAAAAATATTCTTTAGTATTTAAAGCTATAATTATCATAGCAATCCTTTTAGACGTCTTAGTGGACAATCTAACAGTCAGAGGCAACGGTTGCCTGGTAAGTAAGGGCAGTGTTCTCATTATCGGAAGGTAATGAGTTCGAATCCCAGCTTAACCGAAGATCCGTAGTATTCACTAATGGCAGCTGGACACGTTAAATACGTCGTGGTCGCAATGTCTTCCAAGTGAAATGACACCTACGAGGATGGTGGGTCAAGTATTAGGAAGTCCACTGTATGATTCCTTCTCCTAAATTACGGGGACTCCCATTCAGATGCTCCTACGATCAAGATGAACCCAATTCTGGGCTAGATATAATGAAATATGCTGGTGTAACAACATTCTAACAGCCTTAAATTGGTGTAAGATATTTTAATATCGACTGCATACATTTCTACTAAGAGTATATTTTCCGACAGGGGGAATAGTAACCCACAGTTACAGGACACAACGGTGAAAAGTCGAAAATCTTCCAAGCACTCAACCCGCAGATATGCACCCAGAAGCACAGCATTTACTTTTCTTGGTTCATGAGTTACTGGGATCAAACCTAGAGCCTTCCTCTCTGCAAAGCAATAAGCGACCACTAGCAATATCGATACGGGTTATGATTTGTTTATCGTTTTATGTGGTAGCTTTTATGAACACAAGGACTAACTGAGCTGGGATCTACAGTTCAAAGAGAACCTTATAAAAATTTTATAAATAACCATGACAGAAATAAAAAGCGAACCCTCGAAAAATTGAAGGAAAGAACGCTAAGAAGGTTATTTCAAACTCGATTAAACCAATCGTAACAGTCAAGTCAAATCAAGAAAACGAATTGTCACACACATCAAAATGCAACAAATTGCGTGTCTTAAAAAAATACGAATCGAAATTTTTTAAGAGATAAAGCATTTTGCAGCTAATAATTCACTGGGTCTAAAAATTGTATTGAAATAATAAAAGTATTAATAGTAATGACAATATCACGTTATCTGGTAATATATTCAGCATATTATAAAGTAGATTTAGAATATTTAATCCAATACAAATTTAACTACTGCTCTATGCATTTGCATTTAATCCTGATTACGAATCAACTACAGAATAAAATAAAATAAAATAAGATATCGTCTGCACGAATATCAATTAATAAACTATCATTTTTATGGTGTGGAATATTTAAGCTATTTAAATGCGAAAAAATAGTATAAATAGAGAAACTGAATTAAAACAGGCAAGCATGCCTTCCAGTAAAAAATGTAAACATAAAAAAAAATACGCGATTTAAAAATAGAGATATTTTCTAAATATTAGTTTTTTTCAAAAACACCATTTGCCATCGCGAAATAATTTATATTAAACCCATATAAACCAAATAAATAACAAATCGAATGAAATATGAAATATTTTGAAATTTACTTTAGTTACGAAGCTATAAAATGCTGAAGCAGTTATTTCATTCAAATGCCTTCCAATCCCTTTACGATGGGCGGCATATTGGAAAAAGAATAAACACATTCGTTACGGTTGCAGAAAACAATTACCAAACATTAAATCGATTAAAATTAAAGTGTGTGTGTTATTGGGCGAAAGTAGAAAGAAGACTCGCTTTGAAATATTCTATACTTATTTTTTCTCTACTCCCAGAGGTTATGCATAAATGAATGGTTCACTTGTCACAAATCTATTAACATCCCTTTCTGAATTTTAATAAACATTAAATAAAAATAAAATACGTTATATTATTTACATGCATATAAATTTTTTTTTTAATCATTTTTTCACAATTTTTTGTTTTATGGATTTAATCGATTAGGCAACTGAAGCTTTTACATGATAATATTGAAAGTTTATCAATCAGCGGTTATTTTTTCACACAAGGGCTGATTAGACCGGTAACAAGAGTTTAAGGTGAATTTCGAAGCAACAGTAGACATCCATGCACAGGGTGGGATTCGAACCTAAAAACTGTTGAACCGAAGGCTAGAGAGTGATCAGCTGCCAGCTCGGCAGTTTTGAAAGAGGAGATAGAATCACGACCTTTCGTTCTTGGCGTGAAAAAAGTTCCGGAATGGCGGATATCACATCATTTAAGCTGATCACATCGCGGATGAAACAACTTTACAGGGAGTTCGACTTAGAATTATGTTTTAAATTACAAACGTAGTAATTAAAAATTCAAAATAAAACAGTTCATTTTCATTTTGCCAGAGACCCACATCTTCATTTACGTTTTATTCCATTGGAAATCGATTCTATATTCAATCATGGATGAAAATTCTACAAACTACACACAAAGATTTTATTCAAATAAAAAAATTTTAAATGTTGTTTTAGTAACTAACAATTTGCCGGAATAAATATAGATAAATACTGTAATCTGAGAATAAGAAAGAAATCAGATATTAATTTTATCGCAAATAAATTTATTTAAAAAATTTTCAATTCTATTTAGAATAAAGGTTGGATGTTTCAAATTGTCACAATTACAAATTTTGCTTTATGGCATGAAACATAATTTATGTTTTGAACTATGATGTTTTCATTGTTTTATGCTCACGTTATCTTTTCTTGACGCAAAATTTGTACATGTGACAAATTGGTATGTAAACGTCACCACTAAATGAGTAAGAAGTTTCAGCAGTTCTAGGTGATAAAATAATCTCCTAATTTGGGATTAAATTGTAATAAATGTATGTAGAAAAGTATAAAATGAATAAACTTATGTACGTTATAAAATAAATAACTTCATCAACCCGAGCATCACGAATATCCTGAATATTGTTGATATAAATATCGAAAAGCCATCATGAATATTGGGATATAAATTTCGAGAATCTGTCATGATTGTTCTATATATTAATATCGAGAATCTATCATAATTATTTTGGATATAAATATCGAGAATCTATAATGACCATCCTGAATATTTTGGATATAAATTTCGAGAATCTGTCATGATTGTTCTAGATATAAATATCGAGAATCTATCATAATTATTTTGGATATAAATATCGAGAATCTATAATGACTATCCTGAATAATTTGGATATAAATATTGAGAACCATCTTGAATATCCTCAATTGCGAATTTTTCACGGGGAAACAATTTCTCTACATGAAGATTTATTAACTACTGCGACTTTAAGAATAGTATAATATAATTATTCAGAATATTCCATTTCGATACAGAATTTAAAGAAATATAATGTTCTAAGTATTCAATAATGAAACTGTTTAATTATGTGTGCATAGGTTTTATTATTTTTTTCTCTTTTTTGTAGCACTACACATGACATAAGAAATAACATTTAACATTGTATCAATAAACATTCCAGCCGAGACCTAAAAGTTAATGTATCTATTTTTGGTGCTTCTCGCCTTCCCTAAAGATGGATTTGATTTGAATTTCCATCTTGATTATTGATTCAAAAAAGTACCTTGAGTGTTCGCGCCATCTGTCGAGCAATAGCAATATTTCGATTTTTACACGAGGTCAATAAGCTTTATAGAATACTTCTTATAAAATCTAGCTACAGCCGAGCAATCTCGAAGTCAGCAGAATAAAAGAAATCAGAATCAAAAACATTCATCAATTTATTCGAAACAAAAAAATGACACCATCAACAAAACTTTCCAAGCAATTTTCGAGAAATGTTATTTATGTGGTTGCATGTCCTCTTTCAATTTATAGATGATGAGGTAGAAAAAAAAATAAATAAAGGAAAGAACAATTCCGATGACTTCACGCGAAATGTGGACATTTTCAAGGAAGCCAAGATGCGGTTTCGTCATCATGACGGCAGCAAGAATGACTCTGCACTCCAAGTTGTGCGAATCTTGCTTTCAAAAACTTGATTCAAAGCAATGCATCTCTTTTTCGAAACAAGACGCCATTCCATTCCATCTATTGCTCTGCTCGAAGCAAGAGTTAGCAGGAAAGAATGGAATATGCGAAAAAAATATTCGGGAAAGAAGGGGAAAAGATTTTTGGGAACGCTTTTCTTGATTTTACACATACACAGATTATTTATATTTCTTTTTTTTTTAATTGCTGGAACCCTTCGAGAATAGGTTTGTAAAATGCAGCTCCCCAATTGTCAGCATTTTTGAAAGCACCTAGAACTATTTAGTTTTACCGTTTTATATTCTCTCTGTTGTCGCTAATCTCAATATTATCTAGCACAGCTAGACAATCCTCACGAGTCCAAAAATATCTAAAACTAAAATCTATGGCCCATGTGGGCCAAAGCCTACACGGCCGATGTGTTTTCCTGACCGAGAGGCCCTGGGGTGCGAAACATATGTCCCGATTAGGTGGTGGGCCTACAACGAAACACCCAGCGTTCACTTCCCAAGCATGCTTGGTACTCAGTTTATCTCGACTCACTGAAGGTTCGATTCTCATCACGAGCGTGAACGTTTAAGTAATTAATTGTTCGTAGCCCACTATCTTATTCCTAGTTGAATTAACAAACATCGTGTGCAAAACGGTGATCGTAAAAAGACGAGCTAGTCAGCAAATACACAAAACTCAAACTACTGGCAGCGGTTTGGTGTGAAATCAGACATATATAAATACGATATACAAAAAATTATTTTAAACTTACAATTCGTAATTATTGTAAAAAATTATATGAATTAGTTATGTCTTTATCTTGGAATTATTTTGGTGTTAAAAGAAGTCTTCAAAAAAATCATCACATGTAAAAATTATTGGCGATTTATCACTAAATTTAACAAAGAATCCATAATTTTAAAAATACTAAAATTCAGCCTGATATTTGATAAATTATTTGGTTTAAGCACTACGGTCGTCTTTTGCACTCTGGGATAATTACCATTCAACTACAATATAATTCGAATCGTAATAATTCGAAATGGAACATTCATTTTAAGGAGAATTTTGAGTCACTACAACAGTCAAAATGGGAATTGAAATCACTAGCAATTGAAAGCTAAGCCTATCCATTATCAATCGCCAACTTGTATTAAATGCAATTATTAACCATAAATAAAACGCCAAAAGCGAGTACTTTTCTTTCACAGAGTTTAAAGTAACATTTAAATAATGTAGCAACTATTGTTATAGTACCATTTTGAAACAATAAAAAAACTGTTAATAGTGTTGATGAAGACTTTTCATTCATGATCTTTAAACTCAGCAAAAAAAAAAAAAAAGCTTAAGCACACTTAATTTGCGCCAAAATTTCCGCGTGTGCAAAGAAAAAAAGCACAGAAAACCTACAATTCACGCAAATTTGTTTTTCCATTGTTATTAATGGCTTCTATTGTTTGCGAACCTATCGGATTCTGAAGGTAAAAAAAAAAAAGAATTAAACACTTACAAATTCCTCGTCAAAAACACGCGTCTCACCTACTTAGATATTTTTATAGCGGTTTCACACGCAAATAAATAACGAGAATAATCTAAAAACTTTGTCTTTAACTTTAGTAAAATGACAATTAGAATGTGTACGGGAAATAAGACAATGCTGAAACATAAATTTGTGTTGTGTTTGTTACATTTAATTTCACACAATTTTTTCGAGATACGTTATTTTTCTTTAAATTATTTTTTCGAATATTATGTGTGTAACATCCATTAGAGAATAAATCAAGAACATTATAATATTACCATTATAATATATGTTTAAATTATATCGTTATAATATTCGAACAAAAAAATTTATATGTTCACTTCAATAAAAATCAGATTATAAAAATAACATTCCAACTTAATCGATTCCTTTAAATAAAAAATGTAAACATTCCATAAAGGCGTATTAAGAAGTAACTCGAATCAAAATGAATACGATAAAAAAAAGATAGTATGGACATTATTATTTTATTATTATTATATTGAAAGTTCGTAACTAATTAATAATTTTGAGAAGATAAACAGAATAGAATTTTTCCTTTCATATTAAAAAATTTCCTGCTTTGATAATTCTTATTCTTTAAATTAATTTCGCCCTTACAGTACAGTCAATATTTTAGTTCTAAAAAAACTTTAGAAGTAACCTTTAAGGAATATTAATTAAATTCTTAAAAAATGAAATCAGTTTTCACTTTAAACGATTGCAAAAATTTGTAAAACTACATTCTGAGTCTAGTTAAAACGAGTTTAGTTGGCACGAAAAAAATAACACATTATAACCCTGCCAGATTCAAAAGAGTTAAAAAGTTGCTGCGAAGTCAGTGAAGCGAAAATGAAACCGAGACGTAACCAAATTGTCGCCAAATCCGGCGATTTTCTCGGCGGGAAAACCAGAAAAGTCTTATCCTTGAGAGATACCTTGACCTACGGGTTCAATATTTGACGAAGGTAGCCTAGGGGCAAGGGGACTGAACCCAAATTTTCTGAGTCAAATAGAGGCGTCACTAGACGAACGACATTCCGTCACTCTCACTTTTTCTGAGCTTGTTTTCGTTTCTCGAGTTCACCTAAGGATCTCGCAAGCACTTTAACAAAATTCGTGCATTCGAACTGGATTCCAAACTATTAAAATATTTGATTTTCAACTCACGAAATGGAATTTCTTTTTTTCTTGTACGTTGACAAATAACATATCTATTGTTAAAAACTTAGAAAAAATGTCTCTGGAATAAAAGAAAATCCTTTGCTCCAATCACGTGATAATCAATATGCTAAATATTTAAAATTAACTTTCGAAATGAACGGGGAAAAATTTCTTTTGATTATCAATTTGATTTTTTATTTTAAGAATTTACCCGTTTAACCTTTAATTTTTAAAATCTTATCAAATTTTGGAAGATAATCGGTAAATGAAAATTATAAAATATTTTCTTAATCAAAATTGCAATTAAAGTAATCACCATAATCGGCGGGGAAAAAAATCGTCTGCACATTTAAGGATCGGAATATAAAAATTTTTTAACTTAAAAATTGCTACTGTTCACACATACAATAAATGTATTCTTTACAACATTCAATACAAGAAAAGTATTATTAAAATATTTTTATTTAAATAAATTGTATATTCTTTTATTTTTCAATGCAAGTGAAAAATTTTTATCCACACAAACTGTCACTAAAATAATAACCAAAATCAACATTAGTGAAACAACAATCAATTTTACTTTAACAATTAAATTCAATTTTTTTTTTAAATAAAGAAGTCCTTATATTTATACGGAGAAAAGAGTCTTCTAATAACTGTTCAAATGTATGAATCCAATTTAAGTCTCGGGTACATTTATGAATTACACAACAACCTCTCATTTCAATAACAAATGTGCCTGCCGCAATAAAATCAGAGACATTTGAAAAAGAAAAAAAAAAAAAAAACACCATTGTTATAGCCTCAATTTTTGCTTTTCCACACACATACACAAATGAAGTACACTTCATAAAGTATCAAATTTGTACTACGTAATTTACTATTTTATAATCACAGTTTAAGATTTTCATTTATGTAAAACAATAAAACACAATTAAAGTATTCCCGTAGTAAATATTTTGAATTATGGTAAATATATCGAAAAATAGATATTGCGATAATTTGATAGAGAAAGATTGAATAAATAAAAATTAAAAGATAGGAATTAGAAGTATTTGAGTTCACTCATTGTGTGATTTGATCTCTCATTATTGGCAGTCGAGTGCATCTGCACAAAATAAATAATTAAATCAGAATTCCTATTTAGATTTCTTTCCTAATTTATGAGCAAACTATTTTATTCGGTAAAAATAACAATATTTTCTATGTGTGTAATTTTAAACAATTTAAAAAAAGTTTTTTTTCCCCCATCACAAAATAAAGTATTGTGTAAAGATCTTAAAAATAGAATAAAGTGTGGAACGTTTAAAAATTCTCTTTGTTTACGAGTTTTTTAAATATTAAATCCGTTTGTTCGCAATCCAATCTATTTTCTATCGGCGGAGTATTGGAAAAAGCGTAAACACATGCGATGGACAATGTTGAAAATAAAAATATCTTTAATTCTTTTCTTTTAAATAATGTGAGAAATATATATATAAGAAGGGGTCTGATGCGTTAAATATTTTCTCTATTACAGATTATGCATAAGGAACAGTTTTAGAAGAAACTACATGCTTTATTTCTTGAAGCGGGAAGAATTCCAAAGAGGATTGCTATAATTATTGAACTGACTTCATCGGAGTGTAAGCAACTTTACAGGGAATTAAACTTAGAGTATATTAAGTTTTACATTTATAACAAATGCTCTCCTCAGAACATTGAAACGACGCATAGGTTTTGTTTTAAATTAGCCTCAAACCTGATACAATTTTAAATTGTTTTTATTGCAGTTGTTCACAGCTTAACCCGGGACAAAAAGTCGTCTGACAAACAAAACAAGAATTTTATTTATTTAGATTTGATATCTCAATACCAAAATTAATTAGAGATGCAAAATATATTAAAATTTAGAACTCTCAAGCGAATTTCAAACCACCACTGATCTAAATTCAATTAGAATTCTGAAATCTGCAGAGGAAAAAAGGAATTCCTTACGTCATAATCCGATTGCTGTGCCACACGCGAGTAATGTGACGTAATTATATATAATACTTAAATGTTTGTTCAGTGCTATATTGATAAAAATAATCCGTAATTATTCTTTTTCGACTGTCGATAAGAGGCGACTTCGTTATAAGCTGTAATATTCCCTCTACGAAAGATTAAGAGAAATTTTGAAAACATCCATCTGAAAGGGCTTATTGCAAGTAAAAACTTATGTACCATTTTTGTTCATTTATAAAGTTGTAATTAAAGCATGCAAATTAAAATAATTACTACTTTATTTTTCATAAAATGTACATAGTTTTGCATAAATTCCAATCCATTTAATTTTTCATTTTTAGCAAAATTTCGTAACTTAATATTTTTAAAAAGTAATTAAAAACTAATATAAACTCTAATCCTTCCAATTAATAGAATTTACGTTAAAAGAAAATCTGCCATTATAATTCAGTTGGCTTTAACATTTATATAAATTAATATCTGAAACTTCAGTAGCCTAGTTGATAAAGGCATCCTCACAGATGTAATGTAGTGAGTTTTAAATCGACCCAGCCAAAGGTACGTCGTGTTCATTAAAACTTCAAGGGCAAGTAAAATTGGTTACAGTCGCAATGTCCTCCAAGTAAAATGATATTTTTTAGGATAGCAGGACAGATCTGCAGTCTTCACACTGGTCATTGTTTCTAAGTTACAAGCAATCACCGATTTCAGGGTTACAATAGCATGCATCCATATATCATAGCCAGATATCACGTTATTCATCACTATTACAAGTTATCATATCACGTTATTCATCTCTATTACCAGATAACATATCACGTTATTTATCACCATTATCAGTTATCATATAACGTTATTTATTACTGCTACTAGTTATTTTATCACTTATCACGTCATAGCAAGTTATCTAGTCATTTAAAGTAAACAGAATGATCTAAAACATCTATTCATCAGATGGCTGAATAGTTCTTTTCAGCTCAAGAATGCATGGGTTCGATTCCACACCTCAAGCGTGGATCCTTAGGATGCTTAGCAGTTCACTCACATTAGGACCAGACCATAATTCCCGATGGAATTAACCCTAGCAGTCAAAAATTGACCAAAACATGAAGAGAGATAATTTTTTTTCTCTCTACCAATCAACATAAAATTGGGAAACAAACATTTTTATTATGAATTTAAGCATCTTTTACAATACAATATATACTGATGTCACTATGTTTTAAATATGTCTTAACTATGTGTTATTTATACAGAAGAACGCCAATTATACGAACTTCGTTTATCCGAATCGCTTTTCGGAATTTAAGAAAAATAAATAACTCTGAAAAAGAGAAGTAAAGTGATAAAAATGAAAAAGTCCAAGAAAAGAAATGGAAAGCGAGAAACTGAGAATGACACATGTCACTTGAGAAATTCAGAAACATTCTTTTGAAAATTCCTGGATATTCAGAAGTTAGTGCTGAAGATACAGGAGTATGGATTATGAGCCAGACACAAGATTTCAAATTGCAAATGATGATAGACCAATTTGAAGTGTCGAAGAAGATAATCTAATGTCCAAGTTAAAGCGGAGACGTGACCATCGGCTAATGAAACATTTGTCAGCTTTGAAGGGGATGGAACGTCAACCCGAGTGTGACCACATGCAAATTCTCCGTGTCAAGCGGATGAGCGACTTGTCTGCCCAAAAACGGATGAAGGCAGTGAACAACTTGCTGAACATCTCTGACCGAGATGTTCAGCAAGCAGTGACTTTCACTTTCAGCAATGTACATGCATACTGTATTAATGTACAGCACTTGTAAGTACCTTAACATGTAAAAGTATTGCCTTTTCGTTTAATAAATTAAAGTTTTTATTCTTTAAAGATATGTAGTTTACATTTTCAACGAACAATAATTAATTAAAATAAACCCATTTTTCAATAATCGAGGGTCACTCTGAAATTTTTGAGGTATAACTAGGTATTTAAAGTTATACTTACAAAATTTTAGGTGTGTTCAAAGTAGTCTCCTCCAGCATCAATGCACTTTTGTAGACGAATTTTCCACAGATTAAATGCCTCGAGCCATTCATTTCTTGGAAGAGATGAAAAATGCATTTATAGCCACATCAATCTCTTCTTCTGAATGGAAACGACGTCCACGTAAGTTCTGTTTTAGATTAAAGAATAACCAAAAGTCGCACATAGCTAGATCAGGTGAATACGGTGGATGTTCGATGACTTTAATTTGTTTTTGTTTAAGAAACTCAACTGTTAATCCGGCTGTATGTGAAGATGCATTGTCATTGTGAAGCATGAGTCCCCTAACATTCAATTCTTGTAGAATTTCTGGAAGACATTTAGCGGTATAACAGTTTGCTGTTACTGTCTTCTGTCCTTCCAACTTGATGGCTTTGACCAATCCCGTACTTCTGAAGAAAACGGCATAGATAACTTTTTTCAGTGCGCGTTGTTTTTTCACCATTGTCGGTGTGGGATCATCTTCAAAGACCCATACTTTGCTTTCTTGACGTGGAACATCAAAAAAACGGTATGTACGTTTCATCATCTGTTACAATTTTAAAAATGATGCGGTGGCCACCATCATTTAACAATTTAAGAGTTTCTTTACTGATTCTGACACGCTCCTCTTTTTGGTGCTCAGTTAGTTTATGGGGAACCCAAAGGCAAACTACTTTTTTCATATGTAATTCTTCATGGATGATTTTGTGTATGGCTGCGGATCCAATGTTACGTTCCTTCTGTATCATTTGATAGGTACAGCGATTATCATCCATTAATATTTTTCGTGTGGCAAACGCATTATCCGGGATGACTGCGACGGCGGCCTTCCTGTGTGTTCTTCATCCTGAAGAAAATTGCGACCTCTTCTAAATTCTCTAAACCATCTGAATACCGTAGCATGAGCTGAAGATTCATCACCAAATGCTAATTGCAACCGTTGAACGCATTCTTCTTGATTTAATCCTGCTTTAAAATCGTAGAAAATCATAGCGCGAAAATGTTCTCGCGTCAACTCCATTTTCTCTTCTGTTTAAAATTTATCCTACGCTAAACAAGTTGAAGTAAGTCAGTAAAAAATCGTCTTCTATGTTAAAATCCTTTGTATTTTAAAATTAAACCGTTATTTTTATTTTGTAAATTCTCGTCTGCGCGTATCTCAAAAATTTTAGAGTAACCCTCGTGTATATGGATACATATTTAAATTATCTTCATATAGTAATTAAGTAATATCAAGGTATTAATAAGTAATTGAATTGGACTGCTCGCAAAAATACAATTAAATTCGTTCTTTAAAAGATAATATATTTTTCTGTGACATTTCATTTCATTTCGAAATTAAAAACGTTATTGTCTGCTTTTAAGTTATTTTTAAATAGAAAAAAGGAGATAAAAAATGCTTTTTGAAGGATTAGTCCTTTCTGTTCATTTGGCAGTTAACGTACTTCCGGTAGAAGTAAACTTTTCTCATCATTGATAACGGCGTCGTGTATTTTTTATTACATGTTTTATAGAATACTCAGAATTTCTTTTGTTTCTTTTATGATTCCACTAAAGCATAGAAAACTAGCAATTGTTTTGAGCTCGAAATTGACTTTCATCCAATTTGACAAAATCAACACGATATTGATTGGAAATATCAGATTTTTGTTTTAAAAAAACGATAATTTTTCTTAAATCAGAGAGCAAATTGAAAAAAACAAGTTCCAATGTAATTTAAATAGTAAAAAAAAATGCACTGTATTTGGAATATTGAATTTTAGGTAGACTAATATTATACGAAAAAACGTAATGCAAAATTCGTGATGAAAAAAAGTTTCATTTAATTATACACATTTTATTACTTATTTTTGAAGCTTATAGCTACAATTTTGCTATATTGGAAATTTTTTACGAAAAAGAAAACTATTTTTTGTAGCAGGATTAAGAATGGTTTTCAGATTTATTTCTAAGATTTTACTTATAAAGAATGGAAACAAATATCTTTTTAAATTTTAGCAGTAGCATTTGAAGTTCACTGACACGTGTATGAAGGCACATACAGCGCACAACACATAGAAAGAACAGAAACATGAAAATAGGAAAACAGAAAAGAATTCATGAAAAGAGTCAACACATCAAATAGACCAGAGATGTTGAATTTTTTTTTTTTTTTTTTTTGCTTGCCAACATCATTAAAATAAATGTCTAGATATTTCACATCATTGATTGGGATAAATTGTATCCATAATAGTTTCACTTTTCTATCGTACACAGTTAGGGAACATCACTTTTCTATTTTACACAGTTAAGGAAAGTCACTTTTCCATACTACACAGCTCACGCAATGCACAGTTACGCAACGTCACTTTTCCATACTACACAGTTAGGGAACGTCACTTTTCCATACTACACAGTTAGGGAACGTCACTTTTCCATACTACACAGTTAGGGTGACGTCACTTTGTCAAAGTACACAGTTAAGGAATGTCACTTTTCCATAGCAAACAGTTAGGGAATGTCACTTTTCACGCAGTTAGGGGGACGTCACTTTGCCAAATTACACAGTTAGGGAATGTCACTTTTCCATACTACACAGTTAGAGGACGTCACTTTTCCATACTACACAGTTAGGGAACGTCACTTTTCCATACTACACAGTTAGGGAACGTCACTTTTCCATACTACACAGTTAGGGAACGTCACTTTTCCATACTACACAGTTAGGGAACGTCACTTTTCCATAGCACACAGTTAGGGGATGTCACTTTTCACGCAGTTAGGGGGACGTCACTTTGCCAAAGTACACAGTTAGGGAACGTCACTTTTCCATAGTACACAGTTAGGGGACGTCACTTTTCCATAGTACACAGTTAGGGGACGTCACTTTTCCATAGTACACAGTTAGGGGACGTCACTTTTCCATATTAAACACAGCTAGGGAACGTAATTTTTTTATAGTACACAGTTAGGGAACGCCATAATTTTGAGTCGGAATAAATAGCCTGTAAGGCAATTATGCCATGTCTCTAGATGAAAAGTTGCAACAGCAAACTGACAAAGGGCAGATAAGGTGTTTTAAAGAAATTTGAAAAAAATATATAAGAAAAAAGTACTCGTAATTCAGATAAAATACACGTGTTAAACTAAGTAACTGTAGTACTTATTTGTTCTATAGTATTAATTATGACAAAAGTGACTGTCGGGCATCCAATTTTGGAAATTGGCGGATTTGGTTCTAAACTCTTTGGATGTTTCTTTTAATTCAGTTAAAATCTGCCTTATAGTTTTATGTAGTCTAATTTAAGATCTAAAATCACTCAATATGCTCAGTCTAATGAAATCTAACCAAGTCAGTGCAAATTAGTCGAAAATTTGTGACATGCTGAGAAGGTAATCATGTAATGACACAGAATGCAAAGTATGATTCAGCGTTGTTCTGTTGAAAAATACCTCTTGCGAGTTATAACATAAAAACCATAGACATGACTGCTATGTTACCATAGACTGCTATGTTACCATGGTAACTTATACTAACTTTAGATATGAACAGATTGACATCTCACATTCAATCGAACATATACGTTCCCAATTATTAGTAGTTGATGATGATGATGATGAATGCTGTTTCAAAGTAGAAACAGGATTAAGATGAATCGATAAGGAAAACATAAACAGAATGATAAATAGATAGTACATGATATATAGCAGAACACAACATGATCGCAGACATCTGTAAGGAACAAAATCATCGAGAAGATGAACTAAATGTATCTTGCGACATTACAGTGAACAAGATTCTAAATTAAGGCAACTAAAGACAGTTGGCAAAAACGCGCGCAATGGCTGTCGTTGGTTCTAATCATATCTCGAGATACTTCATGACAAGAAGAAAACTTATCAGGATTCAGCTTTTCAATCGAAGTGATAAGCAACAATATTTAGATTGCCCATGAAGAGAGCTTGTTTAGGTGAGCGAAATTCTTCCAATTTCTTCAATGTTCCTTATTTTGTTAAGTGACCACATTCTACGGAAACCTTTCATAAATAAGATTTTCTGTTTCTGTTGTTGTTTCTTATGACACATGGACAAGCTACTCTCTCTGTGGCTATGCGAATTTAAGTCAGTAGGGTGCGTCTTTTGTTTAATCGGAGCACCACGAAGGTGAAAGTACGACTTTGCTCTAAAACTCCTCCAATAGATGGCACCACCAGAAGAGTCACTCGCTCAATATTGACATTGATCTGAAGGGGGGAGGAATTTTCTCTATACCATTACAATCCATGGTAACTGTTCAACGACAGACCACAGGACATTCGATTCCCCCAGATATAATGTCTCAGCAGAAAATGTTTTGAAAAGACAATAATTCTAAGTTTTTATTAGAATAGGTTAAAGTTAATATCCTTTTCTGACGATTATTTAACATATTATTCCAGCTACATTTCATTAGAATGAGTTCAATACAATACTTGTCTTGCTGGCATCAAATTCTTGTCAATAAGCCAAATTTCAAATCCAGTAAAAGAATTCCAGTTTCCGAATTTTCTCTCGTTTTATATTTGACGAATATACCAATACAATCCCTTAAAACTTTACTATCACAATTAAAAATCAGCATCTTCGGAGAAATATATAGCTGACGCACTCTCGTCAGAACACACTTCATTGTTCTCTATCTTTTTATCAGGCGTCTATCGAAATATCTCGTCAATAGATATTAGAGATGAGATACAGTCGACGACGTTGTTTAATTGACCAAGAAGCTCAAAAGAAGCGACAATTTTCTAGTTGGGAGATCATTCGAAAACAATTTTCAAGCCGTTGCCAAAATAGGAAAATATATTTTTTTTTAAAAAAAAAAAGAACAATTGATAATTCCGAAGAAAATCGTCTGAAAAAAAAATTATACCACAGACGAGATTTCAAATGTAGGCGGTCCTAATGGCAATAACCTGCTTAAATCATGCTTGGGTGATACATATAGTATTGTATTTTCTCTTTTTCCATTTCATTTTTCTTTATATTTTGAATGAAATGTAAAAGATCGACCATAACGTACTGTAAAATGTTTCCACCCGCATAGAATGTTGAAAGAAAATAATATGGTACATTTTATGAGTTTTGAAACACAGTGCGACAGACTGGGAAAATTATAAGAAAAAGTACCATCTCGCATTTCATTACTCTGGAATAAATAATCTCAATAACTAATAAAAAAATTAAATAAAAGTAATCAATTAGGATTTGTTTTATTATCTTTTATTAATAATTTAGCACGGGAAAGCCTTTTCTTATAAATTTCCAAAGAAAATAATTTAGTAAAATAAAAATGCTTTTGAGATTGTTAATTAAATCTAGTAGCATAACCCTTGAAATTTGCAAATTAATCTTTAAGGGCTATATTTTTATTTGTCTGGTAATGTATTTACCAATTTTGACACAAAATCCCATGAAGTTTCGTCAAATACAATCAACAATCAAAACAAATGTACACCATTACTGTTCAAAATAAATCACTTAATGGAAACAGACGCGAAATTGCTTAGAATTATGATTTGTCAATCAAATTGCCTTTTTTCACATATACAGATTAACCTATGTTGTAGTAACATAGTCATTTTTTGGCCTAGATTTGTCACTCAAAGCCATTTTGGTTTTTTTGTCACACGAGTCTATTGTTCGAACGGGGATTCTAAAATTTCAGTGAATTCTTAAACGCTATAAAACAACCATAGCCAAGGTGGAAATCGAAGCTACGAAATATTGAGCCAAAGGTCAAAGTATAATAACCATTCAGCTGTTAGCATTATTCGACTATGTCTGGAATCGAACCCAGCACCTTCTGTTCTGAAGAGTGTTGTCCAACTATTATGGCACGGTGGACCCAAGAGCGATATTTATAAATATATTGATTTTCCCTATTTGGAAAAAGTTTCAGTATTAAGTTTATATATTTTTCTATTTTATATAGTATAATACACAGGTAAGAAAAAATTCAGTAAAATATTTTCGAAGAATTGACAGCTTCTGAAATAAAAATGACTAAAAATGTTTGTCATCTGCGTTCAATAAATAATAGCAAAGAATTTTCTTGTTCATTTCATTAACAAATAACAGTGGTTAAAAGAAATTTTTTTCTCGGAATAAATCAACCATTTATCTCCTGATGTTTGTCAGACGATAAATCCTTCGTTGCTAACGTCACTCCAAACTTAAATCAGCTGGTATCAATCACATAAAAGCCAATCATTAGACATCAAGACAAAATATCGTTTTAGGAGTAGTTAAGGCTAAATTCTGATAAATAAAAATAACACTAATTCTAAATACAGGTGATTATTTTTATGAAATACAGGTGATTATTATTATTTTTATGCTTTTGAGAACACAACGGCTGTTTAAAATAGATAAACATCTTTTCTTTTTAACTAATTTTTTAAATCTTACATTTCAGATAAAATAGAAATAAATGAAAAAAATACCATAGATAGTTTGTGGGCTAATATAAATAACACAGCTAAAACTAATTATAATCTATTTAATATATATATAATTTTGGACACACATCATATGCAATTTTCTAATCTTCAGTTCAAAATAAAAGCACAGTGAATAAATGGAATATAGTTTATTGGCATATTAGTTTATAATATAAATTATTGTGTAATGTATTTAATAAATATAATTTAGGGACAATTTTTTAACTATTACGTAAAAATAATATGTTTCTTTTAAAAAGTATACAAATGTATTTGTTAGTGCCCTATGAGTTGAATCACCCGCTAAAAATCAAACGAGTAGAATACCCAATTAAGAGTACATTTATGAAAACTTTCTTAGGAATGTTTCAAAAAGCATGTAAGTGATCTTATATACATTCACAGCACGTTTCCGACCGAATGTTCAACTTTCGCAAACTTTTTTTCTTCTTGTTCAAGAAAAATAAGATTGGAAAAAAAAAAGCAATAATTCGGAATAACAGTTGCATTCTCTTTCTTAAATGGGATTTCATACTAATGTAATTTATTTAACAAAATGAATTACGAATAAAAATTATTCAAAAAATATTTTGTTAGACTTTAAATTTATCTGAAAATTTAAAAAACTAATAGCAGAAGGTCTTAAAAATCCATAAGTAGGCTATAATATTTGAAAAAAAATTTTTTTCTCCGCTTATTTACATGGAACTGATTAATTATTTCATCAATAATCATTTTTTTGCACACGAGGGTGAATGAGACAGGATCTACAGTTTAAAGTGGATTCCGAAGCACTCAGAACATGATGGTGGGATTCGAATCTACAAACTGTTGAACTGAAAACAAGAGCGTTAACCATTCAGATTCTAGCTTGGCTATATGTAACTGAACTATTTCATTCTTGAGAACTTTGTTTTAGAAGTGCTGTTTGTCACTTTTCTTCCATTTGAAAAAAAGTAAGATATTCTACTAGACATAATTATAAGTATATTTTAATGTTATTTTATTAGAAAATTGTTTAATTCCTGACATGGTTTGCTTCTACCATTCAAAAAAGCACACCGTCCTAAAGGTAGGATTATGTTCTTCAAATTAAAAGGTTTTAGGTTCGATGCCAGCCACCAATGAACTACGAATGTTGCATTTCTCCATTCTGTATGCTCATCTATGAGTTTGGTTTGGGATTGTTATTGAGTTGTTTAACACACTGGATTGTCACTTTACGCACACGAGAATTTACTATACCAAACGTATTATTTAAAGTAGGAACAGAACTAGTACAAACATCCACATCCAAGGAGGGTATCGAATCCATGAACTGTCGTACTGAAAGCGGAAACGCTAGTCATTCAGTTGTACATATGTTAGAGTGGGTACTTGAAAGTTTTCTGGGATTTTTACTTTGTGAGATGCGAATAAATTCATTGTACAGGAAGTCAATCCCGAAAACGATGAAAGGATAATGATAATTTATATTATAGCTTTTTGATGGTAGAGTAGGCATTAAGTGGTGTTCCAATAAGATATTTCGTTTTTATAAGTGTGTGTGTGTACCGATTTTTGAAGGCAGTACTTTATTTAAAACTGTTGTTTAAATCTCTTTTCTCAATCTTTTACAGATTGGCCCTTAATGCAAAACCTTCTCAGAAATTTTTTGCAAAAGCTTTTTTGCCTTTGAATTTATCATAATTAACAATAATATTCACGATTTTTGATATACTTTTATCGAATACAAACAGTACATAATTTAGCGACCAAAGTGACAGAAAAATGATTATTTTACCAAAAGGATCATTTTATAGCATAATTCATTTTAATATTTACAATAAAATATATTGTAAACAACAAAATATATATATTGACAAGGATGTTCTAAATTAATTGATATCAAAATGAAAAATATTGTGTGAGAAATAAATTAGAAATTTGAGTATTGTGGGCGGATTCATATTAATGCTGCATCATGCGAAACGACTAGATGACTGCCAATGAAACATTTTAAAATCTCGATTGACAGTTTGTCAATCAAAGTTTTGAAGCATTTCATTGGCAGCTGCATTGCGCCATGTCACATAAAAAATCAACCCGCCCTGAGGAGGATGGGCTCCTAAGTATGCACAATTTCGTTTGCTACTTTATTGCCCATTTTTTAACTCGAGTTAATTAACTGGGATCTATACTTTAAAATAAATTTCTACTAACACCCACTCAATACATCGAACCAGATACCTACCGAACGAACATAAAACTAACCATTCAGATTTCAGCGTGGTATATATACAAGATATTTCGGAGCTTCGTAGATGTTTTAAGTATGTACACAGCATAGAAAATGTCCGAAGTAGATATCGAACTCATGAACGCTAAATCGAATGTCGGAATGCTAACCAATGAGCTACTATAGTTGCACCATCATACTTCTTTGTACCTAGCCCAGAGCTCATGGATTGGGGACGTGTCCATGTTCATTTGTGATTTCCAAAGTCTTTCCGATGTTGTGGCGGGGATGTGGAGAGGAAGGTGCCAGCTCAAATATGACCTCATCACCTGACCGTGGTTTGTTTCTTTGTCGCTCAATGGTCATTTTTTGCACACGGGGGCTAATTAGACCGGGACCTACGGCTTAAAGTGGACTCTGAACCACTACAAACATCCATGCACAAAGTGGGATTCGAACCTACGAACTGGTGAACCGAAGGCAAGAGCGCTAACCATTCGGAGCTCTGCCACCTGACTGTGGCTCAATACGAACGAGGTATTTGGTGATGAGCGAGTATTCCAAACCCATTAACCTAAAGGTACAGCTCGGGGATCGCCTGCACCGCTATATATGTACCTAGTCCTAAGTTGGGCTTACCAGTTAAGTTTTAGTAGTTAAGTGGAAACACCCGGGTTGTTAATCAGTATAATTTAGAAACAGGGACCAAACAGAAAAACGACCTCTTAAGACTTCATCTACGATCCATAGAAGTACCATTTCATTTCGAAGATATTGCGATCATGACCTTTTAAACGAGCCCCAATCATCTTTAGTGGACATGACGGATCTCTGGCTAAAAGGGGATTCGAATACACTATTCTCCAATAAGGAGAACAGAGCCCTCACCAACTAGACCAGCGCTGCTTCACACTTAGAGTGTAAAGTCGAATGGACCATTGAGTTGTCAACGGGACTTTACTTTTCGTTATACTTTTCATAGACCGGAAGTAGTATTCATGTCGCAAATAAAAAAGCTAGGAAATCTCTCGAGCATTTACCTCAATAATGCACATAAGATAAAGAGAAAGTTACCTTTATCTGCAATTGAATAGTGATGAAGATAGAGCAGAAATCGTTCCTTTCAAAAAGTAAGGTGCTGCCACCAATCCACGAAAATTTTCCTCGTAAATAAAGATAAATTTCATTTATATTATTCTTTTTCAACAACTCACAAGTTTCAAGTAGACTTAAAACATACTGAATCCTGTGATCACCCAAAGCTTTTGGTTCGAATAACTAAACGCCGGTTGATTGGTTTTTCACTCGCCAGTAATAGAAAAAGTTAATAAAAATTGAGGATTTTTTTTTACACTTCTAAAAACATAAACAGTTTAAAAAGGATATAGATTAGAGTATAAGCAGAAAAAAATATTTGAAAAAAATAAATGATACATAAAAGATAACTTAAAAAAAATGATAATAATTCTATATATATTTAAAGAGTAAATACGAGAAGAAATTTTCATACTTAGTGTTATATAAAAAAATGCCATTCACTTTAAAATGTACACTGTTGCCAGCAATAAAGCGTAAATAATTACCCTAATGTAATAAACAATTAAAAAATAACTTAATTAGTGTTTCTTCTATATTTCACAAAATAAAAAAAGAAAAAAAAGAAAATCGGCATAGAAAAATTAATTGCAAAGATTTTAAGATAATATTTGCATTATTATATATATATCATTACTTTTTATTATTTTCGTACCCGTCTCTCAGTTTGCAAACGATTTATTGTTGAAAACCGGTTCTTGGCTAAAATTTTTGATAACCCGGTCTACAGGTTAACTTTGAAACATTTTTTTTATGTGCTCAGCGGTGCTGGATCTCCTTCTATAACCAGAACTTCTAAGCGATGCATTAAATTGGTCTTTGAACTTTTTACGTCTCTTATTAGTTCCGTTTGTTGCGAAAAGGCGAATAATTGGTGCTGCTCGTTCCAACGATGCAGACGATTTTTTGTGTTTCTCCCCCTCTAATCTGAGAGATCAACGCTGAGAAAGTCGATATTAGCAGAATGTGACAAACAGAATAAGCAGACGATAATTTTCACTTGAAGTGATTAATAATAACAAAATATAATAATGCATTAATATTATAAATCAGTTGAATAATTTATACTACAAATCATCTTCAACGTTAAGACACCTTCCAGTAGGGAAAATTACAGCTATGTTGATGAATATATGATTTAATTAACTAATTGAGCAAGCGCAAAAAAATACATCATCCAAAATTATATATTGCCACACTAATAATACTCTAATGATTTTACTTTAGGAAAAATTAGCTTCATGCTTTTACTAAATATCTGATGCTGGGTTTGGTTGCCGCCCTTGTTACATTTTGCTTAGAAGAACTAATTATACCGAAAACTACAAATAAAAGTGGATTATGAACCAATACAAACATCCACACTCGAAGAGAGAATCGAACCTGCGAACAGTTGAACCAAAAACCACGGTGCTAACCATTCGGCTGCCACCTCGAATACCTGAAGTATAAAGTCGACTGAACTTCCACAATAGACATCTGTTTCATTTCCAGTTAATGAGAATTTAGTCAATAAAATACATAGTTTTTTTTAACACAATTTATAAGACAAATTCGATGATAAATTTTCTAGATTGTTTTTTTTAATGTCTCAATATATATGAAGCATCATAAATACAGAAACAAAATGGAATAATCGTTTATATTGTATTGGTTTCGGCAATTTCTACATTTAATATATCCGATGCACGAAAACAAATAGTCTGTATCAACGATTTAAATGAATCCCGAACCACTGCAAACATCTACACCCGAGATAGTAGTTCAATCCATGAACTGGTGAACAATTTAATGGAGTTAGATGCATGAACCAAACGAAAATCCCCTTCCTTTTCATACCCAGCAAAATCACGGAATGATTTTTAGCCCCGTACTTCTGGTGCCCGTGATATTTCCGGGCTAGAATGTTCGACAGTAATGCACAAGAAAAAAAAAAAGTTTAGAACAATTATACCCGGAAAAATATTTATTTTCTCATTTTACACACCAGATGGCAGCACTACAATTTTCTTAATGTGATTAAAGATCATTTTATACTAGATGTCAACACTATTCTAATTTTCTTGAATAAGCCAAATTTATGAACATTTTTTTTTTGAAAATGATTTGTTCATTAATGGGATACGTGTTAAAAATTCCTTAACGTCTAATGTCCCTTAGATGGGGTGAAAGTTAGAAGAGGATATCGGCTCTGCTATCAACTTTATCATAGAACTGTGGTTCAAAATTACTGGGTTTTGGCGTTTTATTGGCTTTAATTCACGGGGATAAGCAACAAACCATTATATTAATGGATTGAGTAATACTTTCATGTTTTATTGGAAATTTTTTGTGTTTCTAGCAAATAACTTTTACGCCAATGTGTGTGGAAATATAATAAAATTCCTTTCCTTAGAATATGCAGAGCAATTTTTTCAGTTTAAATCCCAGTTTAACCGTTTTTTACCAAATGTTCAAGGTTGATATATGATTATCTTCTACATTTAAATTTGATGAAAAGAAAGTATTAAGGCATATATTTATATCAAATGTTAATTTTTACCGTCTCATTACAATACTATAGCCTATTCTTTACTCGAAATTTCTTCATTCGGTAGTTTGTGAATATCGATCATTAAGTACTTAAAAAATAATGAATGTTTACTTCCTTAGTACATACAATTCACAAAAATAAAAGTATTAACATTTTACACATGGAAAAACGTGAGTGTATACAGAAAGTAGAAACTCAATATCCACCTCCCATACCTCATCATTAGTTAGAATCGAGCATAAGACATTCCACTTCAAAGAGTGCTATTCAAATAGTTTATAATTAAATTTCCCTATTAATTAAACTGAAGATCAAATAACGATAACGAAACAGCAGCGTATGAATCTGCAGAAAACACCATACGCAATTATTTTTCATTAGATGGCTACATGCACTTTAAATTGGATTCCGAGCCACTGTGAATCCCAGAACGTTAATCACTCAGCTATCAGTTTAGAATATAATCATCATTCATTAAAATATCTATAAAAAATAAAAATCCGTTTGAAGCAGAATGGGGAAAAAACAAAATTTAAAGGGAAACAAAAATTATCGTAATACAATTTTCATTGAGAAAAATTCTTCAATCTAAGAAAAATTTTAATAATTTTTATTTAAATATTACTGAAATTAGTGTGTTAATACATACTCTATTATAATTATATACCATACACACCATCCTATATTAATACATTTTACTTTTATAGTAGATTCAGAACAGATAAAAAATTAAGGAAATAAAAGAAAACATTTAAAATTCCAAAATAAATAAATGAATAAAAACAGACAATGACTTTGAAATCGTTTATTTCATTCCTCTTTCCATCTATTTTGCATGTTCTTGCTTTTTTTCTGCTCAGCAGAATTACTCTCAAATAAATCGTATTAAAAAGAATAGTTCTAATTTTCATCACCAGAGGTCATAGCCCTCGGATGAATTAGAGAATCACTGTCATTCATGTAATTTATTCTAAACATTGCAAGTCAAAAACAATACTCTCGGAAGATTTTCGACGAATTCATTTGTTTTGAACTTTAAGTTTCCACGAATAATTTTAATTAAAAAAAAATAAAAAACATTTCCGTGAGAATCAACATCGACAATGATAGCGGTTTGAGTTCACTTCCTTTCCAAATAAATCAAATGGTTCTCGCATTAATCTTGATTCCATCGCACGCGATTTTTATTACACGAGCTTATTCATAAGGCGCGACCGTCAATCGAGTCTGGGTTACGTCCCAGGCGAGCCACCGCATCGTAGGTGGGAAAACAAAACACGCCAATGAACCGAAATTCCAAAAGGATACTCGCAATTGTTGAGAAAGAAGTACGTTTATTTATATATTTTTTTATATATATAAAAATAATAAATAGGCTTCTTTCTGTTCTTTTAGCAGTGGAACAATATTGTGGAAATATGATGGAGTTTATTTTTACCATACTGATTCCACAGTGGTAGAATGGAAACTCGGGCCACTTCCTATCGCTTTTTGGCCTGATGCCATCCAGTTTATTAGTAAATCGTTTGATTGATTCTTGTAAACTTTTCTTTCATTTCCATCTGAATCTTAAGAACAATTAAAAAGAAATGGAAGAACACAATCAGAACAAGTTTTACATAAACATTCATCAATTCAAATATGTACCAATGTTGAAACTTTTGTAAAATTAATTTATCAACTTTCAACACTACGAATCACTAAAAATTTTATTTTCATCTGCTTAAACTGGCTCGGTTTGTTCTAGTCACCTTCGAACTTATGTAAAACACATCAACTATCGTCAAAAAAATATATATATAATGGCGCAAAATTGATAACCAAATGAAATTTCTAGACAAATGCAAATTCTTTTTGTATAGAATTAAATATACCAGAATTTTCTAGACAGCATAATATTGACGAAGAATTAATGGTGTATTTTGTACATAATTATATAGAATGGAAATTCCTAGAAAATATTAACGAAGAGGAAATGGTGGATTTTCGTATAAGATTATACAGAATATAAATTTTTAGGTATCATATCTAGCGTAAATCCAATAGTATAAGTTCCTGTTTATGATTAAAAAGAATGGAAATTTTTACACAACGTAATCTAGACAAACAATTAATGGTGTATTTTCGTACATAATTATATTGAATGGAAATGCCTACAAAAACATTAACGAAGAGGAAATGGATTTTCGTATAAGATTATTCAAAATAGAAATTGGCTTATATCATATCTAGCGAAAATCCAGTGGTGGATTTCTGTTTATTGTTACAAATAATGGAAATTTCTAGATAGCAAAATCTTAATGAAGCATGGATAGGTTTCTGTGTACAGTTATACGAAATTTATATGCATTATATACTAACATAAATCCAATGGGGGATTTTTGTTTAGGATTACATAGAAAAGAAATTTCTCTAAAAACAAAATATATCTCGGCAAAGTTGACTCAATGGCGGATTTTTACGTATGTTAAAGCTGGAGATCACAAACTTATACTACCAAGGAAGCATTGTAAAGGAACAGTTTTCAGAGTGGTAACAAGTCGAATGGCAACAATAGCTGAAAACAACTACCTTGAAATGACCCTCTAAAATCCTATTTCAGAATATAATGTGAAATATTGTATTCGCCCTTTTGTAATATTTTGCAGTTCTCGAATAGGATTTTGTACTTGCGAATATTTTAATAAATAATTTTCAGAGTAAGCAGACATTGTTTTATTCAAAGAATTGTTAGTTACAGTTCTATATAAGTATGTATTCAACACAAAAAGTAAAATATATCTCGATATTTGTCTTCAGTAACTTCTTAGGTCCTCGTAAAATTTGAAATCAGTCATAACTCGAAAATATCTCGCTTTTTCGTCAATTGAAAAATTAATTTGGAATAAAAAAATACACAAAAGTTCTATCTATACATGTATGTTTCTAATATTAATTTAAGTATATTAAATCAAATACATAATATTTTTTATCTATTTTTAAAGATATTTTGTATTTATTCGCATTTTTGTATTCAGAAACATTTCAATTCAAATGTAGAAAAATGTAGATTTCGTACTATTTTAAACTATACAATCATTCAAATCCATGAAATGAGGTATTTTTCAAAATAATTGCCAGTAAAATTTGACCCACATAACTATGTTTAAAACAAGAATTATAAACTTATATTTGGATACCAAATAATCCAAAAAGAAATTTTCTTGAATTTATATATTACATTTCTTGATACTAAGATATAAATTTTATTCCATTTTACGGAAAGAAAAACAATGAAAATTCCTCAAATCTTTCAGCGGCAATGTAATGATGTTTTTATTACTTCGAAAACTGCAATGTAAAAGTAAAAATAAACATAAAATTTACCACAGTGAGCGCCTGAAATTTGAATTAAATGAAGCATAAATCTGTCACATAATAGCAGCAGCAGAGAAATTGGTCTTTAAAAAAGTGACAACGGCGCTGTAAAAATGTTTCGCTTCATTTGAAGAATAATAAAGCCATAAATTCCAATTTATTGCTTTTTATTTATTTGCTAGCAAACATTGATGGCCTAACCGATCGAACACTTTTAGAATATATCGATTATGGTCTTGCACATTAATTCTGCACTAAAAACACAAACATGATTTATAGTATCATTTCTTAAAGTGTGTTGACTTACATTTATCAATTTTTTTCTATATCTATATTGAAAAGAATATAGGCTCTCTCTGAAAAAATAAACTTTAAAATTATTAAATCTAAATAATCAAGCATAAATTTGTCGCTATAAATATAAAAAAATATGCTTTTTTTATTTTAACCATAAAAAAATATTCACAGTTAAAAAAATTGAAAGAGCCATTGAATTTTTTAATTTAGTCAGTAAGGTATTTTCCTTAGAATCCTCACATATTTGGCTTCTGTTTTGGGCGCTAGGTTTACATTGGCAAGTTGTACTAATAAATATTAAGAAAAAAATATTTTAAGTTGTTTTTGACAAATAGGTCGGAATTTCTAAACATAATTATGATTCAATGTTTGCCGGTGAGGCATAATTAGCGATGGAAAAAATAAAAAACAAAATGGAACAATCAATTTGGCTACTTGTTTTTCTTATAAAAAAAGGAAAAGAACACGACCTTGAGTCTCCAAAAAACGATCATTATCACTATTTGAAAAGAGAAGAACGCTGCACTTTCACCCAAGCACAACAGGGGGGAGAGGAAACGGAGAGGGGCAACAAGGGAGGTAGAAAGTGGAATAAAAATAGGCTTAGCTCATCCTTAGCACTGATGAGGAATTGCGTCAAAAGTTTTCTAAATTACTCAGAAAGGTCGAATCGTGATGCATTCCCTGGACCTTGCGGTCAAGGAAAGTCGATTGGTCAGTTTTCACGCATATGATGCCTTTATTACCCTAATCCCGGATTTCCCAGTTTGAAGAGAAAACACAAATAAAGGAAGTGACAATTGCAAGGCCTTTTTAGATGGTCATCTTCATCATTTCGTAATATTAGTTATTCGATATGAAAAGTGTAACTTCATGAGGTCATTTATTTATAAAGAAATGTCATTTCACATAAAACATTAAATATATGTGAATATATCAGTAAGTTTCTTCAAAATATTAGGGTTTTAAAAAATATCTCTGATGATAGTTAATTGCATTAGAATAAAATGGCTTACCATAGATATGGATTTTGCTGTGTGTGTTCTGTTCATATACAATTTTTTTTTATATCTTAAAATAAGTTGCAATGAATTTAAGCTAAACGCAGCCATAATTAAGTTGTTGTATATTACCAGGTTAGTAGGATTTTCACCCTTTACTGTTACCAGGGTAGGATACCTTATACAGTGGGGCACCCACTGGGTGTGCCATCGTAGCCCCGAAAGTTCGTCTTCACGATATAGACGCAGGGATCAAGCAGAAAACCCACCACACTTGGCCTGCCACCCCAGAGGTATCATTTAACATGGAGGACATTGCGACTACGTCATATTAAGTAGGTTCCAATCGCCATGAGAACCTGACGGGTCTTCGATTATGTCGGGATGCGAACTCCCTACCTTCCGATAACGAAAACGAAAGGCTTAACCATCTAGGCATTCTTCGATATGGATGGTCTTGGGTGCGATACCGGACATTATCAAAAAAAAAAAATAAAAATGAATATTCCGAATTATTGTACGAGTGGTTGATTGGTCAGTGACTGATCTGGAAGTTTTGGGGAATTGTAGAAGATATCCGTTTCCGAGTTCGATACTGGATGATAGGTGTTGCGTTTTGCAAACCAGCCGGAATGAGTGCAACTATCTGAAGAGTTTCCCGGGTTTTCTCCTTCGCGACAAGTGAATATTATACACTATATATGAAAAGTCATCCCGGATACCAATAATATTCGGTGGATATTAAGAAAAAAATGGGGAGAGGTCTTTATAACAAATTTCGGCAGTCAGAATATTCGCCTATGACATTAAAGCTGTCACAAATTTCACTGGAAAACGGGATAAATTAAAAACGTAAGACACAAATTGAATAGAGTTCTAAATAAATTAGTTACTGTTTAAAACAAAAATTTTAGAGCGAAAGAACTAAAAATTAAATTTTACACTGAAGATTAGGCTTTCCTTAATTTTTGTACGTAGTCATAGAATTTTGTGTTTTTAATTATTTCTTAGTCAACTACATTATATAAAATCCCAAAAGATTTATTTCGTAGATTTGAAATGCCATCTTAGAAAGTTATTATAAAATATATGCAATCGATTTCCTAATTCAAAGTATGAAGGTCCAAACATTAATTGATTTATAAAAATTTCAGCTGAAAATATTAAGTTATCGTTTCGTTTTCTCTTTCGAAATATATTGATTACAGCAACAGGTGTTACATTCATTAAAAATTTTCTCCGCTTTAAATTAAATAAAGGAACACAACATTGTAATAAAATATCCTAGCAACTGGCACTTCGTGCGAAACGAGGCAGATTGTTAGGAGTATAAAATTTCATTAAATTCTTCACAAAGGATCGATTTCCAATTCCTTGTTGATTTTTTTCTAGTGCCAACTGCTCGAGGACGATAATAATTATCGTTCCACTTCTGCTGCGTCAGACATCAAAATCGATATACTGATACATCGATGTATCCGATATACATCGAAGTGTTTGTTCGATAATGAAAAGATTTAAAGTCATAGCAAGCTGCATGATTAATAGTAATTTATTGAAACAATCAATATTTTCCATAATTAACATAATTTATACAACAAATTTGGAACAGAAAAAGAAAATTAAACTTACAAATTTAGAATACGCTAAAATATTAAAAACAAGTCAGAACAGTTTAAAAAGAAAAGTTAACTGAGCTAACCGTAAGAATTTTACATTTATTTAAACAGATGGTTACATTAAATACAATTCTTAACTTTATTCCAAGAATAATTGATAACTATTTGCTTTAACTAATTGTCTACGTCAAGGAAATTATGTTTATTTGTGCAGGAGTTAAAACATAACTAATATTAAGAAACAAAATTATTTTTCTTGCCATAGTTAAACAATATTATTAGTCCAGATATGAAGTATGATTACACTAGTGGTAACATAACCAAAGGACACCGTCCCACCTGAAGGTATACAGTAGTAGATTACACTAGTGGTAAAACTAATCAGTGGTTACAGACAAAAACTTTTAAAATACAGTTTAATCAATCGCTAGATTGGAATTTCTTACTATATATTGAAGTGTACTTGATTACAAGTTAAATCAAAATGTTTTGTTGTCACCAGCTATAAAATCCAGTTCATGTTGCCATTTTAAAGGATAAAAGTTAAACCCCAGTTACATTGCTTAATCACGATCAGACCTTAATCGAGATTAACTTCATAGCACAAAAACGAAGCAGATAGCACAATTTGATTTTATTTTAATATTCTTTTACATTGACTCATTAAATTTTCAGAATAATTTTATCCTTTTAGTTTCTAATTTGTTATATAGTTTGAAGTCTGGCCTTTGTCAAAATAATGCCAACCTATATAGGAAAATTACTTTTATATGAATTAACTTCGATTACGATTAATCTTCAATTCATATCGCAAATGCGGTTAAAATGTGCTTATTGAATATTCTTCATTTAGAACCAAAACAGAGTTATTTTGTTAGAAGCTAAGCATTTATTTGTCGTGAACCAAAACACAATTATATGATCTGAACTAAAAGATTATATATTCAGAACACAAAACCACACGATTATATATTTTGAACCAAACCACAATTATTTTTCCTGAGCCAAATCACGATTATTTCTCCAGAGGCAAATTATTTTTTAAGCATAATCACCAGTAATTAATCTGAGCACAAACATGATTATTTACCAAAAGCCATACTACAATTACTTCCACTGAACTAAAACAGTTATTCTGAGCGGTTTAAAATGTATTATTGTAATGTAAATATGTATTTAAAAAATTTATGTGAATAATGATTGATTTGAGTTTTAACACAAGTACATTAATTTAAAAAAATAAGAATGACTATTTTCAATGAAATAGTCAAGAATAAAAGAGAAATATTCAATTATGATGCTCCAACATCCAACAGTAAGAAAATAAATGTTAAATGTTATAACATACACTTGTTAAATATTTCATAAATTAACTGAAATAATAATCAAGAAAAAAATCATTCAATTTAATATTTATAAATATTTGAAAATAATGGAAATTAGCATCGTTAATAACTATATCGCACTACTGAAATATCAGCAGTTATTCTTGTTATAATTATTCATTCGCTATTTTTACGTCACTATTTTTTTCGTTCCCAAGTCATATTTCTGTAATGATAAAACCTTTAAAAATGTGTAACAGATGTTCTTAGATTAGAGTTCTTAATTGTAGAGCGTTTAAACATACAGCTGTACAAAGTTATGTTATATGTAATCATAACCGTATCTAGCTGCTCAATTCATAAAACACGCTCGCAAATTATAGGAAATATTTTTTTTTTTTTTTTTTTTTTTACATTGTTGATAATATATTTTTTCCTGCGAGGTTTAATCAAACCAGTATAACTGATGAAATATTCTAAATGATTGATTGATTGTTTGATAGAATACTAATTTTGTGTACTGCTCTCTTTGGTACACTTCATTTTTAAAAACATACTTACATAATATAAAATTAATTTAATTAAAAACCAATTTGAGTTTCTTGATAATTTACTAATTAATGAATGATTTACTAAATAATCTCACTTATAAAGAATTAACTTAGAATAATTAAACCATGTTTATTTTAATGAATAAATGTATTAAATCAATTATCATACATATACAACTGTTCAAGAAAAATAAATGTACCATTAAGTTTTATTTTTATGAAAAGTATAATTTTATTGATATTAAAAAAAATTTATAAAAAATTATAACCATTGCATGTTTAATTGTTTTTGTTTGTTGCTGTATGGTCACTTTTTAGCACACGAACGCTGATTGAACCGACTAAGGGAGATTTTGAATTGCTATTAACAACCACATCCAAAGGAGGAATCGAACCCATAAACTGTAGAACTGAAGAAACGAGCGTAAGCATTATTAAAAAGCTTGGCATAAGTACAAAATTTAGTATGGAATTTTATAAATTATTAAATTAGTTTTATGTTTTTTAAGTTTACTAAACACCAAATTTTAAAGAAATTTTATAAAATAACTATAAAGATTAAAGTAAAACATTTTAATAGTAATTAGGATAAAAACATGTTACGCTTTTGTGCAAATGTCAAAATTGAGGGAGTGGATCATGTGGTTCCTCTGATGGTGCCATCTATCGGAGGATTTAATGAGTAAAGACGTACTTTCACCTTCGTGGTGCTCTGATTAAAACGAAAGACGCTCCCTATTGACTTAAATTCGCACAGCCATTAAATAGCGAGCTTGGCTTGTCCACAAGTGTCATAAGTAACAACAACAACTAAGTCTTTGTACTATTTGAATATAACCGTATGAAGATCATTAAATGCAATTTAAAAAAATTATTTGTAAAAAAAATTTTATTTAATTATTTTCATGAATACGTTTTTCCCCATTTGGCATCAGATTTCTTTTTCCAAAATTTTAAAGCTATCTGTTGCAGTTAATTAGCATAATCACAGGTTATCAGTGTCATGATTTGAATAATGCTGCATTTGTTTAGAAATCCATTCATAATTAAAAATCGTTTTCTTATCTAATTTATTAACTTATTTATTGAATAAAACTTTTAAAAGGCTAACAATTCTTCAGGGGATCAAGTAGAGAGTAACCAAAATTGTTATTGTTTTATTTTAAACATATTGAACATATGCTAAATAAATAATAAAATGTATTAGACTGAAGGGGGGTTGGTCACCATGTTCTACGGTTAGTTTGTTAGTCGCTCAACGGTCATTTTTTGCACACTAGGGCTAATTAGACCGGGACCTACGGTTTAAAGTGGATTTCGAACCACTACAAACATCCATGCCCAAGGTGGGATTCGATCCCACGAACTGTTGGACCGAAGGCCCATGTCTTACGGTAACACTGCGCCAATTAGAAAGCTTTTAGTATCACAAGGAAAGAAACTGGAAATCTTTCAAGCACTCGCCTTGACTCATGTTCACGTAAAAAAGAAATATCCAACGTCCATCGACGGATGTCGTTATAGATGTATTTAAACATCAACTATTTTGAGTTTCAACCTATTAATATTCATCAATATGATGCATAAAAAGCACAAAAAATAACATTCATATAACAAACAACATTTTTAAACCCTAGAAACAGCAAATGATTGACGAAGAAAACGAGTTATTTATAGTGTTTATAGATTAAATTTAAATAAATTTAATATTCCTGATACTTCTCGCACCGTATAGCACGGTAGTTTAACTTGTCGTTCAACAATCGCTTTTTATGTACTTTTAGTTCTATTTACAATTTAAAATTGATTCCAAACCATTAGTAATACCGATGTGGGACTCGAACCCAAAAATTGTAAAAGTGGAGACTGAGCGGTAGTTTAACTTGTTGTGTTACGGTTGTTTTGTTTTGTGTTTTGTAATCATATCTAGCGCACAGTAGATAATTTTGGTAAGAAATGATGGGAAGGTACTAACACAGTTGTCGACCCGTCACTTGTCCGAGGTAAAGCAACCAAGAGACATTTTTGTTGGCGAGATTTACCCTTTCAGCCACTGCTAACATTTGAATAAAATTATCTTTATTTCGTAAAACACACGGCGATATTTAAAGCATTAATACCCCAATTTTTTTTAAAGTCTCGCCATTCTTATACGAAGCTGGCCAGATCATTAAAAATAAAATTTGGAAAAGACCAAACTCGGAGTAAGGAATAGTGATATTCCACTTCGATATTCCGATAGCTTTAAATTTGCGATGAATTAAAAAATAAAAAATATCTATTAAATAAGTGAAAAATACTAACAAGGTAAAAATTTTATTTTTAAAAGCAAATAGTGTATCCAGAAGATAAAATGTTTAATGAAAAATTTTAGAGGGAAAAAATTTCTGCATTTTTTAAGATTACGCATTTATGCATTTCTAAACTGGAAATTTCGTTTGTAATGCGTTTCCGGTAAACTTAGCAACATTAAATAAATACACACACTAAATTTTTAAAAAAAAATTTACAGAAAATAACCTATAATCCGAAAGTTTTGTCTTACGAATATTTTCGAATTATTGATATGACAGACAGGAAAAAAGTACATTTCTATTTGCCAATAAATAAATCATCACTTTTGAATTATCCATTGAAAATTTTCTGAGTATATGTAAGTCACCAAAGCTATTAAATTCGCTTCTAATTCAGCTTTAAAAAACCCACGTCCCTCTTGGCATTGGAAAGCTTAATGTTAATAATATTTCCCTATTTTTTCCAAAATTATTTTTATTTTGTATTTTTTAGTGTGATATATCGATGTTTGTTAAGCGGATCAGATTTTATTCGCATTTTCTCTCTGTTTTTTTGCACATTTAAACACAAGTTATATTCTAATCTAAGATTCTTAGTGTAAATCATCATGAAAAAGCAGTGATCTACCCTAATTCTAGAATACGCACCGATTCTTTTATCCTGAAATTAGAGCCGCTCAAGCATATTTTGGAAACCCAAAACAACCTTTTTGAGTCTCTCTCAAAAGAGGACCTACTTTTATATTTTTTTTATGGGACCTCTTAAGACCTTGTATTGCTTTTTTGCCTCCCAACAAAGGTATCGAACTCATATTATCCAATTTTTAATCATAAATTTGATCACATGTTTTCTAACAAGGTGTAAAATATTTTGAAACTTCATTCACTGTAAATATAACGCGAACTGTTTTAACAGTCCACTACGTAATTTTTTTTCTAAGTACATAGATCAATAAATCGAAACTAAAAAAAATTAATCTCTACAGTTCGATTATTTAGATTTATAAATTTTAATTTTTAAAGTATAAGCGTTAGGTTTAAAATGTTATTTTAAGCTTTCATAAGGCAGTATATGATAACAGAATTTAAAATGTTTTTCTTTCCAATTCCAAACGATGATTTTAGTCACTTCATTTTCAAACGATAATGAGTCAGTTAAACATTTACTCGCGATTTTTAAAATTTTAAAATGACATTTTGAAGATTTAATGAGATTTTACATTTGTAAAACAGAATTATTCATGATAAAGAGATTGCTATGATGCCTTATATTTCCACCCTATTCAAAGTCAAACCAAGTTGACGACATTGACATCTTCGAGCTGTTGAATTACTAAAAGCGTCAACACAGCTGTTCAAATTTTTTTGAGGTACAGAATAATAAAACCGACGTTAATCATAACAAGTCTTAGTAAAATACCTTGGGATATGAATAATTAGTGATATTTTTGTGACAATTAAATACTGTTTTTCTCTTCAATATGGTATTTTTAAATAGAATAACAAATCAAACAGCAAAAAAATGTTTTTATACGAATTTTTCTTTAGGCTCTGTGTAAATGAAAATTCAGGAGTTCTAGTAAGATTTTCATTGAATTTTATAAATTTGTTGTGAAAAGGTTATGTAATAATACGGATTGAGTTTTTGAATGAAATAAAAATTTTAATTAGGTTAATCTAATCCATTTCTAGGCTTAAATTTTATTAAATTTCATATTTTAAAGTTTGTGATTTTGTAACGATATTTATTTCGCTAATAAATTATTCTATAGGTAAACAAATAAATTGACATAATTTTAAGGTGAAACTTTTGATTCTTTACTGAATAGTTCACTAAACGTTTATTAAATTGGAGTTTATTAATTCTTTCATTTCCAAATTGGTAAATCGTCAAGATTACTCATAAACAAAACTGATTTTTTTTTAAAAAAAATCAACCACATTTTTAATTTTAAAATTTTGGAGAGAAAATGTTTACTGAATATATATTTTAGCAGAACTGACTAAATAAACGTAAAAATGTCTTATTTATATGCCTCATTAGTTATCCGCCTAAAATCAAGAATATTTTACATTCATTGTAAAAATTATTTAAAAAATTGTCTGCTATTTCGATAAAATAACACTGAAGTGTCCACATACTTTTTTTTACTTTTATTTCTTTAATTTTATAAATCTTGATAAAGAAATCTTTAATTTTATAATTTTCGATAAGGATATACTTCTTTATCGAAAAATAGTACAAAACAATTCAAAATTGAAAGACAAAATAGATAATCTAATTAATATCGTGTTTTCTAAACGAGGAGTAATTAATTTTGCATAATTTTTACACTTCTTGATAAATAAATTTGATAGTTAAATACTTCAACATAACATTCTTTTCAAAAAGATTAATAATTAAACATTTTTGTAGAGTATAATAAATAATTTTGATATGATTAAGTAAATTTAACGTAACATTCTTTTCCAAACAATTATATATTAATTCATCATTTTTATAGTACTTAATAAATAAATTAGAACTGATTGAGTAAATTCAACTTAACATTCTTTGGCGATTAGAAATTAATCTAACATTTTTTACAAACCTTAATATAGAAATATGAAGTGCTTAAATAAATTCAACATTACATTCTTTCTCAAACGATTAAATCATTTTTACGTAATATAATAAATAAATTTAAATTTTTACGTAATGTAATAAATAATTAAGTAATTCAAAACAAAAAATCTTTACCAAAAATTTGTAATTAATTTATCATTATTTTTAGACAACTCAATTAAATAAATTTAAGTAATTCAAAATAACATTCTTTCCCATGTCATTCAAGAAATCAGTATCAATTTTTCACAGCTTAAAATATATGTATTTGACGAGGTTAATTAACAGAACACAACATTTTTTCCCAAACAATTCATCATCATTTTTTACACAATTTAAAATGTAAATTTGATCATGTTTAAATTACTCGAAAAATAAAACGTATTAATTGGTATTTCTAGAAAATTTTAGTTTATATTTTATTTCAAGCGAATATTTTTCGAATTAAAATTATCAAGAACTTACCGGGCAAGATCTCTAGATCTCCAGCGATGGCAGAAGAAACTGTCAAATATTCGAATAATTCCACAAATAGGATCACATGTGGCTCGTTTTGTCTTCCTCAAAAGTTTTCTCCCGCCGCCCAACAGGTCACACTACTTCCTACGTCCGCTTCTCAATCGAGACTGCCAGAGAAAAGTAATGATAACAAATCGTCCGCACCACCTCCCGAGTTGGGTTGCTAGTATTTTGGCATATATCGCATCTTTGGCGACATCATAGAAATTGAAATAAACCTAATGTTATCAGAAAAATCCATCTATTTTTTGAGCAAAAAGTCTGGGAAGAAAAAGTAATTTCGATAATCATCAAAATAAAGATTTAAAATGATTAGTTTTTGTCTTAAAAGTTGTAATAAAGTTTTGATTTTTTATGGCTTGTTTTTATAACCGAATACCACACATCAAAATTTTTCAATTTATTATACACATAGTTTTTTTATTTTTATTTTTATGAACATTCCAATGCAGGATTACTTTGTTTTAGGTATTTTAAACGTAAAATTTTAAGCAAACTTTATCGCTGTTTTAAGCATTTAATAAATGAGAATATTATTTGACACGACAGTTAATAAACACATTAGGTCTCTTCTCCCCCACCCAACGGCTTCAATAGGCAGCCGTCCTCCCCCGAAGAATTTTATATAAAAAGCATCTATAACGCTCTGTTAATTAAGTAAATCTTTAATTAACAAAAATAAAATTATCCTTATATATATATATATACACACACACACCCAGAAAGGAAGTGACAAATATATATACATTTTAAAAGCTAAACGAGATCGACACCTGAGTTCCTATTAAAGCCTCACTATTGCAAAGGCCTTATACTATGAATAAATATCATTAATGGGCCTCTCTGTAAAACAATTCTTGGTTGGTTGGAGGAAGATTAAACAAGATTACTGCTTTCACATATAGAGGTTATGAAGATTTAATTCTTTTTTTTATTTTTTTTTTTTTTTTTTTTTGCTACTAATGTTATGAAAAAATTGATTAACTAAAGCATAAAAATCATGAATAAAATATGATATCTTTTGACTAAGGACCCATTTTCGGATAATTTAAAGTACGGCACGGTCTTAAATTTATTGTAAATTTGAATGATTTTTATTTAAAACGATGATTTGCTGTACCGTTTAGTGATAATCGCTGTAGTCCGGTTGAAAAAGGATTGGTCTCCTGACCAAGATGCGGTAGGTTCGATACTTGAACCTGCCAAAAAATGTTATGCTGTAAGTCTTATCCGAGTAAAAATTTCGTAGGATTCAAAACGTTCATTCACCTAGTTTTGATATCTGAATTTTATTCTCATTTGATATTTCTTTCTCTCCCATGAAATACATTTAATCCAGTATATTTCCAAAATATACATGAACAAAATTAATTTAATTATAGCTTTGTAATCTAATGTTTATCAATTTGTTGTGGCAATAACTAAACGATAGCACTGAGTCCAGAAATTGCTCATAAAACTTATGATTTCCTAAGCTAGCATTTTTTGGCTTGACAGTAAGGTTAAAATTAATTTTTAAGCTGAGTTTTTCTACTCCTTTTCTTTATTAGTTATCTTACTCTTTATGAGTGAAATAATGTCATGCTGATTTTTATATATAAAAACTGTTAAATTTATTTCAACACTACATTTCTGACGGTGTAATAAGTACCCCCAAAATGCTTGGAAATAACACTTAGTTTCTTAAACAGATCTAAACTACAGCGGTCATTAAAATTACACTGGTAAGGTGACTTCTACCTGTAAAGAGTTTGCATGAAAAAAAATGATATGAAAATAATTAGTTTTTAAGAGCATTCACGCAAAACATGCTGTAATAGTGACGCCTACACCAAATGATGAAGGCATTTTAAGGCAGATTTAACACATAATACATACATGCTCGCTTGCACAGCCCCGGATGCTAACAGGTTTGAAATATTCTCTTGTCACCCAGCAAATTTGAACCAGGGTAATGTTACGAGGCCTATACCTGAACTGGCTACCTCCTTTCTATATCTGCACCACACAAATTGAAAGAGTTTGGATGTCACAGATTAACGTGGACACGTCCCCATCACTCGGAGATCCAGCAACTTACTGAGGGAGAATGGGATCACCCTTCCAGTCACCATCCATGAAAGCAATGCTTCAGTTTGCTGGTCATACGAAGAATACATTGAAACATTGCAAAATGTATATATCAACGATAATGTTGATTAAAAACGTTATTGTTATGCCTTATATAAGTAGGAAAAAATGTCTACTAACTTTCGTTTGATTTCGACTCAGGTGGAATTGATACCTAACTGAATAGCGGTTTACCCTTACGGAGTACTTCTGCTTACGTTGGTTGTGAATTCAGGACAACTTTCAGAATATGGATTTAATATTGCCATAAGGGCTTATAAATAATATCGAGTACCCACGTCAACAGCAAAAAGAGAATTTCTGTAAGGTTTTTTATCCCAAAAGAGAGGGAAAAACCAAAAGAGATTGAGAATTTTAAATTACATTGAAATTAATGTAAACTTGTATAAGAATTTTAAAATTTTTTGAACATCCATTGACACTTTTTCTTAGAAAGTGGAATAATTCACACATCATAAAGGAGAAAAACAGACAAACTCTGATGGCTATCGAGTCATGCATTTGCATTTGGACAAAGAAGAAATATGTGGACCGACATGCTTCCCTATGAGGAAGATTCGGCCAGTAAGATGGAAGTTGCCAGGTAGGAGTCTTCGTAATTTAGAAGTAAGTCCAAGTAGAAGACCAGCAATATGTAACCTGCTCTCTCCAGAGAACAATGTGACCGCGATACAACTAAGAAGACAGCCTATATGAGCGAGTTATTTTCATGGCTTTAAAAGATGTTACAACTACACCATGTATCCTTCGGAGTTAAGGTGATTTGCTTATGTCTCCAAAAATAATCTAAGATGCTTGCAATTGAAAGTACTGTTAGTAAGGCGATCCCTTCTTTGGCAATCCTTGACGTACCTTACAGGTATGGTCAGAAACGTAATCAACGGCGAACCTGTATAACAGAATTGTAATTTTTAGACGAGCCCTCGGTTTCGTAAGCACTATTATCCTGGAATGTAATCGATATCGTCATACTGGCCTTCATCAAGCCAAAAGTCAAAACGCTAACCTATCAGCTGACATCTCATATTTATTTTCCTGTATCTATCCCTCAAAATTTCATGAAGTCGAAACGGCAGCCGAATGTTTAGAGCTCTTGCCTTTGGTACAATAGTTCTTAAATTCAGCTCCTAACTCGGGCGGGGATATTTTTAGTGGTTTGAAGTTCACTTTAAACTGTGGATTCCGATTGATTTTGCTATCACATACATAAAATATCAGTTGAGCCATGAGCAAAATAAATCAAACTAATTTTAGGTTATTGTTAAAGCTGGCCAATGTCTGCTCAGCCTTTCATCCCTTCAGTGGCTAGATAAACTGAGTACCAAGCAAGTTTGATTTCTAAACCCTGGGAGTTTCGCGTTAGACTGACTACTGAATCGGGACATATGCTTCGCACCTCATGGACATGGATTATAATGCTCCTTTTATTTTTTTATTTCATTTTTTTCCACTCTTTATCTACTGATCCTTTAGTAAAATTCTGGCATGTTGAGAAGTAATTGGGAATAGTATCATTTCCGACTGCGGACGACATTTTACAAATACAAATTGAGATGATACTATAATAAATGGTTTAAATTATCGTTTGCTTCATTTTCGTAAAATAATCTAAAAAAAGTTGAAATTATTCTTCGTAAAATTTTTCCCATTGCTATAAAAATGAATGCTACATGTATATAATCATTTGATTTCTTTTCTTGCTTTATTCTTTAAAACGTTCAGATTCTTCCTCCTAAAATTTTGCATTGTTACGAAATATGTTTTGCTAATTTTGATATTTCGGTAATTATAATTTCGTAAAACCCCATAATTTATGCAAAGATTCTTATAACTAAGCAATATGTGAATAAATTATAGCACTTATTTGATAAAATTGTGCATCAGTTGTTAATTTTCCCAATTACTGGTTAATATTCTGTTTCTTTTTTAAAATTCTAAAACCACTTGAATTAATTTTAAGAATGAGAGCTTGAATAATTATGGTGAAAATATATTTCATCTACAGCATTGTATTTAATTGTTAGTAAAAAAAAATTGTTAACTGAATACGTAAGCGGAAATTGCCTCCAAATTACAAATGAGGTAACGGAAAAAAAAAAAAAAAAACCAAGGACATTTATTCTTATTTAAGTCATCGAGTACAAGAAGGCTTGAAAGGCATAAGACAATGGAAGATTTACACAGAAAATAATAAATAAAAAGTTCACATCTTTTAAAAATTTAACTCCGTAGCTTAAAACTGAGAGTAAATAATCAGGCGATGAAGAGCATTGTTTAGGATAACTATTTAAGATTTCTGGCTAAACAATCATGATCGAAAACATATGTTTAAAAATTCTATAACAAAAATATTCTTTTCTTTATCAAATGATACATAAATAAAAATTCACTCACACTTTATACATCAATAAAAAAGGAAAAAATTGTGATGTTTATAGGAGCTTCAAGCATTTCTTAACAAGTAATGTAATTTTGGAACATGAAACGATTTTAAAAATACACTTTTTTCTTGCAAACGACAGATTAATTACTTTTTCTTAAATAAATTGCACATAAAAAATGAAGTATATATATATATATATATATATATATATATATATATATATATATATATGTATATATATACCTTTCACAATAAGAATAAGGTATTTTTTATAGATACCAAATTTCGAATTACTGTGAAGTAAGTGCATTAAAATGTCAGATGAAATATTTTCTCGTTAACTTAGGTGCTTATTTAAAAGCTGAAATTCTTAAATTATAAATGCAAATTAAAGTACTTTGAATTTTCGTATTAATTTTATATCGAATTTTATTATTCTACTAATTAAGATTATTATTTACTTTTATTGAAAAAAAATTAGCTTTAAAAAAGGATTATTAGATATAATATGAAACAATTAAAAATTTGTGAATTTTAACCCAAATTAGTAAACGAAAACCTGTGGCAAGACAGCCTATATGTGGGCCACGTACATATCTCTTTTTTTCACCGAGGACCCTGTGGTGCGAAGTAAATGTCCTGCAATGATTTCGCCTAGCTGGCAACCGAATGGTTAGCGCTCTGGCCTTCGGTTTAACAGTTCGTGGGTTCGAATCCCACCTTGGGCATGGATGTTTGTAGTGGTTCGGAATCCACTTTAAACCTTAGGTCCCCGTCCAATTAGCCCTCGTGTGCAAAAAATGACCTTTAAGCGACAAACAAACCAAACCAAACCTGTAACGACGCGAGATGGCGCTCCAACACTGCAAAACCTACAAGGTTACTCAAGGGGATCCTGGAGGCCGCTCTACTTGTCGAAACAGAAAAATAATTGGACAATAGATACTTCGGACAATGCGCTCAAAATTTCTGTAATAAAAAGTACTTAAAATATCATCACTAGATGGCGCTGTGGACTAGTATCTTTCAGCAACGTATGCAAATGGCGTGCACAGTAAAAGGATGATGTTGTTCGTGCTGCAATCAGATGAGCATTGCAGAACGCCGACGTTGGTGGAGAGAGCACTTCTACTTCCAACTTTACTACTGCAACGGTGAGAATGCAGACGCACCTACCAGAGAGTTCCGCCGTCTGAAGAAGCAAAGAAGAACGATATCTGATCGCGCTCTCCGACGTAAAGAATGTTGCTACAGCGGTCGTGGAAGGCACTGTGAATTGCTTCACGGAAGTGTCAGTGCACCGACGATCTCACGTACCCTTTATCCCCCCACTCTACTGTACGACATATCATGCATAGAAATCCAAACTTTTACCTGTATAATATTCAAGTGGTTCAACAATTAGAACGCCATGATGATTCGCAAAATATTCGAGCTACAATTCATAGCGACAACTGCAGTTGATGATTCCTGGCCATGGAACATTCTATGGGAGAACGAAGCCCACTTCCATCTTAATGGGAATGTGAATACCCATGATTGTCGCCTCTGGGCGACAGAAAAACCCCAGGTGTTGCATGCCAAACCCTTGGATGATACGAAAGTGACCGTATAGTGCGAGTTCACTGCTTCATTCATTATCGGACCACGTTTTTTGAACAAGTGACCCCTCAAGTGACCACATGTTCTGTAAATGGTCTACGGTATCGTAACAGACGTGTGGCAGCCCTACGTAATTCCTACTCTCCAGCCACAAGGCTGCCTACATATTCATGCAAGATGGAGCCCCACCTCACATCAAAACCCAAATCCAACAATTGTTGAAGCGTACATTTAAGGACGCACGGGTGAACAGCCGATGCTTCCCAACACATTGGCCTCCACAATCGCCCGATCTCACGCATTGCGACTTCTAGCTAAGGGGATTTTTGAAAATCAGCGTTGTACGGGAACCTTTGACATCTATGTCTGATTTGAAGGGCAGTATTCCTCGTCATGTTCACAACATCCATGTTGATTCTCTTCGGTCAGCGGTTAAAAGCGCGATTTTCTGATTGGAGTGTGTTGTCGAACAGGATAGTTCTCATATTGAACACGCTTTAAAGCACTGACTTGCGTGTTTAGTAACATCAATTGGAGAAGTTCTTTTTGGTTAATAAATTGCAAGCGCAATATTGTAATTGTGTATTGTCCTTATTGCGTTCTTTTTCTTTAAGACCACTATTCCTTTATTGTTTCGAGATCTTAGCTTGTTCTTTTTTCAACATATAACTCGAAGCGTCATCTAGTGGTGATATTTTAAACTATTTTTTATATTTCAGAAATTTTGTGCGCATTGTTTGGAGATTCTATTGTTTAAATATTTTTCTGTTTTGACCAGTAAACCGGCCTCCAGGGTCCCTTGAGTAGCGGAAGTTTAATTTCGCTAAGCCTGTAGTTTTTTTTAGAAAGAGACGAGAGAAAGGTGGGCTGTTCGACTGAGTTCTAAATAAAGGAAGAATGAGACTGTTGAGAATGTTGTTCAGTGTTTTTGTTTATAAAGTGTTGCTGTAAATTTTATGTTGTGAATATGTGCATAGCAACTAAACACTGGGTTTTTTGCTTTAGGCTGACCACCTAACCGGCATATATACGCTTCGCACCCCAGGGCCCTCGGTTAAGAATACAGATATGGCCATTGTAAGAGGTGGTTCACATATGGGTTGTCGTGCCAATGAGTTTAGAAGTAGTTTGGTTTATATGTAATGTGAAGAATGCTTGGATTCTTGATATGAAATTATTGATAATGATCTGAATTGAAATCTTGATATGATCATGGCATATAAGCTTTAAAAAAGTAAATAATTTATTCAATTTGAGAGTAAAATTAAAATGTATAGAATTTTTGGAGAAAGAAAATGCCATAACTATCAATTTAAACATAATCAGCGAAACTTAATGATATGATTTATATTGAAATTTAAAGTAAAAGCTTCATTTGCACACGCTTAGAGAATATATATTGAAAAAAATCACTGTCATGTGACTAAGATAAACTATCGATTATTCAGCTCATGAGTTCGATACCTAGCTAGTTATATACATATCTCTGGAATCCACTTTAAATCATAATTTTTGGATAGCTCTATTAAAATGTAAATGAAGTATTATTTGCCTCAGGAAAAGGTTGAGTGGATGACCACTGACCACATTCTCTTTCACTTATCCACATTCATCCATGACGTCTATAGTCCTTCCACTGGTGTGTCGTTGATGTGGAAAGGAGGTTCAAAGCTCAGGTGACATCTCGTCACCTGATCATAGTTTAAAATTACGAAGCTCTTGATGATGAGCGAGTATTCTAAGAACTCGTTAACCTTAAGGTACGGTCCATCAGCGTTCGTCTGCACGACTATGTATAAGTGTATAAAATTAGAAAACAGTGACACAATAAAACATATAAGAAAAAAATTAAATAAATTTCACAATAAATATGTTTAGTAGAATATGCAATCATACTTCAAATAAGTGCAACTTTCTCTTCAAGTGACTTGATAAACAGTGTGATATTTCAATTACACTAAAGGCAATTTCATGATATTGATTTCAAATCTCGTATTATGTTTGATAAAGTTTTACTTCTAGTTTTCGTGTCAAAAGTGAAAATTAAATTTTAGTATTAATATATATCTAGCTCTATATAGATACAGGGATCGTTTCTCATTCCCACTGAAAATGTTTCAAATATAATTAAGGAAAAGTTAAATAAATGAGTCAATTTAATTATTTTGTTACTGAATGAAGTACTGATTATAATGAATAATTGATATTTGATTCAGTAAACAAACAAACCAAAATGGATTATAATCAACTATCAATATTTGATTCAGTAATTCAGTAAAGAAATGAATACAAATTTTTATTTATTTTATATATATATATATATATATATATATATATATATATATATATATCACACACACACTGCTGGACAATTGCTGAGGACGGATCACACATTGCAATGTAGCATAACATTAAGCGAGACATGAGGCCTAGTAGGATAAAATATGGTTGCCACACTGTTCAGACATTAGAATAAAGAATATTTATTGTTCTTGAAAGTACAAAAGCTGTGAAACATCTGAAGGAAAAAAAATGTTCATTTGATGCTGCATACGGAAAAGTGAAATAATGCATCTAAAAGTCAGCAGGCACTTTGAAGAAAGGTATCAGTACGGGATATGTCCAGCGTGGAGTGTGATGCAACAGTCCACACGTCGTATCATACTTTGCACAACATTATACAGCAGCTGTTGAGGCAATTTATCCCATTCCTCTGTGAGTACACGGATGAGGGTGTTCTTGTTTGTCGAAGGATAATTTCGACCAGCAACAACCCTCCCCAAAGCATCCCACACATTTTCAATGGGGTTTAGATCTGGAGAACGTGATGACCATATGAAGCGTTGATCACCCTCGCTGTCTAGACAATCCTGAACAGCGAGTGTTCGATGACATGTTGCGTTGTCGTCCATAAAAACAAATTTATCACCGACAGCACCACGCAAAAGACGAACAGGAGGAAGTAGAACTTCATTAATGTATCGTTGGCCCGTCATAGTCCCATTCGCAACCACATGTAGGGGCTTGCGGCCATTGATCATGATGCCGGCCCACACCATGACACTGCATGTCGGATATCAGTCCTTTTTCTGGATATTTTCTATACGATGAGCAGTACCACTCTCGCGCCAGATCAGTTAGCGTCTACAATCCGATAACAGACTGAACCTACTCTCCTCTGAGAATAGTACTCATGCCCAGTCCAATTGCGATCCTCACGACACCATTGCAAACGGGCAGTACGGTGCTGTCTGGTCAATGGGACACACACAACAGGTCGGTGGGCGTATAGTCCTCCTCTCCTCAAACGTCTGGCAACAGTTTTTCGGGAGATCTGCTTTCCTGAGGCAGCAAGAAACAGATTTGCCACCTGCTGATCTGTGGAGCGCCTGTTCCTTTTTTGCTGATAGGACGATATATCTGTCTTCTGCAGGCGTCGTACTTCTAACACTACCTCTCCCGCACACATACTACACATTTCAGTAGTTTTAAATGACTTACACAGCCATGAAACAACGTTGTGAGCGATGTCGAACTCCCTGGCAACATCTGTTATTTTTCGCCCTTCTTCGATCTTTCCAATAATTCGGCCACGCATAAAATCATCTAAGTGATGTCGGGAAGACATGCTAAAAAGTTCAAGTTCGTCTATTAAATCTTTCCTGTAAAACTTTGACTTGAAACAACAACTGTCCACACGCGTCAAAACCTTTAAAGTTCTTAAGAACGCTGTCACGTGAACAGATGTGAAAAAAAAAATTTGCATACGCATACTTCTTCCTACTATATCCCGCACTTATTCTAATTTTCCACATTTTGCTTCCTTTCATTTTGTGGTTGCTATGGATGATAGTGTTATCCGTCCTTAGCAATTGTCCAGCAGTGTATATACATATGCATATTTACATTCATGTATATACATTTATATGTATATATATTATATATATATACATATATATTATATATACATACATATGTGAGAACTGAAAAATCGCCACTAGAGGGCGAACAAAATAAAGTTAATGTACGTCGATCGTGAGAGGCAGTAAAAGAAGGAAGAAGCGCAATGTTCAATAAACTTGTTATTTGTTACTAAAGTGCAGTATTTTCTTTTAGACGTCCTGACATGGCTATATGCACAAGTAAACTTAATGAAAAATCAGTTAAGTGAATGCTCGTTAGGCTTTTAACACACATACATATATATATATATGCATAGATTATAGATTAATAATATAATTTAAAAATATTGTAATATTTTATTTTTTTAAATTTATTAAATAAGTTTGTTATAGGAAAAAAATAGATTTCAACAAGTCTACATATAACATTCGCCATGGTATACTAAAAATGGAGAAGTATTCAAATAAAAATATGAAATGATGTGGCATTAACTTGATAAAACGATCGTAAGTAAGATGATTCAGAAAATTCATGATAAAAAACTTTTCATATAATTTTATATTAGGTACAATGAAAACTTTGTGTAGAAATACAAGATTTAATCGGCTGTATGTCCACCTGGTTTGCTATCTTGGTTCCATTACTCTAATATCCGGTAGAATCTTTTTCATTGTCCATTAAAATTGATTTCCTGATTGTCTAGACATTTTTAAGTATCATATTTAAAACTTATCTTATTATTCAAAATATCAATTTTCCAGATTTTAAAAATATTATACACTTTGTAAAGTTCTTTAATTTGTGGTTATTGAAAACATTCTGCTAACAACAAATCTACATAGGGAAGTAAACATTTAGAAGTCATAATGTCAACACTTTTATATATATAAAAAATGATACAGCGATTCTTTATAGATTTCAAATTTGAATTCTTGAATCGGAAGTCCATTTAGAATTTCTAAAGTCAGTAGTTTTACACTTTTCAGCCCAGAACATATTCAAAAAACTATATTCAAAACAATTAATTTTGAGTAATCTTCCGGGTTTGATAAATTGTTTCTTTAGATGTAGTTTTATTTTAAGTGGTAGGTATACACAAATGTTCTGGTATCAATATAATCAATATAAATACATACATACAATGTTATCAATATAAGTACATACATAATTAAAATTTCCGAATTAAAAATAAATTTTTTTTGTAAAATTCACTAGTACAATGGTTAAAATTTTATCAATATGACTTTTTTTCACAAATGTGGGAGAAATTATGAATTGTAATGAGGTCTATGATGTCCTAAAATAATTCTGATTACAAGAGTGAAAATGGTTCTAAGCACCTTCCAAATATCTAAAATACCCCACTTTGTGTCGCAGGCAGTATCTTAACTGCTCGATCAAGACATTTGGAAGCCATGTTGGTCATTAAACGATAGAATTCTTGTTTTCGTGTCATCATTTTTAAAAATGGCTTAAAAATGAATCATTTACCAACGGCTATTTTGTAAATGCGTCCCTTAAACTGTGCATGAAAGGCGACATAATTGATTTCTAAATTGTGTATTTCTTCGAATCCATATGGCTATTAAGAGAAATCGGAAATATAAACAAATGGCGCTCCAGATCAATATCATGGCAGATGAAATAGTGCATTAAAATCAGGATTAAATAGGTTTAAAATCAGTTTAAAATAGGAAAATCATTATTAAAAATTGCTTGTGAAGTCACCGAACACAACGTTTTTAATGGTTGGGCAGTACACACTTGTAGCACAATGCATTTAAATTAAACTTAAACTCATTGTTTATAGATCCAGTGATCAATGTTTTGATATTGTAATGATTCCGACGACAGCAAGAAAGCGCTGCGGAGTCCGTGTAAATAGTTTTAAAAACAGAACATAAAAGAGGACGCTACTCTGATGGATTAAAGTAGTGTTTCACAGTGTAGGGCCCACGCCCCACAGGGGAACAATTTAATTGTTATTAGAGGTAATTCGAAAATGGACTTGTAGTCACCAAACAGATTATTGAGAAATAATTTTATTACGTTAAATATTTACAGGTATCACTTTACATCCCTTTGCTATATTACATTTAATATTTTACAAGTATTTGCGTTTAACAATAACTTAATATACTTTATATTTACTGTTTCATATTAAAACAATTAAAAAAAAAACATTCTTTTTTGTTTGTTTTTCTAACTCTCTTCTACTGTTGCCAATTTACATTTTGATAGAAAAATGAAAACAAAATTTTTGTAGCGTTAATTTATATAATGTCGTAAATTTAAATTTATATTATCGTTTTCCGATAAAATTGTTCATTCTTAGATATTTTAAAAATAATAATAATAAAATACATTTTGCTTCCTACAGACTCGATACAACAAAATGGACTCAACCCTTTTGCTCCGGGTTATTTAAATGCAATGCTAGATTTTGGTGCCAAAACTTGAAAGTAAAAAAGCAAATTCCTAAATAATTGCGACCAATAAGCATTACAAATTCGTTTGACGAGACCAAAATATCAACTGTGTTTTTGTCATCGTGAAGTTAACTTCACTTCTGCAGACGGTAACTCCGCGTGATGCTTTAAAATCTCGCTAAAAAACACAGTTGCTTGCATCTGAATGGTACGACGTAACTTCTGTAGCGTTTCGTAGCATTTAGTTGGCGCTAATTTGAAATAGGCTTCCGTAAAAACAATTGTAAAAGTCTCGTTAATTTAAGAAATATATACATTGTATAGATATAATTGATAAGTATTTTATTTTATTTATTTTAACTTTAAAAGCATCATTTTCCTGAAAAATTTCTCAAATGGAAAGATATGTTATTTTGCTGTGGCGGTGTGGTAAATGTATGATATACATTGAAATAAACATGCATTTTTTTAGTATACTTCTACTTTATGTCATATTAAATTAACTTTAACACATACTTTAGTTTTAATTTTTAATTGATCTGAGAGATAAACATTTTTTTCAGCTCATAGTAAAATGAATGTTGCAAGCAAGAAAAAAATTCGTCAATATTCGAAAGAATATTTAAAATTTGGGTGCATACCTGCTGTCCACGACGAAGGGGTTTCGTTTTTTGTCTTGTAAGCCAGCAATACTTGACCAGTGAAATGAAATCATCTTAAGGCGCATTTGAAGGCGAAACAAAGTGCTTATATTTTAATTCAGATTTGAATTACACTACTGGCCATTAAAATTGCTACACTAGGAAGAAATGCAGATAACAAAATGATATTTCTTGGACAAATATATTATACTAGAAATAACAAGTGATTAAATTTTCAAAAAAATTGGCTGGATATAGATCCTGAGAAATCAGTACCCAGAACAACCACCTCTGACAGTAATAACAGCAGTTATACGCCTGGGCATTGAGTCAAACAGAGATTGGATTGCATATACAGGTACAGATGCCCATGCAGCTTCAACACGATGCCACAGTTCATCAACCGTAGTGACTGGCGTTTGGTGACGAGCCAGTCGCTCGGCAACCATTGACCAGACGTTTTCTATTGGTGAAAGATCTGGAGAACGTGCTGGCCAGGGCAACAGCCGAACATGTTCCGTATCAAGGAAGGTCCGTACAATACCGGCAATATGCGGTCGGGCATTATCCTGCTGAAACGTAGGGTTTCGCAGGGCTCGAATAAAAGGTAGAGCCACGGGTCGTAACACACCAGAAATGTAACGTGCACTGTTCAAAGCACCGTCAATGCGAACAAGAGGTGACCGAGACGTGTATCCAATGGCACTCCATACCATCACGCCAGGTGATGGGCCAGTATGACGATGACGAATGCACGCTGCCAGTGTGCGTTCACCACGATGCCGCCAAACACGGATGCGACCATCATGATGCTGTGCACAGAACCTGGATTCATCTGAAAAGATGACGTCTCGCCATTCGTGCGCCCATGTTCGTCGTTGATCACACCATTGAAGGCGCTCTTGTCTATGACGCAGCGTCAAGGGAAGCCGCAGCCATGGTCTCCGAGCTGAGAGTCCATGCTGCTGCAAACGTCGTCGAACTGTTCTTGCAGACACTTGTTGTCTTCCAAACGACCCCGTTTCTTGACTCACGGCTCGTTGGTTGCATGATCCATTACGGCCATGCGGATAATATGCCTGTCTTCTTGGCTGCTAGTGATAGGTGGCCGTTGAGATCCCGCATGGCGTTCCGTATTACCGTCCTGAACCCATCGATTCCATATTCTGCTAACAGTCATTGGATCTCGACCTACGCGAGCAGCAATACTGCGATAAGATAAACCGCAATCCCGGTACGCTACAATTCGACCTTTATCAAAGTCAGAAACGTGCTGGTACGCATTTCTCCTTCTTACACGAGGCATGACAACAACTTTTCACCAGGCAACAACGTTCCAATGCAGTTTGTGTATGAGGAACCAGCTGAACAATTTCCTCATTTAAACACAATGTAGGTGTCGCTACTGGCGCCTACTTTGTCTGAATGCACTGAAAAGCTAATCATTTGCATATCACAGCACCTTCTTCCTTTCGCATAAATTTCACGTCTGTAACATGTCGCCTTCTTGGTTTAGCAATTTTAATGGCCAGTAGTGTACTTTCAAACTTTTGAAAAGGGGCAACAGTACAGTCTTTATTTATTGCACACCCTTCAACTATTAATCGTATTCTTGAGGCTAGTTATCAAATTTCTTTATTCATCTCTAAATCTGGAAAAAAAAATCATACCATAAGAGAGAATTTAGTAATACCTTCATATCAGCATTTCTTCGAACGGTTCTTGAAAAAGATGTAAAAGCTGTGCCATTCAGTAACAATACTGTTAGCAAAGGAATCGATGAAATGAGTGTAGATATTGAAAAACAACTTGTTGAAAAGCTGAAAAAAAAATTCTTAGTTCAAATGAAGGAATCAATTTTAATGACAATAAAGCAATATTGATAAGATATATTGATAAAGGGCATTTGGCTGAAGAAATGTTGTTCTGCCAAAGATTACTACCCCCAAAGATATATATAATAAGCCAAAGAACTACTTAGATGTCAATAATATACCAATGAAAAATATAGCATCTTATGGTGCATCTTGTGTTCCAAAATGATGGGCAAGAAAAATGGCTGCTTAAAATTGATGAAAGATGAGTCTCCAAAAATGATTCTTGCGCATTGTGTTATTCCTAGGGTAAACTTGACAGCTAAAAACATTTCGTCTGTCCTAAAGGAAGTACTATATTCAGTAATAACGTCTGTGTCAATGGTATATATATATATATATGTGAAAGTTAAAAAGTGCCAAATGTGAGGCTACCTTCATGTTGTTTTGTGAAGAACAAAATGCAAGCCATATAAGACTCTTACTTCAGACTTTGATGGGTCTCTAAAACGAACAGCTTGAAAAGATTTATGGATTTATTTGATAAACTTAGTGATTTTTCAAGCGACATACAGCGACTGTTAGCAGTCAATGGGTAAAGCATTCGTGAGTTATTTAGCCGATATTTTTGAAAAACTAAAAACATTAAAATAAGCAACTTCAAGGGAAAATAAGACTCTTGTTGATTTAAAAATGAAGATATTTGGTTTCATACCCCTATTGAGTTATGTCAGGAATATATTAAAAAGTAAAAACTTTGAATAATTTCATTGGCTCCAAAGATATGAATTAAATGATACAATTTTACTTGTTACTGTCGATCACACATCTGAAAAATCCTATCAGCTGATTTATAAGAAAGATTTTCTGATTTAAAACAAATTGATTTACGAGCTAGAATGACGCAGCCAATGTTAGTGGATTTATCTGATATATCAAATATGCAGTGTCAAGAATTAGAAAGGTAAAATGATGAGTCAGTTAAAACTTTATTCAATACAACATAGAGCGATGGCATGGCTTTGTGAAGAAACAGAAATAAAAAATACCCAAATTCAACACAAATGTGCAAGAAAACTACTTTATATTTAGATGAATGTGGATCTAGTACTGTACATGATTTACTGTTAAAAAAAAAAAAAAAAAAAAAAAAAAAAAGGACAAAAACACAATCGCTTTTATATAACACAGACTTGAGATTGGAGCTAACAAAATTTTAACCTAACATAAAATCTATGTGCAGAGCAAGCACATGGATCTCACTAAATGAAAATATTAAATTATTAAAGAAGTCTTTATTAAAATTATTTCAAAACTGAATTTTAGTTTTTATCATTATATATATTTTGAAAATTTACTTACTGTGTTTCATTAATAATTTCCAAGTTATTTATTTCTGTAACTTATCATTTAAGTTTCTTAAATGAACAATTCAATTTTTTAATATTAAAAAGGATGTATATGTTACAGAGAGGGGTAATAGGAATTTTAGAAAGGCTCAGATGGGAAAAAGCACAAAAAAGTTGGGAAACACTGGATTATAGGAAGAAAGATGGAATGGTGGTTGTGTGTGTGTTTTCGTATATAAAATATAGTGTCACTTTATTTGGTGTTCTGCGCAATCTAGAAGAAAATAAATGATTGGTTGCTAAAATTATGTGTTCTGAATTCGTGGCACAAATTCAATTCAGTGTTATAACAATATGACGCACTGTTATAATTTACTAAAATATGTAAAGCCTCGTTTTTTTTTTAATATTTTAGAAACTGCTGCTTTTTGTGTTGTCATTAGCTCTCTACAATATCACCTTTCACTTTATTCTGACATTTTTCTTCACATGCTGATCTTCTCAACGCCATTTGCGGTTCTTTTTTCAGTATTACTGATTTGAGTTTAGCGAGGAAAGATTGGTTGTTGCCATTCTAAAATTCTCTTGGCGCAATATGAGTATGCATGAGTTCTTTTAATTGTTTATTTAAAATGTTACTCTCTATTCAAACAATATTAAAATGAGACGAATATATCATTCAAACATTAAGAATTATATTTTACAAAATAATACTGATTCGAGAAAAGAATCACTTATTTTGAAAGCAAATGATTAAAAAAATACCATGCAACTCGTAAAATTTTTTGGGGGAAGGTAGAAGTTAATTTTTAAATAGTATATATGAACTGATATTTTTGGAGGACATGAAAAAAACATCACTTTCTGATGGGAAGAAGTTGCAAATGGCAACGACGAATATATAATTGATTAACTTATTGATATAATTATTGTTTTTTGTTTAAATAAAAGTCTTCGGTAAAAACGCTACGAACTTATTCCCCAATTTAATAAAAAAAAATGCATGAAATTAACTTCTTTTTTTATTAGAATTATATGGCAAGAATTTATACTGATGCAAATTAGCAATTTCATTTCGTATAATTCTATTTCTTTTAATATTCATTCTAGGGCAATTTCTAAATAAATTTGTCGGTGTTGTTCCGTTTCGCGGGTGCTATTTTTGCCGTATTGACATTTTTGGAAACACACTGAAAACGTACAAAGAAACTTAACTTAGTATTTTTTTAGAAGCTTATTTTTTCAATATTTAAAATATTTGTAAAAGGTAAAAAATCATAAATAATAATGGTAAAAGCAGCAATTTTTGATATTTTGTTTTACTTGGTGACATCATCCATTTGATGACATTATCACCTGCACCGGCGAAATGGAAAAATATTTACATTTTAAGCTTCAAATATGGAAATGTGGGAAATATAAGTTTTACTATTAAGTAATGAAAAAGTAAATATAACCAATGCAAAAGTATAGAAAAAATTTGTTTTAAATTATTATGTAAATAACACATGAGAAACTATTGAAGGTAAATTAGTAAACTGGAAAACTGACAAGGTTCTATTTAAATTCTAAACGAATACCTTTAAGGCCTTGGAATTTATTATAATTCACAAACTGCATTGTGATGATGATCCTCATAAATTCGATGGCGATAAGTTTTGTTACGAGTTAAACCAAAGAAGCATGTACGGAATTTTACACATTATGGAAATTTTATCTACGTGAGACATTTATTTGTATCAAATTTATCTGATTCTTATCGTTTAGATGTAAATAATAGTGTGGCTGAGCATTTATTGAACATTATTAAAATATATATGAAGTGAATTATTCAACGCATTAAAAAGTGCAAAAGGAGTCAGCTTTCTTTCTTCTTCAGCACGACAGCCCGGGGTGGGCCAAGGCTTTCCTTAGAACATTCTTCCATTGTGTTCACAGAGAGGCGACAGTTCTCCAATATGTCACTTTCAGTACTTTAAATTTCTCCTCTACACAATCAGTCCATCTGACTTTGGGCCGACCCCTAGATCTGTTTGCAATGGCCTATAGTTAAAAATTCTTGAAATCAAAGACGAGAGGTTCATTCGACAGATATTCGCAAATTTCAAGCGACATATTTTAATAAAATTGACGATGTCAGCTTCCTTAAAAAATCTGTAGAGCTCGAAATTTAATCTGTGTGCCAGCTTTCAATATATGCAAATATTATGCACATAATCATAAAAATTATTATTCTCCAAAATAAAGTTATTTTGAAGTTTAGATTATATCGGATTATTGATGAATTCCTCTAATAAATTTTCTGATAAGAAAAAACAAAAAATGTATTCGTCAACTAAATATCACACACAAAAAAAAAAAAAAAAAAAAAAAGCAAATATCTTTATTTAAAAATCCATTGCATAAAATGTTCTAAAATACTTTTGACATTGCTCTTTCAAGTCAAGTTGATTATGTTAAAATAAGTGAATTGGTGATGAATTCCTATCGCCACTATTTTTTCCAATACGAGTACGACAAACGATGAATTCAATAGCTAAATTCCCCAAGAAGCAAAAACATTTACAATACAATAAAACATAAATCTTTCTAAAATAAAAATAAAAAGCAGGAAACGGATGCAAGAGTTTTCATCTAACTATTCAGCAAGTAAAAGGTTCTAAAATGCTTTCAACATCCTTTTTGGACTCTGCAGAGACTGGTTTCCTCTCACCAACTTTCCACGAAATCGCTTCTGCATGGAAAGACAAAGGCAAACAAAAATGGCTTACTCCTCCTGTCGACGCTGGTGTTGTAGAAAGCGTCCAGGCTGCATTCTTCAGCCCAAGAGGTGTTAACCAGATACTACAGCAATTTCAAGACTAAATAGTGGCCATGTTAAAAGGAATAAATTTTACCTCAGGCAGTAAAGTTTTTTCCAACCTGCAACAAGTGCCATCTAAAACCAGGCTCTCTCGAGCATGTCCTAGACTACCTGATCTAAGTTTACAGGACCTAATACCATCTCCATTTGAAGTGATTGACTTTGTTAGAATACATGGAATCATGGACAAGATCAAGTTGTTACTAGATTATGAAGAATTTGATACAACAGCAAACACATAATTCTTTCACAATAAAAGCTACAACAAATGTGGTATTTAAAGAAATAGCTTTCGGATGTTTTGTTGAGATGTGTCAACCTAATACCATCATATGTAGCTAAAAAAAATTGTACAAGTAAGTGTTGATTCCTTACCAGTTGGTTTTTAGTCAGCGCCAAACGAGTTTAACAATCTGTAATAGGTCAGGGAAATAAACAGACCAGAAGTCAACCTGATATAGTTCTTGCGCATTTTGCTCTTGAACAGTAGCCTCAGAAGGTTACAAAAAGTAGGCTGCAAATCCTCGCAATCATACTCTAATGGACAAACATACCGGTAACCACTACTACAGTTATACAGGAATATAGTGCCAAACAACACTTTGGAGTTATTAAACTTTAGTCAGGGCGCAACTGCTCTCACAAGGCATTTCCGAATTTTAATTTGACGATCGTGGTATTGCAAATAGAGATATAAAATTCCCGGGAATTTTGGAAATAAAGCTGGAATTTTGATGTAATAAACGCAACTAATCATCTTTCGTTTAATATATTATTTTGTCTTATATAAATGAAATAAAATAATATAAATTATGAAAATATGAAAAAAAATGTCTGTTCTGTCTTCTAGTAAAGAAGTTAATTAAGTTTTACATTAGCTGTTGCTTAATCTAATCAGTTTCATGTTAAAAGTTACACATAAGCAATATTTGTAAATTCTCATTTCATGAGTAAAAGTAAAAAACAAGGAAATAAAAAACAGTGGAGAAAAACTCTATTTATTAAACATAGAAAGTTTTATACATTTTTAACAATTCAAGCACAACCAGCAAAATAAATTTTCCCTTTCTGATAACCAATTTCATAACTTATAGAGGAACTTGAATAACACTTTTTACACATAGATTGTTTTTAACATTAATGGCATAAAGGAAATGAACATTTATTTTTAACATGATTATATAAACTTAACAATAGCAGTATATAATGAAAGTGCAGATATCTGTATGCATAAAATAAAAATATACATAGATCACACGCAACAAAATAAATAATAAGCAATTTAATAAAATACAAATTTTGTTTATATACTACGAATCATAGTTCCGTCTTCCAGCAATCGTATTTGACCATACCCCTAACATACATATTAAATATATACAAACTCACTAGGTGTGTGTGTAAAAGTTTTATGCAAATAAATAATCAACAAATGACCTTCAAAATGAAAATGGACCCTATAATTATATCTAAGTTAGACTTTAAATTTTATATTTTAAAAAAAATTGTATGGTTTAAATCAAACTATTTGGATACATATATATATATTGCATGTACTGACAAAATGAAAAATTAATATTTTTACAGAAAATAAATAATGGTAAGAAAAAGGACGATTCTTTTGCTTTAATAAGTACGGTTGAAATTCTATTTCTCATTGAAAACTTACTTATGACATTTTGGTTAGTAAGATTTATAAAATATAAAAATATATATATATAGCTATTTTTGACTAGAAGTATTCAACTTAGATAAATATAGAAATTTAATTTGAAAATGTAATGGATTACTTTAAAATCAAAATGTATTGTTAAAATGAAATAATTTGTTTTCAATAAGGCACATAAATTTTAATACATGTTTCTTTATATAGTGAATGTTATTGGCTTAAATATTAAGCTAACTTATATTAGGATTTTTTTAAACAATTTCAAACGAATTAAAAACTTTTTAATTTAAAAATACATGAAGAGTAAGCAGATATTTCTTAATGACACTTATATAAAATTGGTCTTAATTTATGTTAATATTTTAAAAGAGTTTCAGAAATAACATTTCTGATTTACAAATGGTTACTGGATTATGTTACAGTAAACATATATATCAAACTAGTTTATTATTTAAAAAGCATCAAGTTTATTTTTATTAGCGAAAAACAAACGAGATGATTCTCAACTTATTCATAAGAAATTGAATTACAAACAACATTATATGTAAGTACACAGAAATAAAACACTTCATTAAGTAATTAAGCAATCTAAATAAATTTTTAGCACCATTTCAGTCTTATATAACATATATCACAAAGAACTTCACTTAACATAAATTATGTACCTAGTTCTCTACTTTTAATTAAAACGAAAATTGTAGAAGAATCAATTGGAAATATTTAGCATCTTACCAAATAATTCATTTACATTTTCAATTTTTTTAAAGATTATTTCTATATTTGAATATGTAAAAACAAACAGCTACATATTCAATAATAAGAATTTTATCTTTATTGTAGTTGATAAATAATTTTAAATAGAACATTATATTGGTTGAGAAACATTCAATAGATATTGAATCATAATTGAAATCCTTTCTTATTCATTTAAAATTCTTTTCAAGAAATTTTACATAAGACTGGAATTATTTTTAAACAGATTTTTAAAACTTACAAATTTAAATAGCAATATGTTGTATTGAATGATTTATTAAGTTAGGAATTATAAATGTATAATTTTCTAAACAAAACCTACTATTAAATTTCCAAATACACATTTGTGCAATATGATGCATAGTTTAATATATCATATTGCAATAATATGTTTTTTGCATGCATTATATCATATGCAGATATGTTTTCGATTTTTCTTTCCAAAACATTTATAAATAAAAATAGAAAATTGAAGGATAAATATTAGCTATCAAACATATATTTAGCAAGATTATAATTTCAAACAGCAACACAATAATGCTATCATTATCACATCATGAATAAAAAAATATTAATGAAAAATAAACTTATCAGTAAGGAATCAGAACACATATGATGGAAATCAAACATATAAGAAATTTACCGTTTTAAAACATAAAGGAAACACATCTAAAAAATTCCTATTGAACATTTTGTAATAGATAATTTGAAAATGAAAAACAAATTTCAGAAAAAATCAACACTTTGTTATAAAATTTAAAAGTAGAACTTCATTAAACTGCAAATAACAATTCTGTTTTAAAATTCTTTTTTTTGTGCCCCCAAAAAATGAACTCAAATAAATAAATATATATATAAGAGAATATTAGTGAAGCTCAATTCCTCTAAGATATAGAAGTACATTATCCGTCTAGAAAAACTTTTTGCAAAAAAAAAAAAAAACTTTAATAAGAAAATATAAAATATTACAGACTTTCAACAATTTAGTTGAAATATGTAATATAGTAAAACTTAATATAGAGGAGTAAATTCACCATAAATTAAAAAATTTACACATAAACTTATTTAATATTTTGTCTTTTGTGGTAAATATTGAAATATATTATTATAATATACCTTTTAAAAAAACTATTAGTGTGAATATTTTTTAATATATAATTAAATATTTATCGAATAGAAATTCAAAACATATCTTGCCAATTCAAAATGAGCCATAACTAAATTAATAAAAGAAAATGGCAACAATTAAAAAGATAGGAACTTTAAAGATAAAAATCCTGCATAATAAGAAAGTATCTCTTCACTACAATTTCAGCTGCCTTCGAGAAATACATTAGAAAAGATTAATATTATGTATAGAAAAACAAAAGGAAAAGTGTGCATTATTTTATATGACCAATAGTATATTCTGCAATGTTTCTTTTTGTTATAAAACAAAGATTTGGATTAAAAATAATAAACCTTCAGAATTATGTAGTTTACACACAAAAATAACAGTCCATCCATATATTTAATTAAAGCATATTACAAAAATTTAAGAATTTTAAGAGATGATGCTGTAACAAATATTACAATATTCTACTTTACAAACAAATACAAACTACACAAATATTTGTTCTCTAGAAAAAATTTACAAACACAACAAAGCGCAACTGTCATTCAGTAAGCGTGAATTGACACTAAGTCATACTCTTAAAAATGTTGAAAATCGAACATCACACTTGTTTTCCCAACAATGGTAAATCAAAAGGCGATATGAAATGATACAGAGGGAAAAAAATTAACTGTACAAATTTCTACAAATGAGAAAATGAAATTGATTGAAATTCCCCCCTTGGAGCCATTGTTCTTGTTTGGACACTATACACACATCTTCAGTATTCTGTACATATGTACATGCATTTCTACACAATGAAAATATGATATGATTGTAGCAGATAAAGTCTATCTCCATTTTTCCAATCTATCTTCATTTTCAAAATAATTCTAAATGTCTCAATGTCATATAATTTCAATATAGACTTTCTGTTTACATCACAGCTTTCTTGATTGAAGAAGTATTTCGGTGAGAATATTCAAGTGTAGCCATTGTATTCTCTTTCCTTCTCGTGAAGTTCGGCAGGGATGTACTGCGGTTTCTTTCTCTTGAAAAATCCAAGCTGAAAACAAAATATTGATAGATACTTAAAAGAGCAATAGAAAGGATTACACTAACTTCAGATTAAATTTGAATAGTAAAAAAAATAAGTAAAAAATAAATAAATAAAAAAAACGAACACACAATTTATGAATAGATTCATAAATATAACATTAAACAGGAACAACACTTAGATGAAGTAAATCTTTGTTACACTACACTAGCAAAAAACAGTTGCACAAATACTTGGCATTTCTACATTTTACTAAGGAGCAATAAACAAGAATACCTTAACCTATGCACACTTTGCAAGCTTAAGCATTGTAAGAGGTGAATATTCTGTCTTTTTAAGGCTACTTTTTCAAAGTATTACATTCAGATCTGAAGAAGGGTAGAAGAACTCATAAACTAAAGAATTGATCAGATAATTATTCAACTACTAATCAATAACACGAAAAGGAAGTAGGAGGTATAATTATCACAGGTAGTAATACTTGGTTGCTTTGATAGGAAAAATTATCAAAACCTCAGTTCTACACACAGTTGCACAAGGAAAAAATCACAGTATGCTATGAGTCATAGCCATAGTGGCTATAAATAAATTTATCAATAAATCTAAAATTTATGTGTATTATAAAAACAGCTGTTCTTATAATTTTTTGTTGGTATTTTTGTTTTATGAATAAATCGGATTTAATGAAGCAAAGTTGGAAAATGAATTCATATGTAATTCAAGTTAACAGTGCATTTTATTCCAATATAATTAAACCATGTTAAATTAATGATAAGTTTGTGATTTTAGATTTTCTTAATTAAAAAACATTCATTATAAAGTGAAAATATCAATAATAACTTTTAAAGCTATTGCTGATATTTTCACTAGTATATTAATATAATTTTTATTTAAGAAAAAAGATATTAAAAAATGTGACTTTTGTGACTTTTACATGTTTGAAAACAAAAATAAACTGATTTTACAAAATAATCATAAAACTATGTCTATAAAAATCTACTCATATGAAACATATGTTACAATTAATTAAAATTATAAATTAATGAGCATTTATTATTAATACACTATTACAGATGATTACAATACATTAACATAAAAAAATGATATCAGAATTTTTAATACATGCAAATATAATAATTATATACAGCCAATAAATACTAAAAAATAAAGATTATTAAAATATTTTAAAATTTATAAAAGTAACTTTGAATATAAGAAACATAAAACTGATAAATTTTCTTTAAATATTTTATTTCTTTACATTTCTCAAAAGAATTTTATTTTTGTCACTAAATAGTTATCATTATGCTCTCAAAGAACTCAAATTATATTATTTAATATACAGCTCAAATAATTTTAGTGTAAATCAAAATGAAATGGATATAGCTCATCAGAAAAGAAAATTTTAATTTTTTTATAACTACTTTTTGAGAATAAAATATGTTTATCTTAAAAAACATATTAACTTATCATATAAAAAAGTCAATGAAAATTTGATGTATGCTTGTATTTTGTTCATAATAAAGTAGTACGAATTAAGTAGAAAAACTGAGTGTATATTTTATTCAAATATCTCTCATAAGCCTTAGGTTCTAGCACCTGTAATTTCTATAAGAAATTATCTAAAAAAATAACTTTTCTTATAAAATAGACAACATTAAGCTTTATTTCAATAAAAAGGCAATCAAAGTTGGAATAAAAAATAACCAAATGCCTAAAACTTGATAGCTGACATTTGATTCTAGTGACATATAATAATGCCACTCCTTTTTTACTCAAAATAAGACATCAATATGCCATCAATATAATAATATATATATATACATATTTACGTATAATCAATTTAAAGTTTATAGAAGCACATTAGTATTACCTTAAAATTAGGCATAGATTTATTTAAAAGAAATGAAAGGAACCAGTTTGAAGAAGAAAAATAGAAATTTCGATGTGTAAAAAGTATTCTGCATCTCAGAACATGAGAAATTTGATAGAGAATATGCTCATGACGACATTTGTTCGCTTATTTTTGCAGATAGCTTTAACCAACTTCTACTGATTATTGGCAGAAGGCAATAAATGATAGATTGATGATAGAAAGACTTACTTTCCACAAGCAAAATATCAGCAGGATGAGCAAGAGAAGACCCCCACACACAGCAAGGATAATGATCCAGAGAGGGACTTCTTCAGGTTTTTGATACAAGGGAAGATCAGGCAGTGCTTTAGTAATGGCCTAAATACAACAGAAGTTTACAGTGATTTAATGTTTTCTGCGACAATCAGGACAATATAATAGAAACATAATAAAATTATAAGTTACATTCATATTGCACTAAAATAAAATATATTTACCTTTATTTATATTCTCCTTTGTTTAAATTAACTCTACATTAACTTATATATATATATATATCATAGTTCATAAATCCAATATCTATAATTGATTCTATCTAAAAATTTATCACCAAAGAAAGATAAAATATTAATATAAATACAGGAGTTTTTTGAAATTCAATAAAAGCATGTTCTTTCTAAAGTAATACTTATATCATAATAATTATGCATAGTTAAAAGCAATTATTTAGTAATAATGCATGTTATTTGTAGGCTGCATGCATGTTACTTTAATTCCCCAATTTGATTCATTATAAGGTAAGAAATTTAAAGTAACTGTCTGATCCTAGCATTTAAAAATTAAATCTTTATCAAAAAACAAGAGCTTTTTAACACCATGTTTACAGAACACTTTTCTTTGGTAGATTTTCAATTTTCTTAAGAAAATTATGAAAACCGATTGCAATACTGACTTTTTTCCATTGAATGGGATGAATAAATAGAATTGTACATAAAGTTACAATTAGAAAAGAATATACATTTTTTTAATTACATATTTTTAAATATTGTTTCATTTGTTTTGAACAAATATTGAAGTTAATGTATCTTAACATATAAACAATCATATTTTACAAATAAATAAATGACAAAAAAATTTAAATATTACTTAGAAGAAAAACAAAGGATATTAATGAGAAAAATAAATTAATGATCAAAATTATTTTTTTTAAAGTAAGATTTTCTATTTGTTACAAATTGTTCATAAATGCAATCAAATATTTGAAATAATTTTCTACTGTATCTTCAATTTTTTTATGAAAAATATACGATATGGTAGAAAATTTTTACGATATTAATTAAAATTTGAAAATTACAAGTATTAAATATTCTACCAATAAAATATATGATCCAATATTAAAAATATAATTTAACAGCTATGTGTAATTCAAATGAATTTTCCTAAATATTGAGATTCAAAATGCAATAGAATATGGTTTTCAATAATTATTACTGTCATACATTTTTTCTATTTTTAAATATTTGAAAAATAATTTCATATTGTCTCAAATACATTCAAAGAATTTTAAAAGGTAATTAAAAAAGAAAACTTAAACTTACAACAGCAAAATCATTTTTAGAATCTTGCTGAATATCAAGTCTTGGATCCAAATATATTTTGGCACGTGAAATAACATCAACTCTGTCAACAGTGGCATAATCCTAGAAAACAAGAGAAAATATTGAAAATTGAGTCGCTGAAGTATAATATATTTTAAATAATAATTTTTCACACAACTAAAACAAAAATAAATAAATCTCCATATTGACAATTAATAAAGTTTATAAAATGTGTTATTATTCACAATATTTCAATAATTTAAGATAATATGAAAAAAAAATTGTGTTCAATTTACTTCACTTGTTTGATAAACAGATTTATTGCTATATTTTTATATCAAATTAATTTATACAAATATTTAAATATATAAAATTTTCTCTTGTAAAAATGTTTAATTTATTTCTATCATCCCATTACAATGCACAATAAATATAACAATGATCTCATTTTTAATCATTTATGTTCCTTAAATTTTTCTTCCAATATTTTATTCATTAAACTGAAAAAATGAAATCTTACTATTGAATTTACAGAATGACAGGCCCATATGAAAATTAATTTATTCAGCAAATTAACACAGTGACACAAAAAATGTCTAATTGAATTAACATATCTTAATTTTTATATGATAGTTTATTATTTTGTAGTTAAGATTTTTATAATAATATAATAATAATAATATCTTACGCACACACACTAAATCCTAAGTTGAGGTTTCTTGATAAAAAATATTAAAATACCAAAAACAAAATAAAAAAAATTACTAACCTCAACAAATGTTTTACTCCACAATCTTGCTCTTATACTTATGAGAGCATTTTTATCTGGTTGTAAATCTTTGAAGATACATTTGAAAAAATGACATTTAGCTGTCCCTTCCTCACAGTCCTAAATATTAAAATAAAAACAAATATTTGAAAATATTAATTTTTTATCATCAATCAAGAAGTTGTTATTGAAATTATCATAAAATCAAAATTATTAATGACTCAAGATTAAAACTCAAATGATTTTTACCATAGCAATAAGAAAAAATTTTTCAAACATAATATAGGTCTTTTACACAATTAGTTGCCTTAATTTTTAAACATGATATAGTTTAGTAACTTTTGAAACATATGTCTGATAATAAATAAGAATAAATTATTAGGGAAGAAATTGTTGTTAAATTACTGAATTAGAGCTACCGCCTAGTTGTTGATTCCTGGATAGTAACAATAATATTAATAAAAATATAATCATTAATATTTATCATAACTTTCATTAATTTTATATATAAAAATATTATAATAAATAATATTTATGGTATTGTTTTACAGCAAAGGAGCTGTTTTATTATTTTTAATATAGCTTATTATATATTACATTTTTAAATGTGTTACACTTTTGATAACTTATGAAAAAATCCTTATCAAGTTATTTAATTTATTTTTAGTTTATTAGTTATTTTCTTAGATTGAATTTATCAGTTAAAGCCAGTTAAAAAAGTATTAAATATTCTAAGAAATATACCATAAGAAAGGAAATTTTTTGTGATGATATATTAATAGAATTAACCAGTAAAATATAGTTACATTTTTATGCATTTGCAGAAAAGTCCAGATTTTAGAATCCTGTAATATATATATATATATATATATATATATATATATGTGTGTGTGTGTGTGTGTGTGTATTTTTGTTATTTTTATTTATATTATTTAATTTGTAAGTAAAAAATTGTTCTTATAAACAATATAAATTCATGAATTCTGAGGATATTTTGTTCGCTTTTATTTTGTGTAATGAATAATTTATCTCCAAAGTTAAATGAAATATTTGATGAAAATAGTACAAACACAAAATTCAATTTTTTAAAAATAAATTAACTGGATGCATTTATTTCAAATTAATTTAAAATAAGATTCGATTGAAATGAAGTTACGTTCTAGTTACGTTTTAAATCAAATTATAAAATACACAAATTCGGCAGAATAAATAACTAAATGAGAGAGAGAGAGGAAAAATTCCATAGTAATCTATTTCAAACGCAACTGAAAAAACAATGCATTGCAACAAGAGTCTTATTTTACCATTGTTGCTATGGTAAGTGTTCTAGGATCCAATCTGATTTCTTCAGGAGCATGCACTTCATTTGTTTCTCTTTTCACTCTGAGGTTTTCTGGTTTATTTGATTCAGTTTCCAATTCTCGAAGGTAGGGGTCATCTCTTTTGACCTGAAACAGAGAATGAAAATTGACCCTAATCAAAATATACTGGAAAAGTGATGCCAGTAATTATCACATAAATTATTTATAGAACATTTAAAAGATATCAAGCACAAATCTACAATTTTCATTGTAATTTGATGCATATTTTATTTTTTAAATTATTCAAGTAAAATAAGCTACCAAATATGATAATTCAACAATAAAATACTAATATAATTGCCCAGAAATAAATACAACTTATCAAATACTTTGAGTTGCAATTTGTTTCTTATAATTTCAAACTTATCAATTTGATATGTTTGAAGGGAGTCCTTTGTCATTAGGAGGACTAACTAGACAAAATTGCATTTAAGAAATATTTAGCAAAGCATCTACTGCAGTTAACTTTTAAAGCAATAATTTATTTTATTAAGTACACTAACAAAAAAAAGAGTAATAAAAATAATAAAATAACAATTTACAACAGTTTCCAACAATCTAAGCCGAGAGAAAATGGGTTCATACCTGTAATCGAAGAGGATTGATGATATCTTGATCAATTACACAATAACCATTTCCTTGAACCTATCACATATAAAAAAAGTTATTTTTGTAAATTTACCAAATCAATTTTTCAATTAAAAAGAAATTTATGTATGCACATACTCACAGCACTATAATATAACAAAATACAAAAATTAATTTAAATTTTATGAAAGTTGCTTTTATAGTATAAAATTTTTTATTCCTTTTGACTTACCACTCATGATAGATTAATTACACCACCGATTCAACATTTGCAAAAGTATAGAATGTAGTAAAAAATTAAAAAGCAAATTTACCTAATTAATAACATATTTAAATTACCTTTGGAGATTCCATCAAATATAATAGCCATTTCCCATATTTGCTAAAAGTTTCTGTTTGATAGGGCCACTTAATATGAATTTCAACTTCCTTAGCTTTCCAAGGTCCATGATTAATCAACTAAAATAATGTCATGAAGATTAAAACATTTAATTTGAAATATATAATTTTACACAATATTTACATTAGATATAAAGATAGGAAAAAAAAAAGATCTCATACAATGTATTCACAATTTATACTTTATTATACACTTTAAATTATACAATCAACTCCCAATTATCAGCGAAATTGTTACAACTTTGAAGATAATCTGCAAAAATTAAACAAAAAAATAGGCAGTAAAGCAACACTTAATATTTGAAGAGCATCATTATTTTTTCTTAAAATTACCAAAAAATTTATAAAAAAAGTTATTCAAAAGTTGTGTCATCACAATGAAACGATTTTTATCAAGAAATGAAGATTTTCTAAAAATTAAGACATTACAGATAATTGTGGGTAAAAATTACATAAAAAATTTCTGCTTAATTTCTTAATAATTAAATATTTCAATTATTAAAGAATTTAGCTTACTAAATATTTAGTATAAACAAAAACTCATATTTTTATGAATTTTATACACAAATTTTATTTTTAATGCAATCAGTTCATATTTTCCTACCAGCACTGAAGTCTTTACAGAATTTAAAACTTAATTAACTGTAATAGTTATCTGCTGATTACTATATTTTTTACTTAATTTTTTTACTTTTCTCTAAAAAAAAAAATTTGAAACTAAAACCTGATTTAAATTTTTGTCAACCCTGATCGAAAAAAGAGTGATGGTTTTCCTCAAAATTATATATGTGATTATTACCTTTAAAAGAACCTCCTTATTTGAAATTAATATAAACAGACACAAAATGCTCGTGTACAGAATAGGACATAGTCATTAGTCTGAGCAAATCTTACAAATTCATAAAAGTAATTTGAGATTAGCTGGAAAACATCTAGATTTGAAAATATGCATTGAGACAGATTAAAAATTACACATAAGTTAAAGAGGTATACTTCTATATTAAAAATGAAAGGAATTAAAATAAATGGACTAATTTTAATATTTTATTCTTATTAAAGAATTTAAATTTACTTACATAATATCTTTTAAATTAATACTGCAAAATCTAAATTTTTATAATGACTAAGGAATTTAAACAAGGATGTACTCAAATCATAACCATATAGTAAATGCTTTTGAAAAACATCATAAAAATGTAATTAATATACAAATAAATAGAATACAAACATGATAGCAGGTAAGCTCAACTACATTTATTTTAGACATTTTCAGTTACATAAATGCAAATTTTCTTTGCTTACATATTCGTAGCAAAAGAAATTGTTCAAAACTACCAATGTATAAGCTTAATGTATGCTAAACAGTATTATTTGCATGAAACATTTGGTAAATTTAAATAAAGTATTCTATATTATAAACTAACATTTATATTCCATATTCAACAAGTTATAAAATATGGTACCTCATATGTATGTATAATGAGACTTCCGATATCTTCTCCAGTTTTCATTTCATTTTCTTCAACAACATGTTCACCATAAACAACTTGTTCAGGATTAGAAACACTAAAAATTAATCATTCTTTAGTTAATTCTAATTTAACAGTTTAAAAAACTAAGACAAAATTATTTAAATACAAAAAGGTCAAATAAATATAAATCATGTTATTTTAATTTAAAGATAAATGCCACTTATTTTTCAAAGTAAATGAAGAATATTTAATTTTGTATCCCTGGCCTTGATGGTGTAATTTTACACTATTAATGAATTTTTATAGTTAAACTGTTTTACAATAACAAACTTTGAATGTATTTTGGTAATTAATTTTAGATTATTTAATTACACCTTACTAATATTAAAATGTTTTTAGATGCAAGGTGATAGGAAGTTTAATATGCTATTAAATGGTATGCTTGTAAATATAAAAGTTATGTGTTATATCATATTTCTAGAACACATTTTTTTTCAATATCTTTTCATGTTTCGATTGAAGATTAGCATCTTAACAATTTATATTCAATAAGCACATGGACTAATATATATATATATATATATATATATATATATATATATATATATATATATATATATATATATATATATTCTAATCAATACTGTTATGCAGTTAAGGAATTTTGAAGTTTAGAACATACCCTCTAAGTTCCAACTCAGCTACTCTCACAATGTCAGCAATCAAAACAAAATCATCTTCAGGTGCAACCTCAATGCTAGTCCTGAAAAATAAATTTGATTAAATAAAAAATTTAAATACTTAAAATTAATTATGAAACATAAAATATTTTCTTACTCAGAGCATCTTTTAAAAGATTATAAACTTACAGTTTTATAAAATATTTAGTTTGAAATTTTACTAATTATTTCAATATATTTAATTAGCCAAAGGGGAATTATTAATTAATAAAATTAAAAAAAGTTAACACTGACAGATAAAGTTCTTTGTTTACAGAAAAATAAAACAAAACTTACGTATTTGCTTTTAACACAAATTTCAACCGCTTTTCTTCATCAGAAACATTTCTTGGGCTGAATCTTATTTGAAATTCAACCTTAAAATTTGTAAAAAACAGAAAATGACATATGTTTTCAATAACTATAAAATTCATAAATATTGATAGAACTTAGATTTATAATTTGAATAAAGCAAAGCATATTTAATTAAAGAATTTTTTCTTATAAACTTGGAGAAAATGAATTTAAGAAAATGCTCCTATCTTGCATGGAAATATTCATAAAAATGATATTAAATTCTTTATTAAAAATCGTACATGATATATTTATTTTCCCTAAATAACTTATAATTTTAAAGGACATCTTAAGGACAATAAAAACCTGAGTTTGAATTTCATGGAATCTTATGAATAGAATATTCAAATGGTGATAATGAAATATATGCAAAATATGATTTAATTTCATGGCTAACAAATATCTGGGCGAATCTGTAAATCTGCTATTTATTTTTTCTATTTACATGTATAAAAAATAATTCTCTGCCAAAAATTATACATATTGACAATAAAAACAAGATTACAAGTAATCAAACAAGCTCGTTTAATTTACATAAAATACAAAAGTTAACATTCTTTGAGCTCACTCAATACATTACAAGAAACAATTTTTCTCATCAGTTTTTTTCCCTGTGGTAACACATTTAAAATTATGAGTGACCTAAGATATTCATTATTGCTTTTCTCAATAGATATTATATTTTAGAAAGTAAATTTTAAAACTAAAATAAGAACAAGATGCATTTATAACTGCTTATACACATCAAAATCGTGGTAAAATCAAACTAAAATTAGGATTTAAACAGATGTACTTTTTCTTAATCCATATTGACTTAAATATGGGAAGAAAGACTAATGAAAATACATAATTTAACTAGGTAGATTTATTTCAAATAAATATAATTAAATATTTTAAGATAATTTAGAAGAGCAGTGTTTTCAATAATTAAAACAAACATTCTGGGAAAATTTTTTAAAAAAGAGTGAGAAAACTTTTTAACAATTCTTTGAAGAATCAAGGAAATTTAATTGGTATCTGAAAAACTAGATCAAGTTAACATAATTTAGCTAGTTCTAAAAGACAATAAAGCAAGAAATTAAAAATATGTTACTTACAAAACCTTTATTCAGTGGGTTACCAATTTCACATTTTAGCAAAGTGTTGTTATGTGGAACACATTCAATTTGTTCTCCTTTCTGAAATAAAACCAATAAAATGTATATTATGCATTTCATCACTTTCTAAAAATTATCCACCAATAAACAGTAAAAACTAGCTAAATTCATAATAATGTACACAAAAGAAATCTAAAATAATAAGAGAAATTTGTGATAATGAAAAATTTGTTGTTAGTTTTGATGAAATAAATAGATTGAGTCTTGTGGATAAAAAACCATAATTATATTATAAATTATTCATAAGGAAAAAAATGTTTAACATCAAAACATTTTTGTTGAATTTAATGATTATGCTCTTTATAACATTAAAATAAAGTACTTAAAACTATTTACTCCAACAGTGTAAAATATTTTGTACATAATTTGTAATAGAATTGATACCAGCTATTTAAGAGTCAAAGAAAACCACATACAATACCTAAAATTAATTTATTAAATAGTTATTTAAGAAGCTCACAAATTTAATAATTTTGTTTAAATATTAATTAAAAAACAAACATATTGCACTATTCCAAATTAAAATATATAGTAAGTACAGAAAAACTACTTACTACAACTTTACGACCAATATAGCTGACAGTCTTGGGATGAGTAATATACAGAGAAGCATCATAAGCAGGTTCTTTATGATTATAGAGAACTATAGAGAGATTAACTAACTGTTGGCCTAAATGTAGAACAGGAATTCCATTTTCTTGTCTTAATAAAAAAATGAAAATTATAAAGATCTTTAATTTCTCAAAAATGAGAACTATATCAAAATTTCATTTCTTTTAATTTTCAACTCTCATTTCAAATTATAATCACTAGTGTGTTTATAGGTGTATCAGATAATATATTTTTCATTAAATAATGTTAAGACATAAAAGATAAGTTTCAATATGAAATTTAGATGATACCATAAAAAAGGACAACATATTTTTTTAACAAAAATTAATAAATTACTTCTTAGTTTATTGAAATAATATAAGTAAATTCTAATGTTAAAATCATGTTTTATTCAGAGAAACAATTTTAATTCAAAATCTGGCTTGAAATGCTTTTTTCATTGTTTAATTCTTTATAACTTGCTAACAAATTAATTTTCAGCAGGCAACTGCATTGGCTTCAAAGAGGGTCAAGCATTTGAATGGCTGAGGATATGACGGGGGAGCCCATAACTTTTAGAGAGCGCATCCCCAGGCGATGGATAGAAAAATGCCTTCATTGGTTTCCTTTGGGTGGTAGAGAGAAAATAAAATACTCTCTGCAGACCAACAGGCAGAAGTTCAACCCCATTGGGGCTCAAGTAATTTTTTCCCCATGAATTTTCAATTTTCCTTCTTAATTATATTTAATCTTAAAACTTATCATGTTAAATAAACAATTCAAGTAACTCAAAAGGAATTAGAAATTTGTCTAGTAAATTCTTTAAGCTAATTTAACTATGAAATTATTAGCACTCATTAATTGCAAAATTAGTAAGAGTAATTAAATAGAATACAATTTCATTATAACAGGAAGAATAGATAGTATAAGCAATAAATAACATGTAAAATAATGCTAATAAAAATTAAAATGCAAATTTTGGGGAAAAAAACCCCCCATTAAATCTTACTTTGGAAGGTTTAATTCAGCAGTAATATGCAAATCAGATTCACATATATCATTGCTACCACAATCTTTCAAGAATTTAGCCTGATAAAAGTAAAAATAGAATTAAAATATAAATTTAAATCTAAATTACTTAACAGAAATAACTCTATTAAACAATTTTCTTAATTTTATCTTTACATTTAGAATATATGTTAATATAAGAGCAATAATCTATCGAATAAGAACAGAAGATAGTCTAAAATATTGATAATTACATTAAAAAAATAAATACTTTAACATTTTAAATAAAAAATATTTTTATTTATTATACTATTGCTTTTATGAAACATGCTAAGAATTAATCCTTAAGTACAGATGTCAATCAGTTAAGGAAGACACTATAAATGGATAACTTAAAATTTAAAATGTTTAATATGAAACGATTAATTAATTTAGATATTTCTCTAAAATTCTTTTTATGTATAAAATGAAATTAAAGCAAAAATTTAAAATCTTTCACACAAAAAGTGAAATATTTTAAATTTTTAAAGATTATATCACATTTATTTCATTTTAAAATAATAAAAATACAAAAATTAATTTACAATTTTTAAATACAGTTTACTAATTTGTAAAATGACGAATGAATTTCTATTCAATATTTCAATAATTTAAATTTGACACCCAAAAGAAAAAAGTCAAATACTTAACCTCATAAAAATAGTAACTAAAACCAAAAGAATTGTTAACTATAACATGGTATAAGCAGTTCCCATGTTCTTACCTTGAATAAGAAATTTTTTTAAATATATTATTTTTTGGTAAAAAGGTATAGTCATTATAATAAAGAAAGTTTCATTTAAATATGAATTTTAAAATAAATGTTCAGATTCAAAACATAAAAGTGCCAAATCTTAGCTTTTGTTATCAGTTTCTTATTTTTTAAGTTTTAAAAATGCATTCAACAAGGTGCATTAAATAAGTAAATAGAACCAGGCATATTAATAATACTGGGAATAAGGATATTTAAATTAAATTCAAATGTGTATAATATATGAATAAAAAAATAAAAAGATTTACCTCAAATATTTTAGATGCTTCTTGTTGGTTCAAAATAGGATACATATTGATATTAGGTATATTTTCTCCAATTTTTGCCATTTGAGGTATTTTTTGAATTAATGTATAAGTAAGTTTAAATTTTATTGGAGTTTGGATGTCAGTTTTTTCCTAAAAAAGAAAAACATATTAATAAAGAAATTATTTCCATACAAACAACAGATGCTATGCAAATTCTATCCATATAAAAGTTAAAAAATACAGGAATAAACATGTATTACTTGTATTTAAAATGTCAAAGCAATTAAAAATAATATTTTATAACGATTTTTGTTAAATAATGACAACACTCTCTACAAAATATTTACGGAATCAAAATTGTGCATAATTATACACAAAAATATGTATGAAAATTGCAACTTGTCCCCAATTAAAAAATATCTAAACACATATGAAGACTCATTGTTAAAAGTGAAAAGCTTACAAGCTTGTATGATGTGATCAATTACAGGGTTAAAAAATTATATTAATATCTGAAGCTTTTAAATAGCACAATAAAAAAGTAAACAGTGAGAACCAGATGATTGTAGCCTCTAAAACAGTACTTTATATACCTATAGTGATAAAATAATTATGATGGTACACTGCTGTCTTCAGAATTAAAGAAGATAATCTACAATGGTGAATTTCGATTGTTCTGCTTTTTAAGCAATGAGGGTGTGTTTTAATTTGAATGTCACTTCATGGTCATTTTTTTAAAAACAGGCTGATTAGATAGGTAACTACAGTTTAAGGCAGATTATGAACTACTGTAAATATTGAAGCATGGGAATCAAACCCATGAATTTAAAGCGATGGAGGATGAATAGTAAGTTTCTGCAATATGACATTTTACGAGTTATTTGAGTTTCATTCATTACAAAATTGTATTCATTTGATTATTATATATATGATGGTAATGTGTGCAACTGTACACACAAAATAATTAAACCCTTTAAAAATAGAAACAGAAAAATATTTAGAGTTTTGAAACTTAAAAAGACAAATAAAAATGTGACATCAATTATTCATATAAAAATGCTTAATTATCATAACTGGGATGCATAACTGAAATTATACCTCATATATTCTGATAAAATATAGAATGTAATGGGTGTAACTGTACACACTGAAGAAATGAACACACAAATTACTATATTAAAATACGAGTCAACTTAAAGGGTTACATTTAAAGTTAAAAAAATATATAATATTGAGAAAAAATATTAAGAAAAAAAAAAAATCTACCTTCAAGTAAACAAGTTGACGAGAACAATGGGGATCATATAGAGATCTAACTCCACGTATTATTATTTCTTTTTCCACTATATTTGGGGTTTCAGAGTCCAATGAGGATTTAAATTTCACTCTATAATACTTTTTACCAGTAAATGTTTCTGCTTCAATTCTGTATCTGATTTTGATGTATGATCCGTGCGATAAAACAGAAGAATTGAATTGGAAACAAGCTTCAAAAGAGAAACTAAAAACAAAACAAGAAAGAAAATTATTTAAAAACTTCAATGCAAGAAAGAAAAAGAAAATTTACAGTAATAAAGAAAAATTATATATTTTCATAAAAAGCTACATACGGCAATTATTATTATGGTGATCATTATTCATAAATAATATTTTTTATATACTCATAATTATTATCTTTCAAAAAATTTTAAATAAAGCATTTGAGCTTCAATGATTGCTTTTAATATTAATGAATCAGCAATGTAATGAAAATAAAAAAACTTGTTATTTATATTTAAGGATATTTTTTGCCCATAGATTATGAATATTCTAATTTTCCATAATTCTTGACTCTAGTATTAGGTATCGCATTACAGTACATTTTGTGAGGTAAATATATCTCAAGATTTAAATCAATCACTTGATTGATTGATTTTAATTTTTTTATTTAAAAATAAGTTGCAGTTATTAAAAATATGCAAATTAAAATTCTTACCATTATTATAAAGTAAAACTGAAAGTTTTAATTTCAAGAGATATTTTTATAATTATCATGAATAAGAGTACACTGATGTTAAAAAAATTATTACAAAATAACTTATTAGAAGAACAATTATATTTTTAATAAATAATTAAAAATAGAAGCAAACTTAATTTAAAATACTTTCCACAATTATTTACCTTTCTCATTTATAGTAAGTAATAAGTATGAAGGAAAAACTTCAATTTTTACTCTTTGTAATTTCAATCCACTAGATTGCTGATAAAATTAATACGAAATTACTTAAGAGGAAATACATATTCATTTAAATACCTATAATTATGTAGAAAATAATTTTATTAAAATAAAGTAAATGTTCAAATTCTAAATTTTTAATTTCAAAATTTAGTGATTTTGTATAATTGTATCGAAACATATTCGATTACTTTCAGGCATAAAAATATCATGGGAAATAAAAATCAAGACAAATAATCAAAAAAAAGGACTTTAAACAAAATGCATATAACATACCAGACTAATGAAGAATTTTGATCTTCTAAACAACCCTTCACTTTGGGATCAATGCTTGTTATATTACCATCAACATGAGTGATAATATCAATTATAGGCCGTGACCTAACAGAAAATTAATGAATAAAACAATCTCACAAATAATCAGAATATATAATATACTAAATTAGCTGAGCAAAATCTTACCTAAGAAGAACAATACTGTCACTTTCATAAGCTCCAACCAATAAATCTGGATAGCCATTATTATCTAAGTCCATTCCTCCAGATAAGGAATAACCAAAAGTTCTCAGATCTCGCTTGCTTCGAGCTTCCTTTGCAAGATCTTCAACTCTTATAACTTGTGACGGTTCTGTAATGAGTCCATTTTCTGAACCTAAGTAAATGTAGACAGCACCTTTTTCATCATAAGGTGCTCCTATAGCCAGGTCTATTGAGAAGAGAAAAAGAGATGGAATATTTGCACCAATTTCAAATTATCATAAAATCTACACACACCAATTTACCTTTACAAAATACAGAAATTTAACATCATTATTAATAGACATTTTAAGACAAATTTATTTAAATTACAATGAATCATGACACCTGATCAATAAAAAGGAATTTTTTTTTTTTAAATAAGATTAAACAGAGTATTAAGTTTTAAAACTGAATATGTAGATATTAAATATATTCTAGGAACATAACAAAATAAATATAAAAAGTTTTAAAATAGCTCCAGAAAATATGCCAAATAATCAAAAAGTAACTTTTACCTGGATACCCATCTTTATTTACATCACCAAGATTTGCCAAGGCAAGCCCAAATTGAGAATCTGACTTTCCAGTCAATTTTATTGGTTCAGTGTCTTCAGCTATACCCTAGGTAAAAGGAAGCATACTATTTTATTAATTTGCCTCTATCCATTTACTTAATAATATATAAATTTAAATTTTTTATTTGAAAGTACAAAAATTAATTTTTTTGTGTCTAATGTCTTATTTTAGATCTTTAATATCCCCCCCTCCATTTCAAATAAATTTAATAATTGTGAATTAGTTTTATTATAAGTGAAGGAAAATTTGATTGTACTGTGAATCAAAGAACTTAATATTCACAATATAGAGAAATAAATTGTTTATCTAAAATATGCAATTAAATATCAACATACATTATTTCTTACAAATTCTATAAATATTCAAAGCATTTCTAAATTTTAAAAAATCCAAAATTCACATATTTAAAAAATGCAAAAAACAATGACAATTTTAATAAAAATAAACTGGATTTTAAATATTACAAAAGCATTTTCACAAATAAATAAAAATGAGCTTACATATTCTGAATTCATATAAATATAGACAGCTCCCCCAATTCCTTTAGAATAATAAAATGGACAACCAACAACAAGATCTAAATAACTGGAAGAAAAAAACTAGGTTGTAAATAGCTTGAAAGCAAATATATTTTCTTCACATAAACAAGACAAAAATAAATTGGAACTTTTAAAGAAATTTTAGATGTATTTTTCTTGATATATATGTTTAAACATCATTTGCAATCATTAATGTTTGTATTTTATAATAGCTTTCCATTAATATTTTTGCAAAAGATAGAAATGATCCAACAAAATGTGAAAAACCAGCTGAATGAATGATATTGGTCACATGAAACAAAATTCATTAATCACATTTTATTTAATTTAATAATGGATTTTTGTTTTAATATGTATTAATCACACTAAAGTTTCCCTTTTTATAATGATTTTTAGAATCAGTAGATTTAAAATCTCATTGTGATTCTTCAATAGATTAAAAATGTTTTAACTGTAGTACTCAATAAATCAGACAAGAACGTTTACAATGTAAAGAAATATAATCAATATAATTTCAAAATACTATAGACTCCAATGGATACATGTGACATTAAAAAATAACATATTTAATAATTAATTTTTCATAAGTTGCAGAATGCTTGTTTATACAATAAACTTCTTGTTTAAAAAAAAGCATATAGCTCTTTAGGAAAAAACAATACAAAATTGTTCACTATAGTTAACTCAGCTTGAGAAACATATCTTATTAAAAACACTGTATAATTATGATGTATATAGAGATGTGCATCTTTGTGCGGCCAGTAGTGTCTTTATCTGCAATCCTGGGAATAGGTAGAAGGAAATTTCTATTATAAGCCCTTAACATTGCTCAATTTTTTGGTTTGAGTTGCTCACTATTGATATGTGTTAGCTTTCCATTCAGAATGATGCCTCATTTGGTGATGTCTGGTTTAACACGAACAGTCGCAATGCTATCCAGTATAAGGATATGTGGTCGCCTGATGGTGATATGATCGGGATCTCCATTCTGCATCAAATTGTGCAACTTTCTTGCATCCACTGGATACATTTACAATGGATAGCCTCCCAAGTCAATATCTATGGAAATGAGAGAGTGACTGTCCTGGTTAAAAGACATGCTGCTGGTCCACCTCCAACTGATGCTACTCTCAACTACAGTGAGTTGCATTTGATTCGAAAAAGAGGTGTCTGAGTTATCTGGAGCATTTCACCTGATCATAATTATTCTGGTGCTGGTTTAGGTAATTCCATTGCTTTCAAGGGTTCTAGAGCTGACCAGACTACATACTCTAGGTTTGCTAGTGGTCAATTTGATGGTAAATGTAAGACCTATCCTATCTGCTGTAAATGCATAGTCCAGGCTATCCTCCATCTGTGTCTAGGATTTATTAAGGATGATTTCCTTTAGAATCCCTAGCTGTTTCTTGGTTTTGTGAGGATTGAGGGGTACATGAATCTGGTGTAGCAATACTACCATATATGGAATCAGAGATGTGTGACAACAATACAATGTACATGTTTATGTGGCATACATTTATATATTTCTTTTATTATAACATATGTAAAGTATAATTTCAATTTCCTATTACTACTTAGTTATTTAATGTGCATTAATTTTTAATATGCACAATCCTATAAAATAAACAATACTTTTAACCATTATTTCACTTGTTTAAAAATTCTTCATTTAATTCAGTTAAATTACAAATCTAATTTTCCTGTATAAAGATAATGATTCACAGGCTTTCTAATGCATTCAAACTACAAATAACACAAATAGAAACAATTAAGTTTTAAATTTATGATCTATCAGATAGTCTCTTTGTAGTCTTCAATATTTGACATATATAAAACAGAACTTTTATGACCAGACTACATATTCTATGTGATATTAACAATAAAATATAAAAAAGTGTCATGTATCTAACAATGATCACTGTGATTTTAATATTAAATAGTCTTGGATTAGTTATTTTTTTGGATAATCACATTTCACAAAGGTTGGTTAATTTGATCAGCAACTACAATTTAAAGTGAATTGCAGATTATTGCAAGAGCAATAAATGTCTTATGAAATATTTCAGAAAAACTATAAAGAACACAAATTTGTATTCAATTCAAAATATCTTCCTAAAAATAATTTTTAAAGCAATTTAAGAAAGTTAATTATTGCTTATTCATAGAAAATATTTTATTTTTAGACATTCTTTCAACATATTGCTGCCACTAAACTATATCAATTAAAAGCAAATAAAAACCAGAAATTTGATTTCAGTAATGAAATAAATATTTTCATGGTATAAATTCACAAATTTGCGCAAGAAAAATATTAAAAAATAAACAGAACTTTGTTCTTTTAGCAATTTATTATTTTGTGAAGAGAAACAGATTTTATAATTCAGTAAAAATAGAGGCTAGTTAAATATATTTTTAAATCTAAGATATAAAGGAAAAAAATTGACTACTTACCCATCACTATTAAGATCAACGGATGCTAAAGAATAACCATATGAAGAAGCAAACTGTTCCCCGTTTAATACTAATTCAACTAAAAATATTGTATCTCTGCCTTTTTTCTTAAAGAAAACAACTTGACCAGTACCATTTCCACGAGGAGCCCCTCCAACAAAAGATGTTTCATTACCAAAAAATTTTCCAGATGTCACAGACATACCTGGAATAAAATTAACAGTAAGTATTGAAAATATAAAATAATTTGTATTTCAACAATAATGAATCAATGTTAAATGAATCGTAAACTTTAAAAAAATAATGGACGTGTATAAGTTTTAAAAAAGCTGTAGAGAAATTTGTGGTATATAGTTATTGAAGTGGTTCTTTTATTTTTGTTAACCTGTCAGAAAATACTGAAATTTCAAAAAAATTCATATAAACTTATATTAGTTTGTGAAATGTTCCCATTTTTTTTATGTTCAGTCATTAATACATATAATTAAAGGAATATTTTTAACTTAAGAATAACTTTTCTAAAGTCTTACTTAAAATAAATAATCAAGTAGCTCTTGGTGCTAAAATTTTAGCATTTGTAAATTACAATAATTTTTATATGTAAGAATCATTTATTATTTTCCTGAAATTTCCATTCCATAATCCTCATTAAAATAGTGACATTTAATAACAATTTTTTAGAAATAAACTTACTTGAAGAATTAGTTACTTCAATATTAATAAAAGACAAACAAGAAGCAATTTCATTTAAACTCATTCAATATTTAATTTTAAATTGCATTCTTTTTTTAATTTCAGTATTAAAAATATTGACAGATTTTGATTAATAAAGAAAGTATCTTTATACTAAAAAAAGTACAAATATACCTTTGATTAAATATGCATAAATTTGATCGCAGTTTTAAGCGAAAATTCTTAAATTAAATAAATGGTATATGAGCATGATGCCACAATTTTTATGAGAGAGACTATGAAAATGCTCTTTTAGAGTCATTTGTATTTATAATTTTTACTTCACATATTAACACTAAACAACTAAGAATATTTCAACTTTGATCTCATATAATAATTTAACATCATTATTACTAACAAGATTTGTCGTCAAGTTTGTTATCATAATGATTTTTATACAAAATTTTATCAATGCAGGTCAAAATAATGTATCAAATGCATTTCACGTCAACACATCTTGTAGAATAGTTTCATGAGCAATTATCGAAAAAATGTCAACAAAAAACAAAAATCTTTTGATGGATGTTTTATTTCTATATTTTCCTCTTTCTTGAGAGGGAAATATTTTAAATGAATCAATTTGTTGAGAACTTATTTTAACATTTCTTTAACATTAGATTTTTTATGATCACAAATGACAAAATATATAACTAGTGAATACTTGCTAGAGAACTCTGATCGTTAAACAATTTTCTACTAGATGGTATCCCGATAAATTTTGTTGTCTCTCAAGAAAGTTAGTGACATATTTTTTCAGCTCTATAAATGTTAATTATTAGTACACAATTTGAATTATGCATTAAGTTTGATTATTTCTTTCTATTGAAAGAGATTTGTAACGCCTTATTTGAACTGATATATTAGTTTGTTGTGAGCATGAGTTATGGGAAATAATTGACAAATCTGCCATTAAGTAAACATGATTGTCACAAACCATAGAGAGTGAGAGAGAGAGATACTCCAGTTATCTATCTCTGTCTATGGTTTTCTCTCTCTTAAGCTTGCATTGTAGAAGGTTGAGAGCTGCCCTTATCGTCCACCTGTTGCAATTAATCACTCATGTGTCAAAGAAAGTGTAATAGACACTTGATCTAGGTAGTTAGGCTTCTAAAGACGTTATTTTATATATTACTTTGGCCTCTATTTCAGGTTAACAGGTGATGTGTTGTGAACCTCGGTGAATTAATGGGTGTACATGGATCATAGGATTGTAAATCTGCTGAGTGACTTAAACATGAAGGCCACTTCAGAGATGTACCAAAAGTGTACCTTGTCAGCATTTTGGACATCATAAGCACAACTTGTGCTCAATGGGCTTTAGACAAATTCTTTTGCAAAATCAAAGATCCCAAAATTTGAAGTATGCACAAAAGGTGATCATTTGTAAGAAATGGAGATAAAAAATAGCAAAATTTCGTCATATAGATGTCTTGAAAATTTACTAACGTATTTAATTTGCATGAATAAAAATTTTTTATATTACTGAAGAATAAACAAAGGAAAAAGGACTAGTGCAGCTTTATTTCTTTACAAATATATTTAAAATGATACTTCAATTATTTAACTAAATTTTTTCTGCCATTTAAGGTAAAATTTATTTAGAACAATGATTAAGAAATTGAATGATACATTAATTATATTTTAGACTGTCATATTCTGATCTTTATATTTTAAAATGGCATAAAATTTAGCTCAGGAAATAAATAATGAACAAAGTACAATTGAAACACAAAAGCTAATATCTGAAGAATTTTTACATAGAAAAATTAACGACAATAATATAAATAATGAGAATATTTTATATAAATATTGTTTATTTTACCTAAATAACTATACTTCTCAACTGCTGCACTATCATCCAATAGTGGACCATAGCGCCATGTTATATCAGCACCTAGTTCAAATTTGATGCTATTGGTAAATATTGTGCCTCTCCAAGTAAATGGCCCAGGAGTACCAATAATTAATCGATCATCCTATACAATACAAAATTTTCAATTAAAATGAAATAAATTTGAAGTGAAACACAAATTCATTTTTATAAAATTAGCTTTTAAAACTGAAACAAATATATAATGAATATAGATGTTAATCACCACTACATTCCAATAAATATTTAAATTTTACAAGATTTTCTTTTTGTAGAAATAACATCGTGTCACATCTGTAATTATTTGTAAAGATTTTTCTAAACAGAATATTTCAAAATTAAAATATTTTTGAAATAGTCAGAGAATTTTATAAGCAGTTTTCTTTCAATAGGCTAAGTTTACTTTCTTTCAACCAAAATATAACAATATTTCTGTACAAAATAGAATTTATTTTGGAAGCATTATTCCACAAACCCATTTTAAGGTAAAACTTTAGAATTTTTGTTCATATTTTTATAAGAAATGACACACACACACACACTTCAAATTTGATAATTTAAATTCACAGTTTCATTGCAAGTCTGATATTTAACAAGAGTTCAACTTGTTTTAAATTAATAGAATTAAAATGGCTTCACCTGGCTTAACTTTGAATGATTCATACAATTTTAGCAACTAAAATCAATAAGTCAACATTATAAATAATAATAATCTAAGTCAGAAAAAATAGAGTGAAGAACAGCAGACACTATGAATTTGAGGGATAAATTTGTTTTCTTAAATTACAGCTTTTATGTTAATCAAAAGACAAGTTATTACAGGATAAAAATTACACTGAAAAGATAATTTTATCAACACAAAAGAACAAAAACTTTAATATGAATAAGGTAATTTTAAACATCTTTAGTAAATTAAATACAATGATTATGAAATAAAGAAGTAAATTATAAATTAAAAAGATAAACTCGTGATTTTAAATGCTTTACTGCATTTAGTTATCTTTTGAGTTCAGTTAAAATAAGGGAGGATAACTTTTCATGGTTAAAGCAATATCAGTAATAAAGCTGCAGGACTGCACAGATTTACTTTGATCCATAACAAATACTAATAGGAATAATTCTAATTACATGACATGCATACTTCTGATATATCAGCACTTGTACCAGCTTGGCAATAACCAAATTGCTCATGTGCCTTCGCCACTGGCCGCCCCACACAAGGCTCCCAGATGTTGTCTTTTGTAAGCTCTTGATCCAGGGAGTAACACACACCTAGACCCCACTGGTAGTCTGGGCCTCTCTTGATAAGACGGTGAGCACATGCCTACACACAATAATAAATATACAAAATTAAGAAAAAACACATTCATTGCTTTCCATAGCACATGGGCCTTAATTTTACAACTTACATCAATAAATAAGAGAAGATTAATATATCTAGATTTAAAAGCATTAAGTTGCCTTACAGACATAATGCCCATAAATAAATCAAAATAAAATATTGTCTACAGAAACAAATTAATAGTGTTTTATTTACAATGTAAAATACTTGCTTTATAGATTGCCAGGCACACCAATTTATATAAATGAATACAGCACATGAGAAAAAATATAATTTTTATTACCAATACAAAGCCTCCAGGACCTTGACTTTTCACAGTAACACCCAGCCATTGATCGTCTCTTATTACTTCATCCTCAGCAACTATAATAAATAAATAAATTTAAGATTAAATTAAAATGGTTTTTACTACTAACCACTTCAGAATAAATGACAATATCACAGTGAAACAATTCAACCCTTTTTTGTTTAATTAAGTACACTACGAATTTTGCATTAAAGGTAAAAAAAAATTTACTTGTAAAATATCTTTGGTATACTAAGATTTACAGGGTTTAAGGGATCTTAAATATTAATACATCAAAATGTTCGCAACAGTCTCCTCTAAAAGATTCACTTTGGTTCCAGACATATCTAGTCTCCTAAAATGTCCTAATCACCACCCCCTCTTTTAAAGAATTCAAATTTTTCTGTCTTTTTGGTTGGATTTTAGATAATTGAGGAGTGATACGACTCCAACCATGGGATCTTCAATTTAGATAAGATTTGCATGTTATAGATATTTCCTAACAAATGAAAATGTAAGTATAGATAGTAAATACTATAAAGATATTTTCCATTCACTTCAGATACATTAACTAATGGTACTGAAATTTAAAAAAATGGTACTTACACCTCAGTCAATTTTGCATAAATTAAATTAGAACTATTGGAGTTGCATCAATCAATTTTTTAATCATCTCTTGATTGGTAATAATATAAATATCCATTCAAAATCTAAGAGCATAAACTTTAATCTCAAAAAGGTTTCAATTTTAATATTATTACTGTTGATTTCATCTGAATCTCAACACATTTCAATATTGATAGTATTTTATGCAGTCTCTTCCTAAGAATTTTATACATCAATTTTTAAATCCAACTGAAAATTCAAAGAACGCCTATAAAAAATGGTACTTACCAATTTTGCACAAAGCAAATTAAAACTATGGGAATTGCTCCAAGATATTAAACTATTAAATAGAACAGAAACAAAAAACCAAGATTCCTATGAAACAGAAAAAAAGTTTTCGATTCTTTTTTAATCTTTTAAAGAAGCATTTTCTACAATTTTTTTTTTTAATGAAATATGTGAGTAGGAATCTTTTGTTATTATTGCTTTCCAATATTGTTCAATTATCATAGTGATCATTCAGCTTGGTTGCAGTGATGGAAATAAGTACCACAAAAACATCCTATGTAGTATTTCTATATAAGAGTAAACTAATAGGGCATAGTGGTACATCAATAATACAAATAATATTTTTTAATAATCCAAAATGAAAATTCTTATAAAAGTGATATGTATCATTATTTATATTTAATAATATGTGCCTTTGATTTACTCTAATAAAAAAATTGATTGAATACTATTTTCATACTACGATTTATACATTTTAAAAGATGTTTATCAATAATTCCAATTTTAATATTCGAATGTTCTTTATCTTGAATTATTAAAATTTTAATATCTCCCATGCTTATTTCTGAGAACAAACTTACTATAATCAAAGCTAAGGCAAATACCATAATAATAACAATTTTGGAACAGTATTAGATAGTTGATAAATTTCCTTGAAAATAGAAAATAAATATAAAATGTAAAAACCCATGTTTGAGTGAGATATCATATTTTGAACTAAGATATGATTGCAGATACTTATTTTATTTGATCATTTAAATAAGAATCTTTAATGTGAGCAAATAACTTCACAAAAAGTAAGATAATTAAGTAAACTTGGGAAATTCATTTTTTAAGAACAAACAAAAATAGAACCACCTCTACACATTGCATTTCGAAAGCTTTTATAATCAAAATTTCCAAAAGTTAATTCAATTATAAGGACTCATTTTCAACTAAGACAGAGAATATTACTTCCAAACCTGAACAACTAGAATAAAATATATTTGGTAAAATGCTAAATATTTTACTTCTATTTTAGAATCTACATTTTGCACTTTCATAAATTTTTTGAAACATTCTTTTTTCCGATTTATTGAGCATTTCTTCTTTAATAGAAGAAACTAATAATTCCTGATAATAAAAAGTGAAAACTCTTGGTTTTATAAAACAATTGAAGATTAGAAATCCTTTTCATTGGTTTCTACTCTAAGATGCAAAATTATTCTCGTCATGTTTGAAATAGAAATCATGCTTATTATGTTATTCTAAGCAGGATTTCAGTTATAAAACTAGCTGTCATTTTAATTATCTGCAGCATCATGCGAATTAATGACACAATTATGATAAAAATAAAAACTAATGATATCTATTCAGCCAAAGATGCAAAATTTTGACTTATCACCTCATTATTTACAAAAGCCAATCTGTTCTTTATCTCTAGAGATTAAATGCACAACACAAAGAACTGACAAATAATATTACACAGGCATAAAATACTTGTTAGAATAAAGCTAAAATTTAGTATAAACTTACAATCATTTTCATCTTCGATAAGTATTTCTTCACAATCTTTTGGGAGTGTGGTCACGGGACATTTAAAGACAGCTCCGGAATGGTTTGTACTGAATTGACTAGCAGATGCACGGGGTGAACCAACTAATAAACTGCAAAAAGAAATACCAAAATTTATATAATCCTTAGCTATACATAACTAATTTACACACATAAATTTAGAGCAAGAGTACAAGTTTTTTATTGGGAAGGTTTGCAGATTTCTGGATGATAATAGTGACTATCAAAAGTATAAGTTAAATAAAAAATCATTTAAAATACAGTTTAAAAAATCAAATTTTAAAGTCATTGCAACTATCTAGTTGAAATTGGCATACATTTTTATAAATTTCAATGAAACATTAGTGCTAATTTTAATATGATTAAAACAATCTAATTTATTTTACAAAAATCACCATATATTGAAACTTTGGAATAAGCTCTACTCTATTAATAATTTTGCCAAGAATACATCACCAGGCTACTATTTATGGATTACTAATTCATATCAATAGCACTGAATGATAACCCATATTTCTGACATTAAAAATTCATCAGAATAAAACAGAAATAAAAAGATGGTTTAGAGTAATGATTTATATACTAAAAATTAATTTCAAAGAAATATTGATAGTATGTGAATTTATTATTTTACAATAGAAATATTTAAATAAAATGAATAACTAAATCAATACAAGATCATTTGCAATATGCATTGCCTTCTAGCTAATCATATCATGGGAATATATGAATTTTTTTAAAACAGAGTGATATATCGCTGCTATACAATTATGTTTTGTGGTACAAGCTAAAGTTTATTATATATAACAGGAAAATGTAAATAAAATAAAAAGTTACTTTAAACAAGTCTGTGTATTGAAAACTGCCTATCTTATATGAGATAGTATTAATATCATGAAATCTAGTTTAAAAAAAGGCAGGCCAACTTGTCTAGTGGTCAGCGTGCCTGACTATGGATAAGGAGGTCCTGGGTTCAAATCCCGGTTCAGGCATGGATGTACTTTTTCTCTCTTTATCCTGTCTTTGTCCTTTCCTTGTGTGTGTGAATGAAGTATGAATGATGCGTACTCTATAAACGGGTCCCTATGGCATGTGTGAGGGTGCGATTGTGGCCCACCTCCTGTGGTGCACCCAGGGCAATGCCTCGGTGGCTAAGAGATGTGTCTGGCCGGTTCCTTGGTATTAGGGAACAATAGCTTAATAGACTCTGTTGCAGTTGTAACTGTCTACAATCTGCCATTGGAAAAAAAAGTTTAAAAAAAAAGGGACAAAACTAGAAGAAAAAGTTTTGAACATTATTTTTACAGTAATTTTGTTCAATAGAATTACAAATAATTATTATGCTGAGCAAAAATAAAAAAATTAAAATGATAAAAATTTTATAAAATGCATCACAGTCAAATTTGTCAACTATAGATAAGAGAAGAAAATCAACTGCCATATTTAAATATCACTTAGGCCTTAGCTTTTCATTTCATTAGTCTCAGCTTGCCAAGAGTGAAAAGTCATTATATCTGGTAAAATTTGGTTAATTACACAAATTGGTGAACAATATTTTTACTGTTTATCGCTCTCACATTACTACTATTATGAAAACAATAACAAATGGAATAAAGTATATAGGATACTGAAATCTTACAAAACTTTAATTCAACTGAAATCTAAACAAACATTGTCAAAAATTACTATAAATAGTATTATATATTTTCTCTTAAGCCATAATTACATCTAATTTTTCAGAATTTTAATCAATGTAATGAAAAAGATGGTCAAAATTATTATTAATTTGTATACACAAATGAATATTTAGTTTTACAGTTTATTTATGATTAAACATTTTTAGAGCCAAGCACACATTTTTTATATACTATAAAAAAATAAAAATGTTTTCTTTTTTTCATATAAATCAAACATTTGTGAGTACATACAGGTAATGTTTTCTGAATATGCTTGAATAGATTTTATTAAAATTAAGAATATAATATATTATTACTATACTACTAAAGTTTTTGCTCTATTTTAACTCTAGTCAAATATTTGGTTTCATTATATTTGATAGTGCCCCAAAATCCAATTCTTTCACTGTCATTTGGTGTAGTGAATTGCACATAATATTTTTCAGGTTGTGTTTTTTTTATTACTTTAATACTACGGCCTTAGCTTTTCATTGCATTTTTAATGTGTTTAGGAGTGTTCACCACATAAATAGGATATCCTAAAATGCATTTTTCACATTTTTGCTTTTTCAATCAATATATATATATATATATATATATATATATATATATATATTTCAGAATATTCTCCAATTATATACTTTTAATTTCATTATACTTAATTCACCAATTATTTAAATTTCAATGTCTTCAATGTCATTTCATTATTTTAAAAAATAAAAATTATTTTAAGATGATTATGGATAAATAAAAATATTCTCTTACTAAGTCAAATTGTTCTTCAAATAAGAATTAAACAAAAAATAAACGGTCTTATATTAAAATTAATAAGTATAATTGCATTGAGACTTTTCTTTATATTAAATAAAAGTAAATCTTGATCTACATTCGTAGAACAGAGAATTTTGTAAATACCGCTCTAATTCAGAATGGTGTTTACCATATTTTTTTTTTTTTTTTTTTTTTTTAGAAATGAACAAATGAACAGAAACAACTTAAAACTTTAAGAACTCATATCCTTGTGGCGCCATCTTACGGGCATACATACAGGTAATAAATACAGAAGTGATATTCTTGATAAGAAAAATATATTTTAACACATTTTGAAATTATTACGTACAAAGGAAATAGGTAAAAAATTAAAAGCTGCGATAGAGAGAAAAATTTACATGCATCAAGAAACTCGAACATTTAAAGCAATTAAAGAATAAAAACTTGTTTTCAGGTTTAGATTTTTAAAAACTTTTTCCTTGTCATTATATCAAGTGCTCAATGAAGAGAAATTCCTTTCCCCTCGAATCCAAATAATATTTATGTTTTAAAAGTTTTTTATTTACATTAAATTATTGTATAAATTACATTAATTTCCACACAACAAAAATAGTTATAACATCAACAAAATTTACAAACAAACGGAAGTAAGAATATAACTGTTTATGGGACATTATTAATATTCATATTTTTTAAAATTGATAATAAATAAAATGAAATAAAAACCAAAATATTATAAACTTAAATTTCAAATGTTATAAATAAATCACAAATACAGAAGTCACTAACATATACTAATACTTATAACTAATTAAAAATTTATTGGAATATTGTTGAAGGAAGATAAACAATATAAAACAGTTAGATATAATACACATTTAAATTTCAGTTTTACAATACTATAATTTGAATACTTCCAAAATGTTTCTATTATTATTCGAAAAATTAAGATGACATGTAAGATAAGAGTGTTTCATGGAATCTGTGAATTCTCTCAGAAAATATCCAGAATATTTTATTGTAAAAAAAAAAAAAAAGAGAGAGAGAGAGAGAGAGAATAAAAAGACGGAAAATAAATTAATTTTTAAGAATTTAAAATCATTATAAAGCTTTGAAAAATAATACAATAGATGCTCGATTTTACGAATTTCTAATTTACAAAGTAGTGGCTGATTTCTAACTGACATAGACAAAATGATAATTTTAATTCCTATTTACAAACTAGCGTTCATGTATTTATAATTACATTTATTTGATGCTTTATTTACTTTTCACTTAATGGTTGAGAAACTAGGAGCGACGTTATTATTTAAGAATCTTTGAATTGTAGATTAACTGCAAAATTAAGTATTAACTCGTGTATTAAATAAAATGAACTTTCGATTCTAAAATCAAAATTGAAAGAAAATATTTTTACTAATCTTAGTGTGATTTATTTTTAAGACTTTGAGTTATTTTAGGTACCATACTCAAGTATAATCTGACTAAGCCAATTTCTGACTAAGTATGCATTTGAATATTGTCAATCGCTCCAGGTGAAAATATCGTAATATACTTTTGGTATTGGATCATATCTAATTTTTATGAAATATGAAATAGATATTCTAGTTATAATTCTCTTGTGAATATATGCTTGGAATGATGCTGCAAAAAATGCGTTTTGAAATAAATTAAAAAATGTTACTTTTTTCAGTAAAATGAAAGTGAAGTTTTTAATTATGAATTTTATTTTGCGTATGTGTTTCTTATAAAAATGTTTTCCAAATAGTACTTTATTTAAACAAAGAATGGCGTGGAGTAAAAAAAAACTTAACATGTAATAATTTTATCATTATATATAAACGCATTAACAGATAAAAACTTAAAATAAATGTAATAAAATTATATAATTATTACTGCAGCCAAATTTCTAATGTAAGTTTAAGAAACGACAATATTACTAATTTAAAAAAGTTAGAATCAATTGAGGATTCAGGCTTTTAAACAATTAAAAATATTAAAACTTAAGTATGTAAAAATTAATGAATTGTAAATCCATTAATTTATTATATGACATATGTTCACCTCTTTTAAGTTATTCATTTAAATAAATGGCTAAAAATACTTAATTTCATGTCAAAATACAATAAAATTTCAGACTAAATTATGATTTCTCAATCAGTTATGCAAAGATGGTAGGTAGTGTTTAAAGACAGAAACCACACATCTCCTTTCTTGAAGCGAGCAGAGTTGTCCAATTATGCACTACGTAATTATCTTTCTTTTGCGTATTTTTATTCTTCGTATTAATCTTTCTTTTGCGACAGCTACAAAATTATAGCCATAAATAGAAATATCCTTTCTTATCTTTTGATTCACAAATAATCCCTTTTTCTTCAATAAAGTTCACTAATTCAATGTTTTTTTTTTTCCCTTCATGATAATATTTATATTTTTCATTATAATGTAATGATTTCGATGAACACGAGATAGCGCTTCAGAGACAGGAAAACGATTTTTAAAATTCGAAGATAGATAGGCAGTCTATTTTTCAAAATTCTAAAAAGAAGAATGACCAGATTGTTGAAAATGTTAGAAATGTGTGTTTTCGCTTATAAAATTTTCGTGTATATTTATTTGGTGTTCTGAACAATCCTAGAAGATAATAAATATTTGGTTGCTAAAATAAGGTTATAAATTCCAGACATAAAATTAATTGTGCGTCATAGCAATAGATTTCTGATTCATTATCGTTTCCATTAGTTCTCAGATTCATGATTATTTCCTAAATAAGACTCTGCTTCAATTTTCTGATGTAACTGAGGAAATAATTTTGAGCTATTCATTTTCATAGGTAAGAGTGACAAACAGGTTAAACAGATAAAAAGGCAAACATTAAAATTAATGATAAAAAAAAAATTTAACACGACGTGAAAACACCGCGAAATATAATATAAAAGTTAGCAAGCGAACGCAAAAATGCAAGTTTGGTTTTAGAAAATCAGAATGGAAAAACTTAAATTTATTAGACCCCTGTTCATCAAATATATAATATATTTAATTAATACTTTTCTTTTTTATATTTTTCATATAATTATATGGTAGGACTAACTCTTTCGGTTAAGGTAAGATCTACGGTCAGTTGAATGTGCACAGTTTGACTGGTACTCAAGCTTCAATGCGTGAACTGCTCAGACCGGCTCCTACTATACAGAATGGAAAATTCTATATTCGATTCTGGACATTGCATTTAGGTTTCTGCTTTCTATATACACACCTTTTACAATAAACACTTAAAAATTTCCGGGATTCTTAATTGTGGTAGAACGCCACGGCAACCTGGTTGGTTTAGGAGTCGTTCTAACTATCGGAAGTTAGTGAGTTTGAATCTCGGTTTAACCGAAGATCCATCGTTTTCTTTAATGGTGACTTAAGCACAAGTGAAATGATACCTTTAGGGTGTCAGGTCTTCTTGGTTCCTACTTCTAAATGACAGACAACCACCCGGCTGCTTACACTAACTCGTAGAACCCAATTCAGGAACCATATTTTGAGAAGTATGCTGGTACAACAATTTATGGTACATGAGCATAAAATAATATCGTCGAAAATTCATATAAGAATGCGCTTCACGGTATGTGATTAAATGTCTTTTAACAGCTGTTAGTTGTTACTAAGCATTGTTAATTTAAAATGAAAAATTTTAACTGCAAATAAATAAACTACAACTTCATAATAAAAATTTCAGTTGCAATTTTAGGGGAAAATTTTCCGGGAATCAGAAAAAATATTTTTGTTTCAATCTATACTCAAAATATAAAACAACATTTTTAATTAAGAATTTAAACAATCGATTTAAGGAAAAAAGAATGATTCAAAGCCTCTTTTTTGACGATTCCTAAAAGCACTGCAATGGATTAAGCATTCTCCCTCGGTAAGTTGATGTTTGGAAAACTGTCCAGAAACAGAGAACGCTTAGTATTTATGGGATAATCACGCAGCTGCAGAAATTCCTTATTTATTGGAATGGGCCTGCCAAATTATATTTCCGAGAATCGAGACGAAAGAGACAGCGACAGTCGGCAACAATCATCATCAACAATAATCAAGAACTTCCTGAGACCGCACCCCCTACCTCCCCACCGTCATCTCTAATGAAGGAATGGGCGAGTGTGTAAATTTCGGAACGAATTGTCGGCTACGTTTCATATATTTTATCGTAACTTTCTCTCTCTTTTTTTTTAATGGTTTAAGTGATGCCAAAATTTTTGTTTAACTAATTACAAAAGTTATGAAAATTAAATAAATAAATAAAAAAAAGACTTGCATCGATTTGGAAACGATTTTCAAAAGAATAGTACACTAATATATTAATAAGGGCTGAATGCGAAAAACGTAGTTTTCGCGAGTCGAATTATGGGATCTACCCCATAGAAGGGGCTGTCAAGCTGAGAAGACCTGTGCATGTTAATTGCAAAATTAAAAACAAGTAACACTTATGACACACAGTGAAAAGAAGAGCATGGCAGCTCAGGTATCGACCATGTCACTTGACTGTACTTCTTTTATGAAACAATTGTCATATTTAGCACCTTCGCATGGCATTTTGGTTTTGTTAATTAGTTTGTCGCTCAACGGTCCTTTTCGATAAGGATTTGCCTTCGAATGCAGAAATAAAAAACGTCTAACATTAGCATAAAGCCCAGTGGCCTAGTGCTTCCCAGGCTCGTGTCCACGGTTCAATCCTCGCGCTGGGCAAAGTCGACACCAGTCTTTCACATCTTCAATGAATCGATAAAACTGTGTACCAAGTATGCTTAGGAACTAAACACTTGGGGTTTTGCGTTAGGCTGACCACTAAGTGGGACATATGATTCATACCCTAGGTCCTCAATCATGAAAAAAAGGTATGGGAAGTGTAGGGCTCGGCTCACATACAGTGTGTTTTGCCACTGAGTTTAGTTTATAATAAACTAAAATTGCTTATCGGAGCATTAGAGAGGCTTTTATAGGAAGAATAGACTAGATGAACACAAAACTAAAACAATAATCATAATTACTAATAAACTAAAACAATAATCGCTACATAGCATAGAAGATAAACGCTTCCGCGAAGATTGGAACACAAGAACCCCAATGCAATAATATTTTAGCTTAAATATCAGTATACAAATCTAACTTACTGATATGAATAAAATGAAAATTCCACCAAATTTCAATAAATAAGCATTAAAAATTAAAATATATACAAAAACATTTTCAAAAGCACAAATAAGAATATTATTTTGTATGGTTGAACTATAATTTGAAATTGTATCGCCATACTGCACGCATGGCGATACAATTTCAAATGAAACTTCAAAGAAACACGCAGAACAAAAACATGTATTACCGAAAAAAAAAATTACAAATGTTATTTTGGGTTATAATTGAATTGAGAAGGGGTAAAGGAACAAAGCATAATGTGATAACAAAAGCAACGTCATCAATAGTACACCGTAGTGGCAGACTGAGCGTGAGAAATTATTAAAAGCACAATTCTAAATTGTTATAGTTAAAAATAGAAATTAGAACACAAAAGTTAGCAATAGCCATACTGAATTAAAAAATTCGATTCATTATCAATTAAAATATTCATGAGAAATCTCATTGTCAAGCAAAAGGAAAGAAAAAAATGTTCTACAAATTTTGCTCTACTGAAGTATGAAAAAATAAAACAAAATAATTAAAAGTTAAATTTCTACTTGACATACATTCATAGCTCCAAATAGGTGGCAATTGATATAAATGAAGTTTTAATGGCGAATGAACACATTGTGTCCAGGGTGAAGTATTTTTTAAGAATGATGGAACTGAAGAACCTATTAAGGGTCCTTGGGCGCCAAACGATTAAAGAAGGCCATCCGGTGACCACGAGTGGTAGTAGAGCACCGTAAAATGAATCGTCGGCCACAAGTAGTCTCGTGTCATCCATTGTTTTTCTCTTACGATTAATCGCTAAGAGAAGCAAACTTAAATTCTACAGACACGTTATTTTAACCTTTTTTTTCCCGAACGCCACCGGCAATTATATATTAGACTTTTAGGATAAAGAAAGCGATAAAAAAATAAATCATAAATTTAATATAAAACTTAAGATAATTTAACAATTGACTCGCAAAATACATAAAAAAAATTAATGCTAATTTATAAATAGTTAAATATGATTTTTACATATAAACCTGTACAAAATCATACTTTAGAAATCAAAAGAAAAAGTATAGAAAATTTAACATATATAAGCAAATCTGAAATCTTGATTTTTTGTCTTTCAATTTCATTTAATATTTATTCACTTTTTGTAAATGCTTAACATTTTAAACAGATTTAAGATTTTTAATTTCTTTGTGAGCAACAATATTTAAAATGATTTTTAATATTTTTAATTTATTGTGTATAGATATAGTTTTTTGTTTGATTTAAATAATATTTTTATTCCTATTATATTTATCCAAATTTTTATTGAATAAACGTTTAACAACATTAATTCACATAAGCATTAATTGTTGTGATCACATTAAACTAAAAATTTTAATTTTATAATCTCTCGTATCTCCCATAGCCTCGATCCCAAATGCTTTCTTTAATCGCTGCGCTTATTCTATAACTGTATAGGAAGTTTAAAAGAAGAGAGACATTATAAATTTAAAAAAAAAAACTTGATTTAAGAATAATTTTATTAAACCGCGCTTAGCTTAAAAATTCTGTTTTTTTCTAGTTTTATTTTTTTTAAACGAATGGATCGTTATTTCCGTGTTAAGTAGTGAATAGGAGATCAATGTTCCCTTTCACATAATTTCCATTTTCTTCAGATATAAACACAACGTACGAGTTTTACATTTAGCGTTATCAGGTCCATCCTATCTGTGGGCTTGAACCTCCTTCGCGACTAATCTATTTGCAGATCGACGGGGGTCGGGAGAGTCCTCCAGGAGGCAGTTGCCATGACAACTAATTCTTGTTGCACTGGGAAAGACTCTGAGGGGGGTTTGCTGAAAAAGGAGGACGATCTCGGAATAAAGGAAGATACTAAGTTGGTCCTCACTGATCATCTTCTGTTATCACCCCGTTTCCAGCGGTCGGAATTATTTTTGGCCCATCTTTTATCAGGCGGGAATTGCTGATAATGTTCATGACGAATGAGGAGCACGTCGGATACGGGCTCTTCCGCTTCGGACGGGGATGTGCAGACGAAGCTTCCCCTTCGTGGTGAACTTGCGAATGAGACAAGGGAATTCTTTGTAAAGCACGGAGAGAGATTTATTTTGTTTCGCGATTCTCGGTATGATTCTCCGCCACTCATAACGAATCCTTTTTTTTATGGGCGAAGGCAGTTAGCAAGTCGACAACCTCATCAAGTCTTGAGAAATACAGTAAAAATGATAATTCCATTACTCCATTTTATTTTACTTTATATTTTTAATAATTTATAAAATAATGAAAATACAAGTACATCTATAACATTTATTCATAGAATAAATTTGTAAGCGCGCGTTTATACATACATACACATGCATTAAATATATAAACGAAACTGTGTTGTAAGACAGCCTATGTGAGCCAAAGCCTGTAGCACCCATCTCTGTTTTCCTGAGTGAGAGGACTTAGGGAGCGAATTAGGTTCTCAGCCTAATCGAAACGCCCAGTGTTTAGTTTCCAAGCATGCTTGATATTCCATTTATCGACTCAATGAAGGGATGAAAGGCTGAGTTGACTTAGCCCAGCTTAAGGATCGAACTTCGAAACTGTGCCACCGGAGCGTGAAATGCGACGACGAAACCACCGGGCTCCATATATATATTAATGTGTATGTAGCAAGGAAGAAAACCTCTAAGTTTGATTAAAAAAATAGTTCTATTAGAAATAAAAACAAATAATCCAGGAAGTTAAGGTATCATGTTTCACGTACCAGACAGATAGCACCGCTATAAATATTCAACAGCAATTATAATCCGTACTTTTAGAAGCGCAAAATTCTCTGAGGAGTTGTTTTTATGGACTAAACAAACAAAATTTAAATATAAAATTGAGTTATTTATTACTTCTCCATGAAAAGGGGAAATTACTTGATGATGTATTAAGTGCATACACTAGATTCGTAATGCATAACTAGCACGACTAAAGCAACTGAAATCATTACTAATGAAAATCATCGTCCTACTATCAGAAAAGTTAGATTCCGGATCTGGGCAAAAAACATTAAATGGGTTTGACACAGCATAGAGGACAATTCTAAAGGTCAAAGTCTTTTGTAGGCCATTTTAATATTCAAAACGTAAATTGCCTTGTGAAATTACTTTTCTTAGGTCACAAAGGAGAAATTCGGAAAATTCTTAAGCACCCACCACGACAGACATGCATGCAAGAGGGAGAAGCGCGATATTTATCTTCAGTTGTTCAACGGTGATTGGGATCGGGCCCAGGTCCTTATACTCTAAAGATGATGTTCTACCATTGGGCAACAGTGAAAATCCTTTTGCAAATTAGTGAAGAACATTGCTTACACACACAGTAGACAATATTGATTGTTTTTGATGATCAATATTGATGATTTAAAGCTCAGAATTCCAAACACAACACAGCCGATATGCTTGCCATTACCAAACATGAAATCGATTATCGTCTTCATATTCCCAAACGTCAAGTACCATAAAACTTTTTGAATCATTGATGCTATTGATTTAAATCCACATTGACATTTTACAAATTACATGTGGCAGACATTTACAAATAGATATCCTGTACGCAATAGTTTCGTCGACCTAATAGGATTAGACGCTATATGAATTGCCAAAATCCTGGATTATTCCACATGCGCTTTAAAACGTCTGGGATCAATCAATGCTTCCAACACAAGAATTTAATTTAATTTTTTTATTACTCTGAATCGACAAGCAAATCTCTCTTTTCTTTGGAAAAGGAATTAATTTAAAAAACATAAAAATGGTGTGAGATCTTCAGTTCGTTGACCAATCTGGATTAACCATACATATTGGAGACTAAGATAAGTTCACGGTTTTTAAAGGAGTAAAATTAACCGTCAAAAGTACTCAGTTATTTTCAATCATTCTAATATCATAAAGTCACATACCTCCAGTGAATAAATACTGTTTGGATAAAAAATACAAACAGCATCGAACTGTATTGATTTCTGAAATAATTAAAGAATTTGTTTTTAAAAAATGATACTATATTGACAAATATATCCCTTTTTATGCATACTTTTTTCATACCACATAAGCATGCACATCCAAAATTAACATCAATTTTTATAATAATTGTAATGTCACAATGGAATATAACAAATTCCGTAACACAAAAAGAATGGTTATGTATGTGTTTCACCACTTCATTTCACGATCAAACCATGTACTTCAAGGCGTGGTATGATTAAACGAATAAAAAATAAATTTCTTTTTTTTTTCCTTTTAATGTAGATATTTAAAATGGAAAGCTTTGTACGTAGTATTAACACAATTTTTTTTTTGTGTAGAATAATCTGATTAGTTTGTCAACAAAACTGTCATTTTTTACACATCTTCCTATTTCGTCGTGAAAAGACAGTTTAAATTTAATTCCGAACTTCTACAAACATTCATACATGGTGCGTCGAATCAAACCAGGAATGAGTAGTAGAACAGTTTTCTTTGAAGTCAAAGGTTCTGGGTTCGAACCCAGTAAAGGTTGAACTGGTGATTTTGTTTGTTTACTAATCTGCGACCCCCCTTTTTGTAACAGAGTGCTAATTTGACAGGGACTGCGATATGAATACTCAAACCCTAGATGAGACTCGAATTCACAGACTACTGAACCGAAGCCCAGGTAGCCAACCATTCAGTTGCCAGTTTTGGAGTGAGAAACATGGGGTTTGATTCCAGCCACGATTGAATAATGTTTTATTTGTTTGATTCTTGATCAAATTTTGTACATAAGAGCTAATTCGACATGCACTTACAGTTTGAAGTGGAGTTTGAACCCACGAACTGTAGAACTGGAGGACAGAGAGCAAATGATTCAACAACTAGCCATTGTTGCTCTTTCCATTGAAAAAAATACAGCGTTGGATCACAGCTACTTTTCAACAGTGCGTTGCTTAGTTTTAATTTGAATTTTTGTACATGACATCGATAACGTGATAGCGACTAACAATTTGAAATGGATTCCAACAGCTACCCTCAGGCAGGAATCGAACTTATGAACTAAAAGACAAAACACTATTCACTGGGTTGCCAAAACGAAATGTTGATGATACGAAATGTGTTAATGCTAACTTTATTAAACGAAATTAAGAAAAACGGATTTTTTTTCTACAAAATGTTATAAATGTTTAATAAACCGATTAAAATCAACCGAAACTACACAACTATTTTAGCGAACGATTTAATAAAAATACTAAAAATATGCGATGGGGTTAGAAAATTCCGAAAAATATGGAACAAAACTATTTAGTTCTGAGAATTTCGAGACTTGTTTATTTGTTTCTAAGAACCACAGGGTTTGAAATCAGATTGTGTGCGTTAATTTTAGATTAGCCATTGGAATATGTTCGTGGGAAACTCTTCATGACCTAAAGATATTCTCCTAGGCATAAAATTCTCATCAGATATCGCTATCTGATCACCGAAAAATGTCTCTAAACATTAGATATCGCTAACGACATGCGTCATTAAAAATGCTTCTCATAATTATGTATAATCTAGATGTTATGAGCGCATTGCGGAAGTCAATTGGAAAGTTCTTCGAGTTCTTATGAAAATATAATTTTTAATGCTCTTCATTTTATAATTAAATAAAAATGTATTAAAAGTTTTTGATAATGATAATCGTATGCCTTGAAATATAAATTTACTCATATTTCTTACAAATTTAAAATTTGTTATAAAGCTAAAAATTTGTCTTCGCGTGTTTTGAAGTAAAATTTTTATTTTCATTAAATTTTTAGTACAATAATTTTGTGACTTTTTGAAAATTGTTCAAAATATTAATCTAAATTATTCATGTAATTTTAATATTATGTTTAAAATTACTCATACAGTCTTAATATTATAAAACTTATCTTGGCTGATTGTTTTTAAATATTCTTAATTTTAAAGAAAATAAAATTCCAATTATTTGGAAAATTAACCTACTTACAGAATGCAACTCATTAAATTGAACTATCTACAGTTAATGCAAATGTTATGGCATTGCATGTTTTTGTAAGACAGTTAACACTCTACCGTAAAGCACCTTACAACAGGACTTTTCATAATAAATTGCAATAGTCATGTTACAAGAAAGGAAATCCGGAAATATTTTAAGCACTCATCTGGACAGACATGTATGTAGAGTGCAAAAAAGAATGTACAACTTCCGTCGTTCAATAATGGCGGAGATTGAACTCGAAACCTTTCACTCTCCAATCACTGGGTTATGAGGAGTAGAATATACAGATGGTACCTTATAAATTAATAAACTGTGGTACAAATTTAAAAAATAATGCTTTAATGAAACATTTAGTAAATACATATTGATATCATTGGATCTTTTACAAAAATGCATGAAGAATATTGGTTTTTAGTGGTTATTTCTTTGTGATTTTATGAGATCGAAGTATGCAAGATTAGTATTATTTCATATTCATTTCGAAATGTTAGTAAAATAAAGCTAAAGAATCAAATGGCACTAGTATACCTAGCTAGTATACTATACTAGAACTAGACACCATACTTAAAACTAGTACACTAGTATACCATTTACCATAAAGCTAAAGGATCAAATGGTACTAGTATACCATAGGTCAACAATTTTCTGTTTCAGAATTTTTTTTTTCCAAAATGTCTACCAATGGATCACCGTCGCCTGCAATACAGTTAAATAAAACACGAACACATTGATTTGACTTCTAAAACGCGAATTATTGTGAATATATAAGAATTCCAAACGCTTATAAATGGCTTATGGCAGAGGAAAATACATAAATCAAAAATAAGCAAATGCGGTTTCCCACACCACTTTTCAGTTATAGAATTTCTAAATTCCAGGCCACCTTGATCTCCAGACCATAAACCTCCCAGTTCTAGTTATGAGGCTAGCACATATAATTAGGGGGAAAATGAAAGGATACGAATTGCTGTAGAGAAATAAGTTTTTTAGAAAATGGTGGATGCCATTTTCAAAATGTTTCTGAATTAGAAGAAAAATTGAACGAAAAATTCATACAGCGTCCGCTTTTCAATAGAGAAAATTTACTTAATTTTTTTTACTGTGGAAAATAAGAATTTATTGACATTTTGTAAATTATTATCAAAATCGCTATATATATATATATATATATATAATACTTAATCCACTTTTTTTTTCTTTTATAGCAATTTTTCACACTATCATGTAATTTTAATTTTGTGAAGTACCATTCAATTGTGTTAGATCTATGGTATAGATCAGTGTTTCTCAACCACCGATCAGCAAGATATATTTGCCAATCCGCGAAATATCTAGATATCTGCCCAAAATCCAAAGTGTCATCGACCGACAACCGATGTTAAAACAGCACCTACAATACAATAACAATAGTTTACTAGCTTAGAAAATTAATATGATCTATGATGAAAAATAGAACAAACTGGCAACAATGTACCTAATCGCCTTTGATAAATTGCAATGCCGTACACTTAGTTAGTATGCCCCTGTCTGTCTTGAGTATCGCTGATTACTTGAATGCTAACTACTGTAACAATTTATAAAATTATTTTAATTCTCTAATTATTTTTTAAAAATAATTTCCGAATGGGTAACAATAAAGCTGCTATTAGAATACCAAGAGATGTCTGTAAAAAGTTGTTTCAAAAAATATCCTTCACAAATATCCGACAAAAGAGGAAGATATTCTTACCATAATATTGAAACACGCCTTGTTCGTCAATTAAGAAATAAATAAAAATTGAATTACATGTTTGTGCATGAATAATTTCACAGTGAATATAAATACGTATAAATTAGATATAAATATCAGAATGCACATAATAAATAAGTATAAAAAGTCACGTTTCATATCCAATGAGAAATAAGTAATCGCACAAATGCTTACAGAATACCAAAATTGCTATCATTTAAACACTCTCATACATTATTTAATCCACCCACATCTAAAAGCAATGTTGAATTTGATACAGGCCATAATATTATTAGCCTGTGGCCTAAGATTAAGGTTAGGTCTGAATTTTAAAGAAGGGCGGAAATGTTGAGGGTGAGAAGCTATTACAACACTTTAACAGCAGTGCTGCCAAATGCATCCCTCCCTCACCCAAAAGTTTGCTTACCTTTCATAGCAGAACAGTGTTTTTTTACAGCTCAAAGGGTGGTCTGCCAGTCAACGTGACGTATTTTTTAAGTTCCGGTTTTCGGTTTCCTTTTCGTAGATTGTAATGAATTTTTCATGCAGTGCAAGACGGTGGAAAAATATCACTTCATCGTGTTGGAATGGAAACGCTTTGCTCCAGGCTCAACAGTGTTATACAACATCATTGTTTACTGTAATGTAAGAGATTCTCTTGTAATAAATTTCCACTTTTCTTCAGTGGTAATTATAGCCAAGGAAATGGCACAAAGTGTTTTATACATTTGTAAACACTTTCAGCACTTGCAGATTTGGTTCGCTTGTCGCTCAACGGGCATTTTTTGTACACGAGGGCCAATTAGACTAGGACATACAAATCTAAAGTGGATTCTGAACCACACAAACATTTAAGCTGTTAACTCACCGTACCGTTACCTAGTGCTAGAATACTACATTTCGGGTCCAATCCCAAACACTGTTCAACAATGGGAGATAACAGTTGCGCTTTAAACTCAACTCGTTTCAACTGTTTAACTTAATGCACTTTTAGTTGTAGATGGCAGTATTCCATATTTCCTCCCTTACGACGAGTGAATTGAGTCCAATATCAATAAACTTGCAAGGAAGCAATACGCGCTGGGTATTAAAATGCTAAACAACCTTTAGGAAGCCCTGCAACGCGATATCAAAACATCCGAGCCCGTTGTAGATTCGAACCCGCGAACTCTTAAATCAAAGGGAAGAGCCCTAACAACCGTTCGGCAGACAGATCGGCAAAAATTTGGTGGAAACTCATCTAGGAATGTTAATAACGTATGAGGTTGACAAAAACGTTATCCTCATATGCTTTTATTTTCTTAGTTAAAGAAATTTTCTTGAAATTTAGGTAACGCAGATAACCTCAAAACGAAAAAGATGCTTACGGATAATCGAGATTTTATTGTAAGCATTTAAACATCTAATCCGAATATAACAGAATTTTACTATATGTCACCATTATAAATCTGCGTAAATAGAGAGAAAAAATATTTGATTAAGACAGAAGCGCTATAATTTGGAAATGATCCCCCCTTTCGACTTAAAGTACGATAGTTATAAACTCGACAACATCATTCACTGGTTTTTTCCTCATCTTATCGGAACAGAATTCCTCAAAAACAGAAATCAAGATGTAAACAATTTCCCAACCCTTTCCTCCAGGGCATCCGACAAAAGAATATCTATCGGTAACCATCAGGACTAACACAGTAAAGCACAACTTACAGACCTTGAACTCTTCAGGGTCAAATGAAACTGATGGAACTTCCGGGGGGATCTTCCACACATAGCGCCGCACAGTGAAACAAAGAAATGAAAACTTTGACCCAATTGATGCCTGGGCACTGATGACGATAATGATTATAATTTAGCAGGAAATGATTCATTTTTTATCCAGCTATCTTTTCACGCAGATGACAAAGCTGTCCTAACGTGCGAAGTGGGGGCGGTTTTTTTTTTTTTTGAACACCCCGCGAAGGCATTCCCACGACACGGGAATTGTCATATGACAACAATTGCGTGTTATTCGGTTGATAGGGGGTGTGCTTCGAGGCGTGAAATATCGCACCCACGCAAACGAGATATCTTTTTTCACATTTATAAGGCATCAATCAATCATTCCAGATGGTGTTTTAAGAGAAGAGTAAGGCTTCTATTATCAATAGAAGAGATAATTAAATTTAGAATAAATTCATTCTCTTAATTTTCCTCTTTCGCGTACGCAAGCAAAGCAATACAATTTGGAAATAACAGGATATAAAATAATTTTATTATAGCAAAATATAAGCCTTTTTTAAAATTTTTTTCTCTAATAATTCTTTTAAATTTCAAGCAACTCAAAAACTAAGTTAATGAATAAATCAAAAAGTATTGACAAATTAAAAAACTAAGTTTAACTCAAAATCAACACAAATAAAGCACCATAGAAAACGTATCGACTTAAAGAATATTTTTTTATATCGAAGTAACTGATAATACACGTAATTACACGCCATCTTACTTAACAGAAATATGTCATATCTTGTCACATTTGACATCCAAAGAATAAGAAACGTGCACTGAATCATTAATTTTAATTGATTAATTTGATTGATAAAAATGACAGAACTAAACATAGCTGAATGGTAATTTAAATAATGAATGATAAAATTGTAAACAAGCTGTCATCTATGCTAACTGATTTCAGAGCCACGTACCTGGATATAAAACAGCAATTTTTTTAATGAAATGTATTATTTGAAAATACAATCTATTAATACCACTAATTTTATTCATTAATTAATTCAATCATGTGAATTCTATCATTAATATCATAGAATTACAAGCGGCACGCCTAATATTAAATAGGCAATTAGGTTATCAATAACATTATTATGAACGATTCAAATGTTATATAATAGCTTTTCTAATGTGTCAACAATTTTAATAACTTTATGGACTATACCGATTTACACTTTTTAACGATATTTAGAAATTAAACAGGACATTATTCTAATGTGTCAACAATTTTAATAACTTTATGGACTATACCGATTTACACTTTTTAACGATATTTAGAAATTAAACAGGACATTATTCTAATGTGTCAACAATTTTAATAACTTTATGGACTATACCGATTTACACTTTTTAACGATATTTAGAAATTAAACAGGACATTATTCTAATGTGTCAACAATTTTAATAACTTTATGGACAATACCGATTTACACTTTTAACGATATTTAGAAATTAAACAGGACATTATTCTAATGTGTCAACAATTTTAATAACTTTATGGACTATACCGATTTACACTTTTTAACGATATTTAGAAATTAAACAGGACATTATTCTAATGTGTCAACAATTTTAATAACTTTATGGACAATACCGATTTACACTTTTTAACGATATTTAGAAATTAAACAGGACAACCTGTCATTTTTTTAAAGGCACAAAACATGATGACGAACAGTACAAGTAATAATTTTTAGGTAAATATTATACATATAGTATACCTGTGCACAGTATTAAAGATGCACCACCCAGAAATAAAAACTGTGGATTTAATAACTGTTCAAAGTTTCTGAAAACTAATATTTGAGCGAAAAGTCCCAAGAAAGATTTTTGGTGCTATAAATGAGAATGGAGTTAGAAGGCACAGATACAATTTCGAACTCTACATATTTTTAAGCGAAGCTGGCATCGTCAATTATATTAAAATATGTCTCTTGAGATTTGCGGGCCAGATCTGTCGAACGGACCCCTCATCTTTGACTTCAAGAATTTTTTAGTTATAGGCCCATTGCAAGCAGATCTAGGGGGCCGGCCCAAACTTAGATGGACTGATTGTGTAGAGAAGGACATTAAAGTGCTGAAAGTGACTAATTGGAGAACTGTCGCCTCCCGAAGAACACAATGGAGGAGTGCTCTGAGGAAAACCTTGGCCCACCCTGGGCTATCGTGCTGAAGAAGTTTCCGAAAATGTTGTAAACCCAATTTTTATTCAGAATATCGTGATACAAAGGAAGCCAGACTATCAGGATTCTGACAGTTTTTATTGCGTTTGTCACCAGTTAAGACAACTCATCGTTCAATTGTCATTTTTCGCATATGATATTAGACAAGGGCATGAATTTAAAGTAAGTTGTTGTTGCACCAGCATACTTTCTTTTAGGACCTAGACTCCTCAATATTTGCGCAGCTATCTCCAAAGGTATCATTTCACTTGGAGGCCATTGCGACAACCACCACCTGTTTAATATGCTCTGGGCGCCTTCAATGGACATGGCGGATGTTTTGGTTCAACCGAAATTAAAACTTTCTACCTTCCGATAGTGAAAATAACGCCCTAACCTATCAGGCCACCGCAGTCCTAGTGCTTCCCTGAAATATTTGCACCTACTGTAGGAATCGAACCTATTAATTCCGAATTAAAGTGTAGACCTATAACAATTTGGCAACCAAGATAGTATTATGTGACAGAAAATTTTGTGTATCTTGTTTTGTGAATTGCATTTCACTCAACATTGCACATCAAGGAAGCCTGTATATCATATTCAATGAACAACTTTCCCCTGGTATAGTTTCCTGGTGTAACTTGTATGGTAAGGTTCAAGAGCCGCTTTTATTCTTACACTATATACCAGAACAGCCTGTATATAAAATTTCAATGAATTGCCTTTACTTCTGTTTATAATTAACTCAAAGTTCTTACTCAGTAGAATATAGTATTAGATATGATATTCAAGAAATGTTCTTTATTCTGTATTGCGAATCAACAAGATTTTTGTATAAATTTACTAAGAGTATAGTAACAAACATAATAAAATGATTAATCAAACGTTTCTCAGCATTTCCAGAAAGCATTTTTCCAAAATCTCCCTCATTCTTTCAGTATTAGCTACAGTTTGTTCAAGCTTCGATTAGAGCGCGAAAGAACATTGAAATTCCGTGGAAATCTGGAAAACTCCCAAGCACCCACTGATTGATTGATTGATTGATCGCACTGGCAGATTCAGAATCGGAATTTCATACGATGGGTTCGAACGCAGAAACTTCCTCTCCAAGAAACAAGATCTTACAACTATGATACTGTAAGCTCAAAAATATCTTGCGATTTTGGTTTATTTTATAAAGTGGATTTGAGTTGTCGAATGTGAGTTTAGGCTTCTTTGACTTTCTATAGTCAATTTTTACCCGTGAGGATAAATTCAACAGAGATCTGAGACACAACATAACCTAAATTAGGAATCAAATCCATGAATTTTTAACGAAGGCAAAGATTAAATCAAGAACCACCTTCCTTATTAATGTATGAATCATAAGACACACACATGATTGGACAAAACTCGACAGGTATCGCGAATCTGCACATATGCCATTGGAAAACATCTAATCCAGTTTTTCAAAGAAAATTTGCAACTTTAAAATATAAGAATATTTATCATTAACTTAACTTGGTTCAAAACACAAATTTGCACTACGGAAAAAAGTTGCAAGTACAGATAGAAGCAAATTGAGTGAAAGATGGAGTGCTCAAAACTTGCATTTAGTACAAAGTTACTAAATATTGAAATTTGAATTCCGTTCGGAGGCGTATTGGAAAAAGTGTGTGTCTGCAATGAGAAAAAAAGAATACTTTTTTAAAAATCGTAAGGAGAAAGAGAGAGGGGAAAAAAAAAAAGAAAAAAAACTGAAAATATAAGGATAGCCATGCGATAGCGTAAATATTTTTTCCCCTTATTTTCAGATAATTAAAAAAATAAATAGAAAGAACTACCAGAAAAAAGAGAACTAAATGGAAAAACAGATTACTTGGAGAGAGAGTTTTATAAAGTTGAACATTTTATCGCTTAAATTGATTATATCGAAGCATAAGCAACTTTACAGGGAGCTCAAATGTGTGTGAGCGTTAATTAATTTTAAATAAATTACAAACACTGTAATAAAAAGATAGAAATGAGACAAATTTTAGTTTTAACATCAGATTAACATCCTGAATATAAGTTTTACTCCATTTTATTCTATAATTAAGTTTTATTATATTAGATTCTATCGTAGAATAATAAATATATTTATAATACTAGATTCCAGTTTTACAATAGAATAAATAAAATACATATTCTATATTCTACAGAACATATATTTTGTATTTTAGGTTATTGGTTGGTTAGAACTACAAATAATTCTCGGCGACACATAACAACCGTCTTACTCGGGAGTCGAAGCCCAGGGCTGTAACCACCATACTGGCTGGGCGACTTAGGTGAAACATAGTGGCACAATTACATAATCGAGAATTATTAACATTACATTACTAAACAATCAACAATAAGAATTTTATTATAGGCAATAAGTATTTTATTCTAGTAATTTAAAATAAGAATTTTATAACAATAAGAATTTTATTCTAGGCAAACCAACAATAAGAATTTTATTTTCATAAATTTCCGGATGAGAGAGCAATTTCTCTAAATGAATGCTGCATACATCGATTATATTTTCAAATAAAGCCTTAAAAAAACAGCAAAAATAGAAAATTCAAATAGGCGTTTCTTTACAAAAACAAAGGTATTTCATTTTAGTATTTCACAACTTAAGGCGTTTCGTTTAAAGAGCTTTTAATATATTTTATTACAATAGAACATGAAGAGGTTTTAATCAATTATACCTCTCAAGGATTTTCATGCAGAGGTTTTGGTTATTAACTAATTTTCCCACAAATTTAACACTTAATCAAGTGATACGACCTTCATCATTATGATAGAAAATATTATTACCATAACAAATGCACCATTGCAAAGCGATTAGTATATTAAAAATTAATAGATTAATGAATTTGACCCCTATAGTGGGTGTCGTGTACCATCAACAACAACACAGAATAAGTAATGACTTTAATTTTAGTATTTTTAGTGACTTGGAGCTGCTTGTTATCATGCGCAGCAGATTTTATTAACAAATGATGCATCTCGGTGACACATAACAGCCACGTCTTACTCGGGAGTCGAAGCCGAGGGCTGTAACCACCATACTGGCTGGGCCACTTAGGTGAAACATCGTGGCACAATCACATAATCGAGAATTATCAACATTACTAGCTCTGACTCTATAAAGAATATCGGATTGATTTTGAACTAATTCGTAAATATATTAATCTATATTAAAAACGAATCGGGATTAGTAGTGTTAATCTGGATTAAAATAATTCAGATTAACAAATTAAATCTAGATTATAAATGAATTAAATCGCAACGATTTGACAAATCAATTTTCCGTGGAGAGAGACAATTTTTAATCTCTTATGTGAAAATATGTAATCAATAATTTTATTCGCAGTATCAAAGTCATTCATCTTTGAACTAAGATTCATCATATGTACTAAAATAAGATTTCATAACCAGTGAGAATAATGTTTAAATGCAATGTTTAATCTGAGAATTCATTAAATTAATAATTAATTGAATTTATACTTATGTTACCAAATAAAGAAATTCGTATAACATCTAATTATTCGTTGAAATAGTTAAATTTTTTTCCTTGTACGGCTTGCAACTTGAAATGATCATAGCTTCGAAAAAGCTATTGAATTTAAATACTTCATCACAATAATCAACGATGAGAATAAGCTTAAAGTAGAAGTTGAGAACAGAGAGAATAAACGTTTGTGTGGACTGAGAAAACAGTTTAGGCCAAAGTTAATCGGTCAAGAATCGAAATTAAGAGTTTAAGGAAAGTTATTTTATTTGTCGGACTTTATCCAAATGAGACTCTCTGTACTGATATTGTAAATACTTTTAATAAAGTTGAAAAAAAAAATTCTCGCATTCATCTTTGGCGAACAAAATACAACTCTGAGTTATAGACTCTATGAGAGCCTCAGATAAGACAAGTCATTCGGAGCAATAGGTTAAGGTGGCTTGGCCCTTCTCTGGAAAAGCCAAGAAAATGATTGTGTTAAAAAAATCGAGAATTTAAAAAAAAATCTTATGGGATCTCGAATCAGAAGAAGACCTCCAACTTGACGGTTGGACGACACTGATAAAAATCTGTGTCAAGAAATTTCAGAATTGGAAGGGTGGGTAGAAAACGAGTGTTGTTGAGGCAGACCGTGAGCAGAGTAAGGGTTTGTCATGCTTGTGGGGAAAGAAAACCATAAATAGAGCAAGAACTACATACCGAGGGAAATATTGCTTAATTTATTAATTCATTTTTAATATAATCTATTTTTTGATAAATTATGGTGCTTGGAATTTAATTTATCACAAAAAGTCATCTGAATTGATAATTCTAATCTTTTATTAATCCGGATTTAATTGGATTATCGAAAGTTAGGATTCATTGAATGGCTCACATAGCCAAATGAAAGGATCGTGTTATTAAGAGTGAAAGGTGGCGAATTCGATCCCATCAACTATTAAAAACGGGAAACTACACTTCAGAATACATGTTCACCGGGGTAGGTCCCGGGAGTTTTCAAGCACTACCGATGAAAGCAAATATGTATTAAAAGCTTAAAAAATGACTTGCAAAGAACAAAGCTATTAGGCAACTCACTAAGCAATGTCAAAAAATTTAAAACGATTTGAAAGATAAATGGAAAAAAAAATTTAAACTTAAAAAGATACGAAAATTAATATTTACATTTTGAAAATGCACTCGTCTCGAAATCTCAGAGACAAAGGCAGATAAAAGCCAGGAAGGAAAGGGATAAAAAGAAAGAAAGAAAAAAAAAAACTGCCACTTCCATTTCAATTGATAAGGAGGCGGAGGGGGTGGAAGTGGCGTATCACTCATCGAAGAAGATCAAGAGCGACGCTGACAGACGGAATGGGCGAGGCGACCCCACTTAACACCCCGGCCATTTTCTGCGCATCGACAGAGGGAGGAATCACGACTTTTATGGGCAAGCATAAAAAAAGAATATAAAGCGTGAAAGTTGTTCTCACGGCTCAGAAATTTGGCGATTGCTATTACGAATGAAGAGAGTGTAAGAACGGAAGCTCCAGCTGAAAGAAGCGAGACGATAACACGGGGGTGTGGCGAAATCGCAGGAATTCCTTCCTCTGCATGTGTTATTACAGAGAAACAAAATTAATTCTCTGGGCAAATTGATTGAAATTCTAGAAAACAGGATTTTTTTTTAAAAACAAATTTGCTCAATTCATGACAAATTTTATGTTAACAAAGTTATTTAAAACAAATTTACTAAATACAAAACTAATTTTCTTTAAACAAATTTACTGAAATACAGGGAAAGGGAATTTTTTTAAACAAACATTTACTGTACATGTGACGTATTTATTACAAAAATTACTGAAATTCATAAAAATAATTTTTCAAAAAAATTTCCTGAATACATAGAGAATTTTGTTTAATATATTCATTGAATATAGGATGAACGTTTTTGTAAACTAATTTGCAGCACATGACGAATTTTCGATTAATTTGTTGAAATTTACGAAAACAATTTTTTTAAGGAAATTTACTGAATGCATGAATTTTCTTTTAAAAAATATATTTAAATGCGTGAAAGAGCTATTTCCTAAACAAATTTATCGAATATATGTCAAATTTTTAATCAACAAATTCACTAGAAAACACGAAAACAATTTCTTATTTATATCAAACGATATCGTTTTCGATTGGGCTTAAAATTACATAAATTGGAAATAATACCCCTCTGTATCAATATTTTTGGTTACAGTTTGTAGATATATTTTTAATTTACTGGTGGGGGACGCCAGCATCAATTTTTCGATATTCATTCAGAGACATTTCAAGAACGATTTTTCTCACACATTCAGCTATTTTATAGAATTGATCTCTGTTAGTAGAATTTTTAACTAAAATAAATCGTTTGCATTCTTGATCACTAAAATTGATCTCAATAATCGTTTTAAAAATAAAATTATGGAACATTTATTCGTTTTGCCTTGGAAAGTATCGAATATAATATTTTACACGACGACCAATTTACAGCAACATAAAAAGTAATTATATGATATATTTCCTTGAATTTTGCTTTTTTATAACCTAATCCGACCATAAAAATAAAATAAAAAAAAGATCTTGTCACGATTCTACGAGACTAACGAATAAAATCTAAAATTAATTCATGGTTTGGTATTGCGAGTCAGGTTTATTGATAAATAGTCATTTTTATAATTTCATATGAAGTCTAATTTAACAGGGATTGAACTCTTTCAAAACCTTCTACCCCTGATGAGGATATCGAATTTAAGAGACCTTGAGCTGCGGGAACTTAGTTAGAAGAGGAAGGAAGAACCTCGCTGAATCTTCTTTTAAGTAATATATATATATATATATATATATATATATATATATATATATATATATATATATACGGATTAATGAGGACTCGAAAGCCTTCCGGGATTCGGAAGGTAATGGGTTTAATACATTGTAGTGCTGGCAAAACTTATTTGCTAGTGTGGTAAAGGCGTAAAGTGAAGCGAATTCGTTCGGTGGTCGACCTCGTCATTTAGCATAGATTGAAAATTATAAAGCGACGATTTGCGTCTAGATTTGAAGTATGCAGCCGAAAATATAACAAAATAACAAATCTGATATTTAAGTGAATTTTTTCTTGTTCTAAAAATTAGTGAAATTAATAACAAACTGCAACAAGAGCGTGTTTACACTATTCATATCCTTAATTCTCGGAACAATTCAAGAACAGTAACTCATGCGAAACAGAATCACGTGCTGCGTTTCAAAGAGGATTATTTACGGAATCAAATCATATGGCTTCAGATTATTTGCCCAGGAATCATTACAGAAAAACACGCTGTTTACAAACGAGCATAATTAACCTTACATAAAAGTTTAATCATCATATAAGTTTAAAATATATATATAACATAAAGAATATATTATAATTATAAGGAATAATTCATCTGAAATGAATATTTATATTATGTTTTTGATTGAAGTGTTGAGAAGAAAAATATAAAAAGGCAAGTCTTACATAATATTATTACGAAAGTGAAGACATAAAACGAATATTAAATTTGTACGAAAATAAGAAATGCATAAAAACTTAAAATTATTATTTCGAATTTTAAATTTCCCGGCTATAATCACTCCTATATTACGTTTATTATTTTTTTTTTTTTAATAACATTTTTCTTTTTTCCAAGAGAGGAATTTTGAAACCTTAACACGTAATTATTTTATCATTATAATCTGATGCCTAATCAAAGAAAATAAAAATGAGAGGAAAAAGTAATTGAGAAGAAAAAATTGTTTTTTCCCCTCGTTTCTTCCTCGTGTCAAATTAAGATCGTCAGATTACAGAAAGAAAGAAAAAAAAAACTATTTTTTATTAAATCTTTATAAGGGAAATCTTCGAACAAGTAATTTTACTACCAGCATGCTTAAATAAAACTACTCATTAAATAGTTTCTTTATACATTTTTATACACAACGAGTTTATAATTTGGTAGTGCAATACAGCAGAAATTATAAACTGACACATAAAAAATTATTTTACAAAGATAAAGATCTACTTACAATCATATAAGCAGAGTTCTAGAGATAAACGTAAAAAAACAACAATATTTCAATGCATTGAAATTAAATATTAATTAAATTGCATATGAATATTAAAAAGGCATTATTTTTTTGTTAAATAACTATAAATTAAGGAAATTGATATTTTAAATCATTAAGACAACTACTAGATGCCCTTGATCTAGTTACATACTAAAACTTGAAATAATTAGGTTCAGACATTTTTCAAATTTATCAAATTGAGTAATGTAAACATAATAAAACTTAAAAGAATTAATCTAAAAATTAATGATACAAAATTTTCTCTTTTAAAATTAACATAGATTCACTCTCAAAATTAATAAATTGAATTACTACAAATAAATAGAATATTATTTAAAAGCAATCGCTAATGTAAGAGCTCCATTTAGCGGACAGTTTGAAACTACATTGATTATTTAATCTAGTTTCAAATTTTCCGCTAGATGGAGTTAACGTAAAAGTTATACATAGTAAAATAAAAACTTTTAGATCCTATAAGCCGTTAAAGTAATTCCACACAAACACACACAGTTAATTAATTTGTTTCTCTTTACTCTTTACCAGAAAAACGAATTATCAACAGTTAAAACAGACTATCAATTATATATTAGCGAAACTAAAAACTAAACAAGCGAACACGTAAATTGCTCAAAAATCTACCAATAAATGAATATTAATTTCATGTCTATAAAAATATCGCACACGCATGTATATATACAAATAAATCATTTCTAGAGTAACAAAATGGTGCGAATTCACAAAGAGATTCCAAGTATAATTTATTCGTTCTAAAATCTTGTTTCTTAGAACAAATTATAATATATGGAATAATCGAAGCGATTGAACAAACAGGAACAAGTCGAATTTTTTCTTTTAATTCCATATTTTTAACAGCGGATTAAAAAGAAGCAGAAAAAAAATAATAATAAACTTCTGGAAGTATTGGGAAGGCAGAAAGGACATAAAAGTAAAACAATGCCAACACAGATACTTGATACAGAGGAAATCGAAACTGATACAGCGAAATGGTTCGAGGAAAGGGTATCGGGGGAGAGGAGAAACTGTAAGAGGCTCTTGGTTGGCAGAGGAGGGAAGTTGTAATGGGAAAACGAGACTGGCACGAAATTCCGGAACGCTCATGGAAAACGGATTCCAAGTGTTCATTTCAGTTGGCGACATCGCGAGGGAAGTCGGGGACTCTACACCAAATGCACGATTTTACCTATTGGAAAAGGAGGAGTTGCACTAAGTTCTTAATTTGGCATTTTGAAATTCTAGTTTATTATTATTTTTTTTATCGTTAATACAATACATGAATAAACCCTTTCAAGTTTATCTTGACACACGCTTCTGAGATTTGGACTATGACTGGGTTGAGGGGGTGGGGAATGTTGTTGCAGTATTAGAAGGGAAGATTTTGAAGAAAATTCCTGTTAGTGTATAGTAGAACAATAATTGGAGAAGGTGATTCAACTCAGAATTATATAGAATACATACATAACGTGATATTGTTAAAAATATAAAATTAAATACAACTAAATGAGCTTCGAATGCACGATGGCAACAAAATAAAGAAGTTTCTGCACTTTGCATCCACTGTAACTACAAAGCAGAGGAAATAGCGTTTAAGATGAGCTGACACAGTGGAGTCAGAGGTGACGGCTGGAGCACGTTAAAACAGGACTTGGTCGCAATGTCCTCCAAGTGAAATGATATCTGTAGAGGTAGCAGGACTAATTTTGGAGATCTGCTTTTTATCTGCTTAGAAATCACGAAGACTCCATTCGGTTGCTTCTAAGTGGTAGAGTCCAACTCAGGGTTAGGTACAGGAAAACACGATGGTGAAACAACGGTGGAGTCAGACTGTTTTACAATTAATGAGAAAAGTTGGCGATCCAAGATTTTTCAGAGGTCGTCGGGGAGAAATCTTTAGAGGAAGACATTGACTCACACTGGGCCGTCTCGACAATAATGATGACGAAAATACACGATGTTTATTAATTAGAGCTCCAGTGGCTCAGTAACTTCTCGTTAAGAGCAGTATCATTTGCCATGGACAGAGATTGGGACATTCATTCACTGGGTTGCTAGAGTTCCGTGGGTGGGGATAGTGTCCACGTTGATCTGTGACATCCTATGCCTTACAGCGTGGTTTGGTTTGTTGGTCGCTTAACGGTCATTTTTTGCACACAAGGGCTAATTAGACCGGGACCGACCTACGGCTTAAAGTGGATTACGAACCACTACAATAATTCATGCCCAAGGTTGGATTCGAACCCACGAACTGTTGAACCGAAGGTAAGAGCGCTAACCACTCGACTGCCAGCTCGGCGTCCAACAGAATGGATGTGACAGTGAGGGTGTCAACTCTGGTGTGACCTCGTCACCTGACCGTTTTTCAAAATGACGAGCACTTGGTGATGGGCGAGTAATAAAAACCTGTTAACATTAATCTGTCTGGCTTGTCTGCACCTATATATATATATATATATATATATATATATGTATATATATATATATATATTTATATATATATATATATATATATATATATATATATATATATATATATATATATATATGATTATTAATTATGGAATTCACCAGGTATAAGACACCATTTTCTTTAAAAATGGGTTTGAAAAACGTGGTGCGCCTTATACTTCGACACTGAATCTGAAATGGAATCAGGAAGATGATCAAAATAAGGAAATCATCGTAAACATTACCAACAGGACCTTTGTAAACAGAGACAAATGATCAAATCACATAAGATGTGTGGGATTAGCATTGTACTCAATGTGACAAAGGACAACTTGCTGCACGAGGCCTCACACATGCTGATTTACAAAGGTTTCAAGTGACTCCTCATGTAGCTCTGGCGATGATGGTTATCAGTACTCTGACGAAGAAGATTATACAAGTTGTTTATTCCTCAGATATAAAATGGATATTTGCAGATGGAATTACTTTGCATTTTTATACTCAAAATACTCTGTAAATTTGTTATAATGAACTTTAACACAATTTTATCCTTCAAACATGTACTTAAAAAGGGAGTGCGTCTCATACGCCAACATACTTCTTATACGTCACTGTGATATCAATGCTTGTCTGATATATAGAACGGAGAATAAACATTTCAATAAAGTTGCACGTTAATCTGTTGGTGATGACTTGGGATGAACAGTTTTGCGATTTTGAATCTTAGTCGGGACCTGAATATTACTGAAAGGGCAATATTACAAAACTATAAAAGCTTTTTTAAAACATTTTTTACAAAAATTAATAAGGCTCATGTTACTCCGTTAACTAGTTTCTTTTCTTTTCTTTTTTTTTTTTTACACACAAGAAGGCTAATTTGACTAAGACCTAATTTTAAAAGGGACAAAGAGTCACTACAAGTATTCAAGACCAAGGTGAGATTCGAAGGTCATAGTGCTAACCATTCGACTGGCGCTCGGTCAGCTCGTTAGTACGATTTTCTTTCCAGTGCGAGAGTTGACAGATTCAATACCAACGAGGAGTGACATACAATACGACCGTGCGGAGCGTGCCTGGGAATTTTCTTTCTATGGTCTAAAATTCCTCCACTAATGAAAATCAGAAGTTTTAAGATGGCAGCTAAGGTGTCACTCTCATCATGGTCAAAAAAAAGAAAGGGAAAAGTAGTTGTGCGTCGGGTAGTTTAAGTCAGTACAAAGCGGAATCAAGAAATTTGAAATAATACCTTTTAACACTTCCAAACTTAAGAAAAGAAATATGTAGAAAAAAAACTTAAGTATGATGAGAGAACGGAAAATTTGTTTTTTAGATGATGGATAACACTTATCTTTCATCGATATCTTTCACATCACGAATCACGAGCACCCCATAAAAATTCATCAGCAGAAATCTGATATCAGGTGCTTATGAATGATGACGTTTATAACCCTAATTACCTGTCAAACTACGATTTAATATGATTGGTTGAGGGTGAGATTTATATCCATATTTTTCATGTACTACATTATCGACATAGGTTACTATAGAAAATAATAGAGAAAAGGCTCAGAAAATACTAATAAATTCTCAGGAGCTTATTTAAAAAAATTCGATAAATTTCACATTAAAATAGTTTTAAAAACCTTTAGGAAGAATGGTTAAGTCTCATCCGATAACTGGCACAGATGTCGCATAATACAGCATGCCAAATTTGGTGATTTTTTGGCGGAATTTCTTATTTATATGGCATACTGGTTTTTATTACGTCGTAGAAATGGGGTCCAATAAGAACTATGCAGAAAGTTCTACTTTGGCAACTCTAGTGTTTACATCATTGAGAGAAGTCACAATATGTTACATTAGCAGCATTTCTTTGTCACCAAAAAAATTCAAAATTTCGCATGCTGGTTATAAGGCAGCTGTGCCGGATAACTTAGCTAAAAGCTTGCATAATTTTCTTGATTTTCATTAAAGACAGTCGTGATGAAAGGACATATGTCAGGTAAAATTTTGTAATGTTTAATGTTCGTTACTTGGTACGTAAATTTGGAAGTGATGTGTCGGCTCAGATGTCGACCTCGTAAGTCGAGGGCAGTTTAAAATAAAAGGCGATTGGATGTATTTAGAAGTTTCATTTAGGAGAAATGGGGGCAATTCAAAAACGTATGCACGATAGCAAACAATTAATAGAACATTAACATTTTAGATCTGGAAGTTTCGGTTAGCTATTTGTTTGTTAAAATAACTATAAAAGAATTTATCATTTAAGCATTAAAAATAAAGTTATATTTGATGTATACTTATCGGTAATTTGCTTTCACTCAGAGGAAAATCTTATAAATCTACGATATTCCATATGATTTTAGTTACGGATGGTAAGGGTTATACACCTAGAACCCATGATACAGATAGTGCAAATCACTCATCAATTTTCGATTCCCTGATGAAATCTGAAATAATGTTTCATCGATCCAACAGATGGCGTGATTATGATGATAACGAGATATGAGAAGCTCAATGTGTCAGTCTTTTAATCATTTATATCTATATACTACTATTTCTCTCAAAAATATTTTTCTTTCTTGTTATTAAAATGAATACATATTTTTTTTATTATAAATAACACAAAAATATAAATGAATATTATAAAAATATAATAAACTTTTTATAAAAAATTTTAAATTTAAAAAAGTTACTCAGAAAATTAACAGAGAAATTCAATTTATATTAAGTTAATAAATAAAAGTAACACGAGTACGTGAATAAATAGAATAAATCAAGCATTTACTCTTTGAAAACGATAAAATGTGAGATCAATGCAAGAATCCATAATGCAGTTCGACTAAGTTTATTATTAAAAAATATAATTAATCATTTGAAGAAAATATAACAAAAAAGCATTTATATAAAATAGTGTAATATATTTTAATTAAAACACAAATATTAAATCGAAATATTCTTTACTTGTTTACAAAGAACGTGAACAAAAACTAAGATCAAAATTGTGGAATAAGGGAATAATCCCGTAAGCCTGCCCCCTACGCCTTTCCAGACGATTTTACAGAGATGCGTCTTGGAAGGAAATTGCGTAATTTAGAAAAGAGGAACTGACACCAGCGGAAGTCTAAGACTTTTAGGAAAAAGTATGTGTTAAGCTTTACAGCCCACACTGGAATTCGTTTTAAGCCAACAATTCGTTTCTTTTACACTGTCTCATTGACAGATGCGAAAAGACAACTTTGAAGCCTCTGCTTTTGATGACGTCACTTGTAGGTATGACGTCACGATAATGATGTCAAATAAATATCTCAACATTTACTTGGAAGGTTATGATGTCATTATTTATATTATCGATAAAATTTCTGCATTATGAATATAATTTTCATTTCTGACATTGCTGTTTCGTACAAACGTTCTTTTTAAATTAATCAAACGATCGTCTGCACGGAACAGAAATTTCAGTTTTATTTTCGTATAGAACTACATATTATATTTTTTAATAGCTTTTTTTTGTAAGCAAGTTCTATTTTAAATCATACTTATTCCAAAACTTGAGATCATATTCAGAATTACGAAATAACGAGTAAACTCTGACATTAATTCAAATATATGTTCTAAAACATTTATTTCTGACTACAAAACTGAAGTGAAAAAATAAGTCACGGTAGTAAAAACTGCAATTATTCGAAATAGTATTCATATGAATGAATTTCCTCACAATGAATTTAAATAAGTATAGGATTTTTCTTGAAAGGAATATATTTAAAATAAATTATTTCGTTTTTAATTATTTTTATTTATTTATTTTATTTATTTATTTTTTGCTGTATATGGTGTATTAAAAAAGTCTGGAGTTTTTTCAACACTGAGTTTGCCATAAGTGAAATAAATATTTTTTCAGTTTAAGAAATTCAAATATAAAACGCTAGAAAAACCAACAGATGGATTAACAAAAATGGAATTTTAAAGACAAAACATTAAAAGAACAAAATGAGACAAACAAATTCAACATTGCTTAGAACACTTTCTTAAATTCACATTGTGTTCAAACACTCACTATTTTATCGATATCGAAAATTTAAAATGAAAATACCAGGAATTAAGTTAAAGTAATCAAAATTATTAGTTTCCAGACACAAAGACTATAAGAAAACTCCACTGTGTAAACGCCAAATAAAAAATAAATAAAAAGCAAGTTGCCGTCGAGACACAACTGCATATATTACCCTGCTGCTTCAGAAACAATTACTACCTTTCAGAATCCCTGTATAATCAATTGTTCTTGGAACAAAATAAAATTAATATCAGACAATCGAAGAAAAGAATAAATAAAGAAAAGTGGTAGCTATCGGCTAACCACCACTTTTTCACTTGATCACAGACTTTTTTTCCACGAAACTCGATGACGAGCTAGGCTTGCAGTAATAATAATGGTTCCAGTCACTTCAAGATGCTATTTAAAAAGGCCTTTCTGCCATTGTGATTATTATCCAGAGGGAAAAGCAACTTTAGATGATTAGACAAAGGGCAGATTATAAAAAGTTAGCAGAGATTAAATATCGTGGAATCCAATTACAAAACCTTGTAATTACACTGTCCATTTCAGAAACTATGTTCTTTGAGGCGTGGTTTAAGATTTAAATCCGCCAATTGAAGGTGACAGTTAGAAGGGTAACGCGCAATGATGAATCGGATTGGTGGAAATGAAAATATTATTAGTACTCGGTATTACACAAAATATTGGATTAAAAATATTAGACATAAAAGAATTAAAAGTTCTGTGCCGCCTAGTTCGATGTAATTTATGACAAAGACAGTGTTTTACGAGAGAAAAGAGAATTTCAGGTTCTATCCTAACCATTATTGAACAATACAGATTTTGTGTTTGATTTCGTTAAACTCTAGTTTCAGTTTTCGCTTTTTTTATCGCTCGAGAGCTTTTTTAATCATGTATGGTTAAAAGCAGACATTCACTCATTAAACAATCATGCCTAAAAATTGAAATTATTATGAATTTTATTTTAATTTGAAAGTTGCGAAACAAAATCGCCCATTTTTAACACTAGGAGGGTACACGTGTTAATTCATGACGGTAAAAATGGCGCCAAAAAGACGACTTTTCCCCAAGAGTATTAAATTCATAATTATTACTTTGATGAACCATTTGTTGTTTTAAACACATAAATTGAGTTCTAAATATTTCTGTATTTTTTCAACACAAAATAATAAACATTTAGGAGATACTTAACAATAGAAAAGAATGCGATTATTTTAGTAATCAATATAATGTTACTCTTTTTAAGTTTCTTATTTAAATAACTTTATTGTAATTAAAATGAGTTTAAATTACATTTATGTTACAATAAAAAATAATTCAAGGTACAATATGATACGATTTAGCGCCAATTTGCCAAAAGTTTTGTCAACTTTCCTATGGGGCAGAATTTTGCAGATTTTATGATAGGGGAATAGAAATTTTGCCAGTTTTTTTATACTTAAATAAATTCATAAAAAAGTACATTAAGGCACTTGAGAATATATTCTCTTAGCATCCTTTCTTATTTTACTAAAACAGTATATATATAATTTTAAGGAAACATTACCCACTTTATTCGAACCAAGCAACCCACCCCCTCTTCGACTTCAGTGACTGATCAAGTGGGGAAGTAAAGTTGCATCTTGCTCCTTCCCGAGTTTTAAGATAACTGATAGGGAGGGCATCACCTATTATTCTTTTAATAATTTTTATCGTTTGTATCATGGGAGAATTGAGATATTTTTATCTAAAACTTTAATTTTTTTTTTTTTTTTTTTTTTTTTTTTTTAACGAAAGTGCAATAATTTTCAAATTTATTCTTTATTTGACAGCACAAATTACGGTTTCACATTCCTGAAATAATTATAATAATGGGAAAATTTGTAAAGAATGAAAAAAATATTCTGCTTAATTCAGTTGTTTTTAACTTTATGCTGAAATAATACACCAGTGTCTGATTGTTAATTTTCTTATGAATAACAGCCAAAGCAAACTGGACCAGCAGCCATATTTTTACAATGGACTCCTAACCACAACAAAACATTCACATCCAAGAAAAGAATCGCGCTTACGCTGTTTTTTACGATTATGGAGTTTGAATAGATTGGTTTATTTTATTGCTCTGCAGTCCTTTTCCACATACAAGTATTACAGTATCTACACGGCGTACACAGTAGAATCCCAAAGAAATACCCATGCTCGGGGAGGGGGGGGGACTCAAAGCAGAAATTTTTTTACTTAACGGCTGAAGAACTAACCATAATATTTAATTAGAACAATAGAGAAATGTGGCATAATATCAAATAAAAATTACACGGAACGTTTAGATAACTCGCGAATATTTCAAACGCATCATGGAATTACATTTCGGCGCACTCCATTATCCAAACCGAGAAGGCAAGAAATGTTGAACAATCGGGCATTTTATCGCGAACTAATTCTAAATGTGTATATCAGTCTTAATTTTCAACGAAAAAAAAAAAAATTTTCATTTGAATAGTGCGAATAAAACTTTATAAAATTTTATAAAATATTTTTAACATTCATTTTGTTATTAAAGTAAAAACTATGACAATTTTCAGATTTATTTTTATTATACGTAATAAATTTTTTTTGTTTTATTTGGTTTTTTTAATACATGTATCTAATTAGTTATTGTTACATATAGTATTTAAATTAGTATAAGTTATTATAAATTAGTTTTATACTATTAATTAGCAAAAATTTCTTGTATTACATGTCTTAATAAAAGACATGTAATATGAGAAATTTATTTTGGGAAGAGTTTAGTTCAAAATTGAAAATGCTGCGCCGGGAAAAAAAAAATCCTAATTATTTAATTATTTTTTTTACTCAAACATTAAAACTTTAAAAAACAAAAATATGTGTACGAAATCTAATGATGAATTTTAAAAAGGAAGATATCAATATATATATTTATATATATATAATTTTAAAATTAAAAAAAAAATAGAATTTAAATATAATGTAAAAAACCTATTGCCCTTAGAAAAAGCGAATAGATTTCTATTCCATATATGGCAGAAAAGAAAATTAGGTGAGATGTAAAAGAGAAGAGACAGAAAAAAAAAAAAAAAAAAGATCAAAAGATGCTAGTATTAAAAATCAGAAGAATAAACAATGATTTATAGGAATTCTAATATAAATGAGGAAAAAAATTGAAAAAATAAATTTAGACATGAAGCCAAAAACTATGTACCAAAATTCGATCATATTTTACATCTGCATCTTTCTTTATTAAATCTTTTTTATTTTTCAAAAAAAAAAAAAAAAAAAAAAATTCTTGTAAATTTTTTTTAAACGATATATTTATTATATTTTGAAAATTTTTGATTCTCCCAATATCAAATGATAAAAATTGACACATTTTCTGCAAATAAAGCAGAAATTCGTACGATGCTATAAAATTTAACTCTCGATTTTTTAAACAACATACTTTTTAACAATTTTTTTTTAACAACGAATTGTTCAACAAGTTACAAGAAAGTAGGTGTGTTATACATTAAGTTTAACGAACTACAAGCGATAAGTAGTTCTGAAATATACGCAAGTGACAAAATGGTAAGTGGAGGTGATGTAACATAAGAGTGGCGACACATTTGGCCAGATGAATATCTAATATGCATATACGCTCTTTCAGTATGGTGATTATCGATTTAATGAAGCAGAATCTAAGGAGATAAATATGATCAAACGAATTAATAAAAAGAAAAGTAGTCAATAAAGAGATAAATCAGATAAGAAAAGTAGATGATAAAGACAATCGGGCATCATCAGCCCTAGTCTCTTAATGATTGATTAATATGTATGAAACAAGACATTTTTTTTACATTGGACAGCTAATTAAACCAAGACCAGCGTTTTGAATTAGACTTCTATTCACTCCAAATACCAAACTCCGAGGTGGGAATAAAACCGACAAACTGTTTAACCAAGATTGTTAATTTGGCTACCAACTCAACTCCAAGATTGGTTACATACTAGGGAGAAATATTTGACATGCAAACGATTTCACATGCAAAATGCAAGATAATTTAGAAGCAAACTAATAAGTATCCTCAAGAAATGAAGTCTTCGTACTATTTATAAAAGCCGACAGTAAACAGCAAAATAAATGTGCTTTCTTTTGTTGGCCTCATTTTCGAAGAGAAAGCTTTCAGGAAATGAAGAGTACAAGTCACAACAAACAGCTTTCTCCGGCTCTCCCCCCCCCCCCTCCTGCTTAAAAAAATGGTGATTGGAGAACACAAGATTGTTGTTGAAAGAAATCCTGAGGGCTGCACGTGTCTTCGAAAAACAGGAGTGTGAAAAAAAAAAGAAAAAAAGAAAAAGAAATATCAGCACTAGTCACAAAAACTTCCAAATCATGAAAATTACTTCAAACCAACACTACGGGCAAACTCATCAGAATAAAAGAAAGAACTAAAAAAAAAAAAAATTTCGTACAGGGTTGCAAGAGATTTTTGACATATGGCCAATCTTCGTGGATTTTTGCCATCACGAATTAAACATCGCTTTGAAAACGATAATATATTCTAAATAATGGGTTTTAATATTAAAATTCACAACAAAATGAAATGCTTAAAACTTTTACAATAGTTTTCAATTTATGATTTAAGATGCATCATCTTATATGCTCTTTCATTTTTATATAAATAAATAATGTCACGCAATTACTTAAGCTATCCTATAAATGCTGTAAACGTAATTAACTTATTTAATGCTATTAAATTCTATACAATCACTTTATAATTAAAAAAAAAAGAAACATTTCTGAAATGAGATACATTTTTGACGTTTAATATTGACATTGCATGTAAACTCTTGAAGATATTCTAGTTACTTAATATATATCACGAAAAGTACGAAATCAAAATTGCCATTTATAGAGTAAAATTTAATTACTAAGTTGCAAATAAACTTATGCTAAAAATGAATGTAACTGGACAAATAAAAGTGCACACTTTTATTCATCTGATATTGTTGGTTGAGTTTGTCTCCATGCGACGTATAATAGCATATAACAGCTTTTGGGCAAATGTGCTATAAAAAGAAAATGTTTAATGTTGGCTTAAGCAAGGAAGAAGTCTTAAGATTTAAAAGAGACTGTTTACAAATATTGCAATTATTAATTTAAAATTCAATTAATTAAAGAAATTTTAAAAGGTTAATCTGTGGTTTGGGTACCCCTTTCTCGCCAAATGGGCGATAGACGCACAAAGCGTGGTAACCCTGACTATTTCATCCTAAATGCATTTTTAGTGGCAATCCTGTCTTTTTTTGTTATACAATTATATGTGTATTTTTTGTTATACAATTCGTAAAAACTTCGTTTTCGTTGCCATACCAACGGTGAAATTCATTAAAAACACGGATTTCGGTTTCGTCGCCATAGAAACGCCGTTTTTGTGTAGTGTCTCGCAGAGCATTCAACTCCGCCAGACAACACGCAAGAACACCCCAGTTGGCGACTTTTTGAAAATGCGTCAAGCAGGGGTCCCAAAGCACATTTTCACCTTTTAAAATATTTAAATCGCGTTCTAGCTGGTTTAAAGTAACCAACCATGAAGTGGTTGTTTCTTCTTGTTTCTTTCATTTCGCTTTTTCTTTTGTCGGCGTGTTAATAGTTTGAATCAATGGAAAAGGTTTCTCAAACCGATGCTTTGATCTTTATATAGGAAATCGTTTTATTTACAAAAGGAATTTCGACACTATTCTCAGGCATTCGATAGTGAACTCCGCCTTGTTTGCAGCCGCACGAAGAATGCAATTTGAAAACAGGCATCAAATTCATGGACAATTCTGATTTGCGACACTGTCTCAGTATAATGTCGTAATTCACACATGGTTCATAGTGGATTTAGAAACATTAACACTCGAAATAAAAGGTGAAAGAACACCTATTGAATTGAACGCTATAGTACAGACCACTGACATACCAATTAAGTTTAACAGTGGCAGAGCAAATATTGACCACTAGATTTTATTGTGCTTCGTGAAGCTCAGTCGTCTCAATGGTAATATTTTCATAGTTTTAATAAAAATGTAACTGAAAAGGATTGAATTGATCAATGAAAAATACGAATCAACAAAAACTTTCTCATTGTAAATAAACTAATAAACCAAAAGCACATTCATCAAAATTTCGAAAGAGCTAAATACATCTTAAGATTCGTTAAAAAAAATTAAATATGATACGTTTAAATATTTTTGTACACATTTTAAACTATTATACAGGTAAAAAAATTTCGATAAAAGAAACACTTTCTTTCATTTTCTAATTAAACTGATTTTGGTCAGTAGATCAAAAGAAGAAAAAAATTATCATTAGGCATAACAAATCGATAATTTTACATATTAATTAGAATGTATTTATTAATTTACCTTAATATGTTGTAAAAGAAATTCACAAATATATTTTTAATTTCAATAAAAAAATAATTTCTTATATATAGTTCATTTAAATATTTACCAAAATAAAATCCCATTGGATTATCAGATATAAGTGCCAAAAATAGCCATATTTCGCCAAATAATACAACTATGCCAGAAGAGACGCAACAGTTACTGAGCTAGAGCAGAAAACTTTCCATCAACATTTTGCAGCGCTCTGTTCTCTTTACTTAAGCGTTGAGAAGAGAATGATGCGGGATGGATGAATTTATTTTTAGACGTGGTTGAGCGGTAACAATACATTTTTTTTGTTTGTTTTAAATTCTGTTGTGTTATTTGCTCTATCTAAAAGCTGACGGGTATTTTTGAGTGGTTCACTGTCTTTTAAAAATCAGAACACAAGCGGCGAACACTCATGCGTACAACGTGACAAAGCTTTTTAAGAAGCTTTCCTGAAACTGGCTTTGTTGTACTAAGAGGAGGGGAGAAAAAACGGGCGTTATTTTTAAATTAAGATGAGCAAAAATCTATATAAAATAACGACAGCAAATTAATGGTAAAACAATTTTGCGTTAAATAAAATTTTTAATTTCATATACTATAATTAAAAATTTTCAATAATATAATATTAGACAATTTTAATGTATAAAAAATTATTTGGAATGTATAAAAAATTGTATAAAAATTATAATATAATGTATAAAAAATTATGGGGAAAAAAGTTTCTGGGGATTTTATTCTTATAAAGAATTGTATTTTTAAACTAACTTTTATGTTAAAATGAAAACTCAGTTATTATAAATATATAACCAAATATAATTTATTAAAATATTTATTTAATTACCGAAATCAGATTTATGAGGATTTTGTTTTAAATTTGATGCTTTTTCCAGAAAAAACATTAAAATTTAAACATAAAATGTTTTTTTCTTTAGAAAGCCTTGATTTTTTAAAAATCTGCACATGAGTATTTATTGATGAACAAGCTGTACAAGAGTATTTTATCTTTTTGATCAGTATAAAAGTATTTAATATTTATCTGCAAGAATAGTAATTCGAAGTTACAGTAGATGATTATCAAATTAAAATTTTCTGCATACATTACATTTATTTATTCAAGTATTTAATTTTAAGAAAAGTTACGATAGAATATACAGCTTTACAAACGCTTAAAAATATTTCGGGAAAAAAATAATATAAGTACATTAATAATTTCTTATTTGGAAAAAATGGGTAAATAAACTTAACTAATTGTATAGTTGCTATCATATTTTAATGCAATACAGATCTTTAATACATATGTCTATTTGTGATACTAAGTACTTATTTAAAGTAGCTCTCTTATTCATTATGCGATTAACTTCCAGTAATAATTTAATAATAATAATAAAAATAAAAAAAAATAAAAAAAATTACAACAGCTTTTACTGGAATGCTCAATAAGTATTACGTCGAAACAAATATAATACACAATTATTAATTCACAATGAATGTCATTTTACCATAAAGATGCAAGAATTCCATTTCTATTTTTTATGACAAAACACCTGCCAATAAACGCGTTAGGATCGTTTTAGCTCGATACCAGAATGTCTACAAAAATTCCCGCTGTTATGTGAACATTTTGCCAATAGTATTTCTATTATTAATATGTTATAGGATCACGCGGAACAATCAATTGAGATTGTTGCCAGGTGTTATTTGATCGTCTGCAAGGCGTGGCTCCTCTTCTTTCAATAAAAAAGAAGGGGGAGGAAGAAAGCTTTCAGAAGGAATTTTCTTTCGCAATAGAATCAGAACTTCAGTGTCAGGTGAGTGCGAAACTTACGAGTGAAAGGAATTATGTGAATTTGTTATAAGAGGCAATTTTTTTACTGAATTTTTTATAGGCAAATAAGAAAATATTTTCATGGAGGTAAATGGTTTTAAATCTTTTATTTCATTTAAAATTCTAGCCATTAAAACGATCGATTTTCGTTCTTTTCTTAATGTTGGCATTTATATAATAATATTTTTTAAATATACTTGAAATATTTAGTTTTATATGTAATACTTTATTTCGTCACTTTTGCTCTTGCCCGTTTCTGATAATGAAAGACGTTGAACGCAATAAACTATTCTGTAATTTTGAGCAATTTTCATAGGACGAAATCCACAAGGGAGATCACACTTTCTCCAAATTTCCATCCCAGATCTGTGGGGGAACATAAACTCCAACGAATATTTAATGTACAAAACACAACAGAACAGATTTTGTTTGAACCTGGTATCGATATGGTTACCTTAAGAATTTAAAATGCGCCTCTTTCTCAACAAGATATTATCGCTTCCATTCGGCACTTCGAACAGAAATTTTTATTATGGTGCGTTAAACATTCATATCTGTCGAAGCTTTATTTCCTTCATTCATAAGAATTTTACTACAATATAAAACGTTTCAATTATAAACTATTCATAATTTTCGTAAACTGATTTTGTCGCCAAAGTCGATAGAATGCTAATATGCTCATTTATATGTAAAATATTATTAAAGGAAAATTCAAATACAGGTGAAAAATATTTAAAGATAAATATCACACACTTGCTAGAATAAATTTTATGTTATATTTAATTAATTTTTATTCATTATTTCGATTAAAACGTAAGATTTGAGAATTAATTTATCTATCGTCATTTAGAATTTTAAAAATTAACTTGTAATATTGAACGAAAAAATATTTTGAATTAAATTAAAACGATATTCAATTAATAAAACTATATTTAATTACTTATGGGAAGGGAAAGTAATATAGTTAAAGGCAACAAATTTTGTTTCTTGTGGTGCGTAAATAATTGTTCACTTCTATAGAAAGACACTACCAAAAATCAATTTTCTAAAAATAATTTAAGACTCTTTTTACACAATCTATTTAGAACCTATAATTATTACTATTTATTAAATGGCATCAAATGATGTTCAAGAACATAGGAATCTTTAATGACAATTTGAGTTAATAAAGTCTGCAATAATTGATATTCAACTTCTGTAAGAAAATAAGAATACAGTTATTACACAGAGATAACAACTTGTTCTTAGATAATTTCATCAACAACTGAACGAAAACGTTAAATTTTTACACGTTAAATTTAAATTTATGTAACAAATGTTAAAAATGTAATCTTTAACCCATAGTAATAAAATCTCATTTTCTTCGAGCATTAAGAACACTTCATAAATTCCATTCCACATTTTTTTTAATATACTTGTTTAATCAAAAACCAAACAATACTCAGTGAACCTTTATGGAATACAGATTATGAAATTCATACTTGAACATTGTGCTCAAAATGTAATTTCCTGACCTGTCAGCGAAAATATTCAGGTGAAATACGTACGCCAGAAGAATGACAAACGTGGTGTTGCCAGAATCCGAAAGAAAGAGAAAAAAAGAATTGAATAAAAAAAAAGATCGTTTGCAGTTAGATCCTGCGGCCATAATCGCACAGGTGGTCGTCCTTGAAAATTCACGTGCACGGTCATTCCCATTGCCAAGAATGCAAACTTGGGGCAGCTGTAGAAATAGCGAATAAGTCTGGTAAAAAAAGAAACGTATTCTTTATCGTTTGTAAATTCAGTTCTTAAAATTTGAGGGGAAAAAAACAGTCGCATTTTTTAAAAATGTGCCAAAATAATTGTTAAAATCCTAGCTTGGGAATAGAATTAAAGTGAAGAGAAACAGGTTGAACTGGTCCCAAAAGGGTATAGAGAATAACTTTTTTTTTTTTACACTCAGTTTGTTCTGAGGGTAACTTGAAAGACTGCATATTAATCAAAGTAATGTGTTTCATTTCTCGCTATACATTTTTTTACTTCATAAAATAAAGTGGAAATTTTTTAAATTTATTTTGTCAAGGATTATTATATATGACCTGTGATAAAAAAATGCAATTACATAAAATAGACATACTATGTAATGTTTTTTTTTGTTTTGTTAAAGTTGCAATATATTTTAATTTAATTAAAAGTTATTAATTTAATTAAGTCGGGTGACAATTTCTTCACGAATCATTTAGAAGGGGATAGCACAAATATTAGTTTTTAAATAACTATTTACACAATATTTTTTACACAATTTAGGACAAATAAATTGAAGCATTATTTTAAGCAGTATAATTTAATTTTAAATAGCAATATTCGAAAATTAGAAGCGGATATCATGGAAGTTACACTAAATTCTATTTTCAGATAATTAAGAGTAAACTATGTTTAAATAATCAAATTAATTTAACAAAAACATAATTAAATTTAAATAATCATTGTGCTACATCACCGTAGCTTTTTTAAAGTAAATTATATCGGCGATTTAACATTTTCTTAGAAAAGCATAAATTTAGAAAAAAATTATGTTGTCTTTAGTGGTCACAAATTTTTAACTTTAATCATTAACGGAAAAGTAATCACAAAAACAAAAGAACTTGCCGAAAATGAGTCTCATTAGCTAAGCAAGTATATGTGCACCTATAATATCCGACAGGAAGCAAGCTCAATACTGGACACAGTGAAAGACCCTTCATGTGGGTTCTAATTATATTAAATAGTTGTAGGATCAAATATGTCGCCATTGGTTTAGTAAGCAAACTTGAAGCCAATTCGTTCAAATGATTTGATTGAGATAGACAAAATTACGAGATGCTTGCCCGAGTTTAGTGGATTTAGAATAAGAAATTGTCATTAAAAAAAAAAAAAAAAAAAGTACAGTATAAAACTAGCATAAATGACTCGTTTTTGAAGAGGCTGTTTTGATAACACATATAAGCAAAAGAAAGATATAAAAAGAGTCATAAAATTACCAAGTTTATAACTCTGTTTTAAAATATTATGTGTCATCTTTGGTAACATGACATACTTGCAGACAATAATCGATTTCATTCCGTTTATCTTGTAACAAACAATTGATATTCTTGAATTGTGTCGATATCACAGCAAAATGCTTTGCTTACACCAAGGCCCTTTACGTTCTTTTCTGAAAGCACAATACAGAAATGCAACATACGAATAATAGAATATTGAAGGTTATGTACCACGGTTCCGGTCTTGAAATCGTTTTTTAAGTCCTGGAGCAGTAACCAGAGGCTCATACGTGGTAGTCTCTTAGGATAGATTGTTTCACCTTGTCGCCAGTTCTACAGAACATTTCAAATTATCCACCCTTCCGAGGGTCTCGATGGCGTTTACTTTCATGCTGCCCAAATCAGCAAACAAAAGGAATTGTCGTGCTACTTGAAACGGGTGGCTCTTGAAAGAATTAATAATGCTCCCATGGGACGCTGTTCACATGTACAGTAATGGCAATAGACTTGATGGTGGCCTCCTATTCATTCACTAGATCGGAAGGGTAATTGCCTTGCTTTGCCAATAGGAATGCATAATATAAACTTGATGTACTTTGAAAATATACTTCTTTTGAAAATGAACGAGATTATCTATACTAATGCTATTCAATAAAATGGATTGGGCAGTGTAAGCCTAATATATAAGCAAGCTAAACCTGGGCACGGCAGCCCATGTGAGCCAAGGCATACAGTGCCCATTTCCTGATTGAGTTCTCTGGGATGCGAAGCATATGTCCCGATTATGTGATAAGATTAACGTGAAACTCCCAGTGTTTAGTTTCCCAAACATGCTTAGTGCTCAGTTTATTGATGCACTGGAGGGATGAGAGGCGTAGTTGACCTTGCTCAGTCTAAGGACCGAACCTTGGACCTGTGCTTGGGAATTCGAAGTGCTACCATTAAAGCCACCGAGCATCAGCAAGCTAGATCACTTGATATAATATTCAAGACTTTTTTCAGTTTTCAAGAACCTTTCTTACAGAAGAGAAAGCGAGGCTCATTGACAACCTAATGACTCGAATAATAAAATCAATAGACAACATGGCTGCATTGTTCTTGGCTAGAAAATACAGTTCGTGGGTTCTAATCCCACCTTGGGCATGAATGTTTGTAGTGGTTCGGAACCCACTTTAAAACTTAGGTCCCGGTCCAATTAGCTTTCGTGTGCAAAAAATGACCGTTGAGCGACAAACCAACATTGGCTAGAAATCGACAACTATTTTCAAACTGTCAGTTAGAAACTATATAATTGGCGAAAATTTTATAAGAGATCACGAATTTGTAAATGATTTTTGATTGAAATTTGACTGGAGAACTAAGTTGGCATTCACTTTTCTACAACAAATTGTTATACTGCGGAGAGAATTATCATTATTGCTACAAATATTTAACATAAATAAACTCTTTCTTCCATAAAGATTTTCTAAGATTCAAGTAAATTAAATGAGATTAATTCACACACACACACATCAGCTAATCGGATATAAAGAAACATAAGCTACGACTGCCATCGTGATTTCTTCACATTTAAGGAAATGTGCATTTAAAAAATTAAAATACAATATGAAAGCGGCATTTAATTTAGGCGCAATAATACAGCGTTAAAAAGCAAGCGACAAACTTTGTTAAATATCGTGATAAAGAGTATATCAGTTTAGAAAAAAAACAACTTAAAATATACAAAAAAATGTTAAAAATCTACATTAAAAACGTTAGGTTTTCGAATATTTTGCAATCTTTTAATTTTAAAACTATTGACTATAATTTCTTCGATTTCGGTGCAGAATATACCTGTTTTACAATTTATAGATTTTCATTTCAAGTGAGCCCAAAAATTCTGCATCGCTTATGTGTTCTAAAAATTAAAAAAAAATTCAATTATAATTAAAAAAAAAAAATTAATTTTTACTTTTTTTACACAAAATACCAAAACAATATAAATAAAAATTAGAGAATGCAATTTTGTTATTTTTAATGAATTTAATAACTTTTTATAAAAACTACATAAACAGAAAAACATGCATCATTTATAAATTTAGGTTGAAATTAAAAGGAAAAAAAAAAAACTTATTTTAACTTGAAAATAAACATACAATTTGCATTCCTTTGCCTTCTTATAAAAAAAAAGGTCAGTAAAAAATTTAATTCTAAATCATATGTATCAAAAATTCCACAAAGAAATTGAGTTCAAAGATCGTTTGCGGAATCTGTCAAATTATACAAGACAGAAGAGTTCTCTTCCAATTCAGTGAGTGAGGAGGCGGTTGTTATTTTCCTCCACAATTTAACCTTCCGCTAACCTACGAAAACAGCCCTAACTATCAGCTATGAATAAAAGTCTAAAAATACCTATTTTCAACCACAAAAGCACTTAAAGTGTTAATCCTTTTAGGCACGTCACGTATAAGCTCTATACACGAATCCTTCCAGGAAAAAACTTATTTCGAGTAAAAATCGTTTGGAATTTTTACGGGTTTCAAAAATTCTTACCAAAAAAAAAAAAAAAAATCGTTAGCAACGTTTAACTTTATTGCGTAGAGCAGAAACGTTTTTAATTATTAGAAAATGGAAATATAGCTTTTTGTGTTCTTTGGCAATGATTGCTATTTACAATATCGTTTGCCGCAATGACTGGCAATTTTCCAAACTAAAAACTATAAAGTTTGAAAATTGAGGTTATTCGCAAAGCAACTGAAGTAGATGTTAATTATGAACGACAGGTAGATACGTAACGATCCTGTTTTCTTTTAAATTTTAGCTACAGCATGTAGCATGGTGTTTTCAACACTAGTTGAAATTAATTTTTTTTAACTGACATAAGACACTGCAAATAATTATTATTTAAATAAAACTAGCTTTTAATAATTTTTATTTTAAATTAGAGATTGACAACTTGCCAATAAATAAAAACAATATAAGCCATACAACTTATCAAAAAATTCTATTTTACATTTTGTCACAATGTTTAATTTTCCCATTTTAAAAATAAGCAAATTAAAAGGTAATGAGCATATTGATTTATTTGGCAACTATAAAGGCAACCCGAGTTATCGCTAATGATTAATGCCTAGAGATGGTGCTGATGTTCCACTGATTTTTCTTACATACACACACGCATAAATTGTAGATAGTTTTAAAAATGTGCGCGTGTCAATTAAAAATGAGCGAAAATTGAAGTAGTTTTGGTTTTTATGTTTATTGGTTGTTTTATTACTATAACATATTCCGCTCACAGAACCTTGTTTTGTGAGCGGAATATGTTATATAAGAAAAATAAAGGAATCAGGGTGTAAAAACCCTGATTCCTTTATTTTTCTTATACAATGCATTTTTTAATAAAATACATATATAGCAGTGCAGGCGAGTCTCGAACTATATCTTAAGATTAACTGGTTTTGGAATACTTGCTTATCACCAAGTGCATTGTAAATTTGAGCCAAGGTCAGAAGACGTGGTCACACCTGAGCTGGCATCCTCCTCTCCACACCCACTCAAAACGAGGGAAAGACATTTGATACAAAGGCAATCAAACATTTACTGTTAAAAGAACAAGTAATGATTACATTACGTATTCGATTTACAATATTTTCGAATGGTCCAGAGCCATTCAGCAGTTTATGAGTTCGTTTCCCCCGTTAGATGTAGATTATTACGATAGTTAGAAAAACTTTTTAAATTCTAGCTCCTATTCAAATTATATCCCAGAGCTTAATAAACGACATCACAGCGACAACAAAATTAAATCCCAAAACACCGTTATTTAAGATTAATTCTGAGCAATTTCTGGTAGGGGAAAAAAAAAAGCCTGAAAATATTTGTTTTCTCCAAGTAAGAATGGTTATTTTGTTAGTGGAATATATTAACATATCCAAAGAAGTTTGTAGAATGAAATACAATGCGATACTTCAAATTAGAAAGACTTCGATACTTAAAAGTAATCAATCAAACTTACCAGATACTGCGAAAAAAATACTGTTACTGAGAACGATACAAGTGCTATAGTGGTGAAGTAGCACTACTTCAGTGACAAAGAAGCGAAAACTTCGTTTGGAAAAAAAAAGGACATCCACACAATCAATCAAATTTTCGACAAAGGATGGCCTTTACGACACTTGAATCACTCGCTATAAGCTGTGACAAGCAGTATCTATTCTCACGTTATCCTCAGTAAAAAAATAATAAATAAAAAAATCACACCTCCCCCCCCCGTCATATTAAAAAGTAACTAGCTTTCCGAAGCAAAAACAACTCAACTCCGCTTTTCTTTTTCTTTTTTTTTTAATCCACAGATGAGAGATTAAAATAGAAAAAAATTGTATAAAACCGCAAATCCTAACCTAAGGTCACGCCAAGTGATAGACAATCTCGCCAAGGAAAAAAAAAAAGTTATGAATTAACGTCGAGTTATAAAAAAAGGGGGGTATGTTCGGGAAGATTATGGAATGCTGGGGATGACATAACAGATATTTCTTTTCCCCCATGACTAAGGGAGGGGGAAGATGACATTCTAGGGAAGACGCAAGGATGAAATAGAGCACGATTGCTAAAATGTATCTCACCAGTACTGGGAAAATGCCCACCCCCACATCATCTTGACATAAGGCTAGTGAATAAAAATGTTGACCAGTTTTAGATGGCAGCAGCTAGGATTACTTGGTGTTGATCCTTCCCCAATCACATTAACACATGGGGTGGATTTGACACGTCCACATTTGGCACGTACACGTGACAAATTTTATCCCAATTAGAGCGGAGGAAGTTTATGAGCCCGTAAACCAGATAAAATTGCCTCGTGCCAGTACACAGATAAAGAGGAAATGTAGACATTAAGCTATAAAAGCGTAAAAAAAAATGAAAACTCTAACGAAACTCGGAAGTTACTTTAAAGGAATCGAACCATAGAAGCCAATACCGAGATATTCATTAGACTCGAGAAGCTCTATTTACTGAACTACTAAAAATAAAAATTCTAAACATTTTCTTCCTTTTTAATATAAGTATTTTTTGTTGCCAAATAGGGTAAGCATTTTTCTAAATTTCAGATTTCATAAATTAAGTTTGTTAATATATAAGCGTCAAATACTTTTTACAATTTTTGGACTAGCATATTCATATTGCTACTTGCTTTATATATATATCCAAACACAAACACATTCACTAATAATACTTGCAAAGATCTTAGTAGCTAAGAACATGTCGTGTCATCCACTAACACTAAAGATGATTTTTCTTAAATAATTCATGAACATTTTCAAATTAATAATTTTAGCATGCTACACTCTGTTGGATTTATTTCCATTAAAGCATAATTATAAGAAGACGTATTTACAAAACATTTCTAATGGCCTATTTCTGACGACTGAAAAAACAGCTAAGCAAAAATTTCGCCTCATAGTTATGAACTAGTGAAATAATGAAGTCGACACCTGAGTAGGCATCTTCCTTTCCACTCCAAGTAGTCGAAGAACATAGCAACCACGACGAATCTTCGATTGGGTCAGATATAGAACTTATCAACTTATGTACACGAGAACACGATTCATTTTCCAATTCGGTCACTGACGAGCATGAAAAAGTATTAATTTTCAAAACAGTTCAATGACTACATTAAGAGATATAAGAAAAATATGCAGGAGATGATATGTGAAACGACTGGAGAAAACAGAATACGCTTGTTTTGGATTGCTGTTAGACAAATTTCTTATATTGAAAAGAAATATCCTTTTGTAAAACTAATTGTGGCAGACAAATATATGAATCAATTTGAGCTAAAATAAAAATTGATTTCAAGAATTTGAAGTGTGGAGGAAAAAGATATATATATATATAAAGAGGACATATCAGAAAAAGCAAAAGCCATTGTTATAGATAAAATGTGACAGTAACGCATTAAATATATATTAGGAGAGGAATTATCTTCTAACACTGCGATTAAATTCAAATAACATATTGCAAATGATATTTCCGATTAATATTAACTATGCCAAGTAGAACTCCAATTATCCATATCCATTGACAACAGAGCATATTCGAATAGCCAAAAATTTGGTTGATTTATTTTATTTATTTATTTATTTTTTGAAAAAAGGGTCTACTTTCCTTAATTATTGTTCGTTGAGAGAGGAGAATAAACTAAATATTTTTAAAGAAAAAAGAACTTATGATCAATAAAATGAAAAGACAACACTTTTATATGTTGAGGTACTTACAATAGCTGTATACAATATGTATGTACAGCGCTGTAAAATGAAAGTCACTGCTTACTGAACATCTCCGTCAGATTAAGCTGTTTCCCTGCCTTCATCCGTTTTCGGGCAAGCCAAGTCGTGCAGCCGCTTGACAGAACAGTTTCAAAGTCGGCAAATCTTTCACTAGCTGAGAGTTCCGTGCCTGCATCAATTTGAACATTAAGGTCATCTTCTTAATCTTCACTTTCAATAAATTTGCCATCATTTGCAATTTGAAATTTTAGGTCTCACTTATAATCCATTCTTCTGTTTCTTCAGGAATAGCTTCAGAACAGCTAAGAATTTTCAAAAGAATGTTTCTGAACCCATGAAGTGACACGTCATTCCCATCATCTCCCTTTTCTTGAGCTTCTTCCTTTTTCTCATTTTACTTCTCTTCTTAAATCAAATTTATTTTCCTCAAATTCTAAAAGCGATTCGGATAAAGAGTTCGGATAATTGGAGTTTTACTGCATTGGTAAATGTAAATACACTGTTTAACTAAAACATCTTCAATTTAGGTTGTCGCTCAAAGATCACATTCTTGCACACTAAGACAAATTAGACCAGGATCTACAGTCTAAAGTAGATACTGAACCATTGCAGACATCCAAAACAGATATAGGTATTGAATCCAGGAACTGTTGAACCAAACTCCAGAGCGCACATCACATTAAGTTTCTAACACATCAAAGCAGCTTGGAAGGCAGCACTAATTACATTACCTTAGTCCTTATAAAATATGGACAATTTGATCAAGGGAATGCACAGCAATGTTTAAGAACCAATATAAAATACTAGATTCTAAATTTAAACGTGCATGTTATGTAAAGTCTTCATTATAAGTGTTCATATAAGATAATTTTATTTGTCGTCACAATAAAGTAGGTTTAAATATTTTTACATTTTATTTCCAAACAAGTGTTTAAATCCTATAAGAGAGCTTCAAAATGTTCTGGAACACCGAGACGCAATATGCCAACATAACGTGAAACCTGCATATAACATTTTTACAGCCTTTTCACCGAAAATGTTGCAATAGCAGTCACGGCATGTCGGATAGAAATTTCATGCGACAGAATCACGAATAGAAAGATTGATAGCACAATTCCAAGGGCAAATTGAATTAAGAGTTCTGTTTTTTCACATTTAAAATCCCGTTTTCCAGGTACCTTGAAGGCGACCGCTTTTATGACGAAAATTTTTCACATACGCTGTAACATTATTGGCGTCGTATTTAATGATTTATTTCCACATACATTTGGCGATTTGCGCGTTTACATATGAATGTAATTTGGTGACAATTTTTTTTTATATTTACAGATATACACTACTGGCCATTAAAATTGCTACACCAGGAAGAAATGCAGATAACAAAATGATATTTATTGGACAAATATATTATACTAGAAATAACAAGTGATTAAATTTTCAAAAATTTAGCTGGATAGATCCTGAGAAATCAGTACCCAGAACAACCACCTCTGGCAGTAATAACAGCAGTTATACGCCTGGGCATTGAGTCAAACAAAGATTGGATTGCATGTACAGGTATAGATGCCCATGCAGCTTCAACACGATGCCACAGTTCATCAACCGTAGTGACTGGCGTTTAGTGACGAGCCAGTCGCTCGGCAACCATTGACCAGACGTTTTCTGTTGGTGAAAGATCTGGAGAACGTGCTGGCCAGGGCAACAGCCGAACATGTTCCGTATCAAGAAAGGTCCGTATAATACCAGCAACATGCGGTCGTGCATTATCCTGTTGAAAAGTAGGGTTTCGCAGGACTCGAATAAAGGGTAGAGCCACGGGTCGTAACGCACCAGAAATGTAACGTGCACTGTTCAAAGCACCGTCAATGCGAACAAGAGGAGACCGAGACGTGTATCCAATGTCACCCCATACCATCACGCCAGGTGATGGGCCAGTATGACGATGACGAATGCACGCTGCCAGTGTGCGTTCACCACGATGCCGCCAAACACGGATGCGACCATCATGATTCTGTACACAGAACATGGATTCATCAGATAAGATGACGTCTCGCATTCGTGCGCCCAGGTTCGTCGTTGATCACACCATTGAAGGTTCTCTTGTCTATGACGCAGCGTCAAGGGAAGCCACAGCCATGGTCTCCGAGCTGAGAGTCCATGTTGCTGCAAACGTCGTCGAACTGTTCGTGCAGACACTTATTGTCTTCCAAACGACCCCGTTTCTTGACTCACGGCTCGTGACGTGGTTGCACGATCCCTTACGGTCATGCGGATAATATGCCTGTCTTCTCGGCTGCTAGTGATAGGTGGCCGTTGAGATCCCGCATGGCGTTTCGCATTACCGTCCTGAACCCATCGATTCCATATTCTGCTAACAGTCATTGGATCTTGACCGACGCGAGCAGCAATACTGCGATAAGATAAACCGCAATCCCGGTACGCTACAATTCGACCTTTATCAAAGTTAGAAACGTGCTGGTACGGATTTCTCTTTCTTACACAATTCATTACAACAACTTTTCACCAGGCAACAACGTTCAAATGTAATTTGTGTATGAGGAACCAGCTGAATAATTTCCTTATTTAAACACAATATAGGTGTCGCTACTGGCGCCTGCTTTGTCTGAATGCGCTGAAAAGCTAATCATTTGCATATCACAGCACCTTCTTCCTTTCGCATAAATTTCACGTCTGTAGCATGTCGACTTCTTGGTGTAGCAATTTTAATGTTCAGTAGTGTAATTTGGTAATAATGTTTTTTTTACATTTGTATGCAAGTAGGGGCAATATTTTTTTACTTAAAAACATGTGATTTGGAGAAGATTTTTTTGTAGATACATAAGATTCGATTACGTAACACGCACATATATTTTTACACTCTAATATGATTATCAGAGTTAATTTATTAAAGATATATAGTTAATGACACAAATCCAATATAAAAATGCAGAAGAGAATATTTTATCGCCTAATGTAGAATAATTTTTTCACCAAAATTAGTTTCATACTTTATATATATATATATATATATATATATATATATATATATATATATATATATATATATATATATATATATATATATATATATATATTATGCCATTCCAAAAGCATCTAAATTTAACAAAGAAGTCCTTAGTAGCCGGAATGCACATGTCTATATACTAGCAGGTGGCATGCTGTGGTTTATAATAGAATCTAATAGAAATTACGTTGATAGGTCACAGGAAACTACTACAGTTTGAAAAAATAAGTATATTTACTAAATTTTATTTACCTCTATTTAAAACGTTATTTTGCACCAAGAATTAAAATTCTTATGAAGCTAGGAACAGAACAACAAAAATCAAACCGAATGACCCGTATAACGATTGACAGCTCCATTTAGTTATGAAGTCATTAAGTATTTGAAGTCGGGAGTTCTTCTTTAGCCTGTGGTTTGATAATTTTCGATTGGCGACGCACTGAAAACATCGAAAATTTTTTCGTGGAAGTAGGCAAAATAGTTGCGTTACATTTAGATTGTCGCTCAATAGCGAACACGACGGATCTTCGGTTAAGCCAGGATTCGAACTCACTACCTACCGATTATGAGAACCACCCCCTCGCCAAACTAAGCCACTGCGATCTCACCAAATTCATGTGCACTAACTCCTTAAATATTTTATAAATAAATTTCCCGCGAGTTCTAAAATGGTGTTTCACCTAATTATACAATGCATTTCAAGTTAACAACGAAAACTGCTCTCCTACTGAACAATATAAATGCTTTCTCCTGGGATTGAAACCCAGATACACAAGATGAAAAAGAAGTAGCGTTGACCAAACCACCATTTTCATTGGGGGCAATTATTTAATTATTGGCAAAGAATAAAAGACGTATTCGGATCTCATGTCGTATTACTTTGAAATTATCATAAGAATACGCATTTTTTTTTTTTTTTAAAGAATAAAAAGAAACAGTCAAATAACGAAATAGGCATCTAAACGACTTTTCTCTTATACTGAAGTGAATCCCACACATTATACTCCAACAAAAAGCAAAGACAGTTTGTTAATCTCAAAAAACAGTTAAACAAGTAGATAATCTCTTACTACTTTGATTAATTACAGTTTCAAAAAACCAATATCGAGAAAAAACTGTGCACGAAAACGAATTCAATCTAGCCACTGGATAGGCAGATTTTGAACAAGATTTCAAGTTAGTACGCGGAGACACTTTAACAAAGCTACAAATGTTCTTAGCTAAGACATTGTAAAAGTCTAACAAATATTAAATTGCATAAATTAGCGCATTTGCCAACCTTAAGTCAGGAAACTAAACATTGCACCAGTAAGTCGTGCTGTTTGGAAACACGTTTTTGTTGGCGCGAACTCAGCCAGACGGAAGACGCTGAATGTCGTGTCTCAGTTGAAGGACGGCAGCCCATCTGACATTTTTACGATGGGTGATCTCTCATCTTTTCGCCAAATAAACTTTCTCTTTCCGTTCCTTTATGTCCGGCGTTTCCCAACTAACAGTTTCCGCGTTTTGCTCCAAAAATGAGCAACAAAAAGGCGACAACATAAGCAAACAGGTAAACACGTCTAAAAGAATCTAATCAGAATTTAATTTCTTAAAACGTTCGTTTTAAGTAATACTATAAACATGAATTTAATTCAAATAGTAATAACTATTTAAACTTTTAAAGTAGTTCTGTTTACTTATATTCATTAAAAAACAGTGATATCACTAACTGCACTCAGAGCAATTAATTATCCTTAAGAATTACGATTATTTATTTTCATAAAATTAATTGTGCCGATTCAAATAAAAACAATAAGTATCGCCCTATTGTTAATATTGCTGAATAACAATATACACCTCTTCAGTCACGAACAGGTTTAAAGCAACTTATAATCAAAATTAAAAATAACCATAAAAATTTAAATCGTCCTTCCCGATTTAAACTAAGTAGATGTTTTACCTTCTGTTTTCCATTTTGCTTTCTGTTCTGTTCTATTGTCCAAGTGTTAATGGCTTGAATCATTGAAAAAATTATTTTCAAACTGATGCTTTGGTCTTTATATAAGAAATCGTTTTACTAACAAAATTTAATTTTGATAATATTTTTAATTTTGATTCCAACAAGTTGTAGAATTGTTACTCGATATTGGTATCAAAACCAAACTAATTCGACTATAAAGGCATTCGGTTTAAAGCGATTTCAAAGGACTTCTGAAATTGTTTCTAGTAATAATCAACGTTTTGCGCACAAAATGTGTATCTAATAAAAAAAATAAAAAAACAGGGAATTACCGAAGCTTTAACGGATTTCAAAAGAACTTGAAAGAACACAGAAGATGTTGGAAAGCCGGAGGTCCAGGCAAGAAAATTGGAATAGGTCAAAGACAAAAAATTAGAAATAATAACAATTTCAAGATATTTTGGAAGCAATATCGCTGGAGATTTGAAAACTTATTATTTAGAAAAACAAGTAATTTTCATGATTTCGGAAACTTTAAAAAAGGGGGAGGAGAACCTTAAAAATACATCTTTATTACTGATAAAAATCACGAATGGATTTTTTTTCTCTTCGCCAACGATACTCAGATATTCAGTGGTTAGCGTCTTCTTTGCTTCCGCTCGAAAAGGTGGTTTTAAGGCAGGTAGCAAATTCGTCGTCAAGTCGGATATACGACAACGTCTCAATACAATGTCATAATTATATGTGACATAGATGAAACGCTATCAGACGTTTATTATTTTAAGATAATGAGAATTATAATAAAGTGTTGTAGCCATAATCTCAGCTGGAACGAAAGAAACCACCACTGTATGATTAATACAGAGAAATATATTTGGCAACAATAATATAATAATTTGACAAAATATTTCCCCCTAAAATTACATAAAATCAACTAAAATAGAAAATTTAGTCGATACAAAAGCTTTAAAATATAAGTTAACTTTTTTTTATTTTCTTAAAATAAAATAATTATGGTTTTAAAAAATAATTTATAGGAATACTCGAGCGTGGATGATGAAGACTAAAAACAAATACCAAAAATCTTATTTATTTACATAAAATTATAATATGTGTGTGTCTCTCACTCACTCACACACACACACACACACACACACACACACAAACATATATATATATCAAGGGAGAAGCAATATAAATTTCGTTCAGAATGCAAGAGTTATTAATTTCCTGTCTTCAAAAAATGACAGGTATGATACAATCTATTAGATCTTGGCGAGGTTTCAACCTGAAGATTCTCATATAACATCTGCGATACGATCGCACCAAAAATATTTGATGAACGGTAGCCAAGACGATAGGAAATAGAGCATGGTTACAGCAGAATATAATACACCCTCTGTAAAAAGACGGACCACCCCCTGAGTCATCTCCAAGGTAGTCAATTGACCCCCATGACCACAAAAGAAGAGGGGGAAAAAATCAAGTTCAAAAAGGAAGGAGAATCAATTTCCAGATTAAATATCTCCCCAAAGTAGGCATGACAGCTCCGTTTGTTGTCAGAAATTTTATGAATGAATAAGCAGGGGAAAGTGGGAAGTTGGAAGCTGTTTAAGCTTGCTAAATAGCATGGATTTGCTAAAGCGTTCAAAGACGAAAACTGATTTATACATAAAAAATAATATAAAACTTATGAGAAATGAGCTTAAGGGCCCTCCTGGACTGAGATTTTGAAACATAAGAACTTATTAAAAGTTTTAGAAACGAGTTTGACATATTCTTAAAATTTGTCTCATCCAAAAAAGTTCAAAATTATTATTATTCATAAATAGTTGAAAAGATATATAAGGAAATATTGGTTCTATTTAATTTTCACGATCGAGACGATAAACAGCCAAAATATTGACAAAAAATACAAATAAATAAAAATATAAAATAAATATAAAAAAAAAAACCTTCTAAAAATGGACAAAGATGACACATACAATCATAAGCATTTTGGATTTATTTTTGAATATTTACATACCGTGTAAAATGCCAACATTCTTTTTTTCAATTTAAAACAGTGTTGACAATGTTTGACTTGCCGAAGAATGAAGTTTCGTGAAGAGATAGAAACCACAAACTTTATGTAAATAATTCTAATTTGGAAAACATGTCGTGAGCTGGTATATTAAGGCATCTTTTTCGTTATCGGAAGGTATCGCGTTTAATTCTCTCCTTCCAATACAGGATCCACCATATTCATTAATGACCGCTGGGGATGGGGAATTCCTGGTCGCAATGTCTGTCATGTGAAATGATATCTCTAGGGATGACTAACCAAGTTTGGGAGTCTTTTGCTTGTTCTCTACTTCTAAATTACAAAGATCTAATTTCGGGACCACGATGGCACATCCACTTTGTGCTTTACTATATAAAGGAGCCATCACGCCCGTCCTTGATGTTGAAAAGGAAAATGCTAGCAGTCGGACATTGGAAACAACCACAACTCTAATTTGGCAATGATTTTGGCGTCGTTTCGATAGAGGAGTTAATGAAAATCAAGTAGTACACTTAAATTATATTATGTACTTTGAAAGAATGGATATATATATATAATTCTTATGATCTTAAGCTTTTCAAATATCTTCAATGGTAGCAATTCGTAACTTGATATGTATATTACATAAAAGGTTCAAATCAGGCCTTCTTTAGTTTCCACGTTTTATTCTCATTTTTACATAAGGCAGTTAATTGGATCTCTATTGATTAAAATAGACTCAAACTATTACACACAGTTAGTGCAGGGGTGAAAATCTAATCTACAAACAGAGGCCAAAACGCAATCCATTTAGTTGCCAGCTTGGTTAATTTGGCGACGAATACAAAAGCCAAAGTGGAAAATATCTATTAGGCTTAGATAAAATGTTCCAAACTTTAAACGGAAATGTGAATGAAATGTAAGCATATTAAATGTCTAATGAGCAATGTTACTTATTTAGACACATCATTGTATATTTTAAAACTGGGACAACTACAGTATTTGCAAAAAATAAATATCTATGTACTTGGTTTAGAATGTAGAAAACATTTAAAAAGATTAGCATACATTTTAGATCTTATACTGAACTATTTAATGACAATTTCAGTTTCTTTTTTTCCTTTTCACCTCAGCATATATAACTAAATATATTACCTTGTTTTAGACTTTCACCTTTTTTTAAATATTTAGGTATGAGTATTTTTTTAATATATTAAATAAACTTCACAGCAATTGGATTCTTATACTTCTTTATTTTGAAATTCTTTTAAAAATACAGGAATAAAAAGAAAGCTCTAACGAGAAACAAAATTAAAATCATATGTACTGCACGAAGCTTGAAAAGTTACAAAAGCCATAAAGTCTACACAGTATTTCTTAACCCGATTTTTTTTCATTTTTGCAGCATATCTTTCCATAATCCCTAAATTGGTTTATGGGAGGAGAGTTCAAGCTACTTCCCTGTAAAACTATTGAAAAAATAAATTCTGTCGTGGCATACTGAACTTCACGAAAAAGGCGAATATCTCAGGCGACCGACCTGAACCAATTAGAGGATGAGACCAACCTAAAGGTTGATGATATCATTCGCGATTACTCAACTGAAAAGAAGCCCATTCACATCCAACTCGTTTGAATTATTTCTACCCATGAGCATGCGCAGATAAAAAGAATGCAACTCTATGGCATCATTCTTATAATTCTAGACATTATCGTCGTTAGTTCATAACGCGCAAAGCAAGGCCAAATAAAATAAAATGAAATTCAGCTAACGACAATATAAAAGAAAAGTAAATTAGAGGGGAAAAATTAAATATTATAATAAAACAATTTTTTTAACTGAAAATAAATAAACAGGTATGTTGTTATTGAGTTTTGATTACTACTGAAATTCAAGAACTATTTTCTAAATTGAATACTAATGCAGAAAAATAAAAATCACCAACAATCATTCTTGGTGATACTAACAGAGATTGGTCGAGATTTACACATATTCTAGTGAACATTTTCTTTATCATTTTAAAATGTTTTGCAATTTGCTGGTTATTCAGTACTTTTTTCAAAAATATTTTTTTACGTATTATTTCTTTGACTTAAAAGCAAATATGCGTATATTTTCCCAGCAAATTTGAATTATAATTATTGATTTGGATGAAATTTTTCAATAGTTAATTACTGATATAAGTAAAAAAATATTCTAATCGTAGAATGTGGTGACAATTCGACAATTTAAATGGAAAGTTCTGTAGCCTAGTAGGATTTTTTTTTTTTTTAGAATTTAAACATTTGATAGAATTAAATAAAAAAATTATTTACATATTAATATAAAATTTTCAAGGCTAATTTTAATTTTAAATAATTCGTCACAGTACATTAAATTAAACAGTACTTTTCTATTTCTTTGGCGCAAAACTCGCAGAAATAGCATTTTTGGCGACAACACAAAGAATAATAATAGCATTTAAAAATAAAACAACCTAGTATTTGTTAATTATAAGATGTTTTATTTTTTTCCTTCCCCCGATGAGAATAAGCATTTTAACATCTTTAAAATTTTGTAAATGGTGAAAGGTTTAAAAAACGTGATAGTAAAGGTTGAATTTGGTAATTATCTTTTTTGTGTCAATCGTACCACATTTGGTTATTTTGCCTTTTGTTTCGGTGTAACGGAATAGAACGAAGTGGATTTTATTTACTAGCACAATTGAAATACATTCTAAAAATAACAACTAAGCTTCAATGACTTTTTTTTAAATAAATGACTAATTTTTCAACATTTTTTATGATATCAAGATTTGTTATCATGAAGTAAATATTCGAAGAACTAAAAATATGAGTGAATTTTTTTTTTTCCTCACCCCCTCCCACGTTATTTTGCATTTGAAATGGATTTTCAGAAAAAAAATTCACTGTTTTCTTCTCAGAAGATTATGCACTTCAAATGTATGTACAAATGTTTTACAACAGTTGTTTGCATCAAAGTTGGTTTGGTTTGAAGCGGTGATCTTTTCCAAGTGTGTGTGTGTGTGTGTGTCTGTGTGCGTGAAATAATTAGATCGGGACCTACAGCTAGAAGTGGATTCCGAATAACTATGAGCATCTAGATGGGGCTCGAACCCATGAGTTGTTGAACTGAAAGCCGAAACACAAATCATTTGGTTGCCCGTTCGTTTTAGCTGAAAGAACCATTACTTTCAAAAATTTTTCTCGCGATTCAACACCCGGTTACAGTTAAAAGACTTTCTACTCCGATGATCGTGATACCATCATTGAAATCAAAGTGTAGCAACAATTGGGAAAACAAGACTTAACGTTTGAATTGCTGATTTAAAAAAAAAAAAAAAAAATCAAAAAATATATTACAGAAAAGATAAAAAAAAAATTTTCTTCATTTTCCTGCTTTTTTTAGCGACTATCACAAATATTTTATCATTCATTAAACATCAATTCTGAGAGTCGCACTATCACTTCCACCTGAACATCAAAAACAAATGAGTGAACCCATCTAACCCACATAAAAAAAAAGAGACAGGAATCTGCATACATCATCAAGGGGAAAGTCACGATTATTTCTCACATATAAACAGACATTAATACTTTTTTTTTTCTTTAATAGAGGCAAGCTCAAACAGGAATAAAGCACTTTAAAAAGCTGGGAAACAATAAAGGAAGCACACACCTGTGCACATAAGGGGGTGGGGTGGAGAGGGGTTTTGCGAAATCACGGATCGTCTTGAAGCATGGATTCGGGAGCGATGAAGGGATGCCGGTTGAAAAAGTAGAAGTTGTGTACTGCGAAATTTGTTTCCTCAGCTAAGTATACAAACCCAGTTCCGGCCTTGCTGATATGCAGGCATTTTCCTAACACAATATCTTCAAAAAGGAATCCAAACGTACACCCTCTTGTCATCAGGTGCAAAAATCTGATTTAAAACAGAATAAATATCTTTTTTTTAAAAAAAAAATCTTTTTAAAAGAACATAAAACCACGTATTTCTTAATGTAAATTTGCACAAGACTGCTTTAAGATTTTTTAACCATCCATAAACATTTTTTCTTCGAAAGTGGGACAATCCCCGAGTAGTAAGTAAGGAAAGAAAACAGGTAAACTCTGAAGTCTATAGCCACGTAATTTCGTTTGAACAAAGCAGAGATTTATGCAACAGCGTGCTCTCTTGTACTTAGCCAAAATTGAGCTCTTATTTAGGTGGGGGTCTTCCTAATTTATATAAGCATGCACCAAGCAGAAGACCCCCAATATTTGATCCTCCACTCCCAGAAGAAGCATTTCGCTTGGAGGGCATTGCTACCACGACCTATTTAATGTGCCCGAGCCACATCTTGGTGAATACGACGGATCTTTGGTTAATCTCGAACTTACTACCTTCCGATAATGAGAACGACGCCCTTACCAACAACTTCACCACAGACTCCAGAGGAATGTAGCATGCCTTTTTGTTAGACGTTGGTAAGGAATGTTTGTTAGACAAGGTTGGAAATTTTTACCTCCTAAGCATTATTGTGAATAAAGATGATTTTTTTGGAAAATATAAACAAAAAAGATAAATAATAATAAAAAATAAAAGAACGAGCTGTCGATCTTGACTCATATTTATAATTTTTTTTATGTAGAGAAGTAAATAAAATACGTAACGATAATAGCGATAAATAATTGGTATCCAAAATTATTAAGGATCCATGATAAGGCCATTCTCATTGAAGCGAATGATTTCGGGTTCAATAATAGCCACTGATGTGTGTGAACAATAGAAACATCTGTCCGCCTTTGCTATGCCTTTAACATCGTGTCGTAAGCAATCCAAAAGCCTAACGCTCTTCTATCGCTTTTTAATATTCACATACATTGCTTCCTGAGACTACATCTCATTGATAGTGGGCCGAGCTGGCAGCCGAATGGTTTGTGCTCTTGCTTTCAGTTCAACAGTTCGTGGGTTCGAATCCCACCTTGGGCATGGATATTTGTAGTGGTTCGGAATTCACTTTAAACCGTAGGTCCCGGTCTAATTAGCCCTCGTGTGCAAAAAATGACCGTTGAGCGACAATCAAACCAAACCAAAACATCATTGATAGTGGGCCATATTTACGGGTCACAAGATAGACAACCCGGAAAACACCCACGCATCCACATCTACAAATACAGAAAGCAGAGGAGTTCAATATCCATCTCAAGTTGTTCAGGAATCCTCATTCCATTTTTTTACTTTTAGATAGCACATCTATCACGGAGCGGGGTGTTAAAGAGTGTCCATGGTTTCCTACCATGAATACGGTCCATTATATAGAAAATCCTTCCAGAAGCCAGTGTTTCAAAGCCTTCAGATATTACACTACCTTCTACTAAATGCCGGAAAAATGTTTACACCATGATGAACGCTTCAACAGTCGAGTACTTCAATCTCTCCTTCAAAAACTTATTATAATTCTTTCCTTACTACAATAAAGAGATATCATCGTGATAAACACGTTTTTAAGGTGAACTTTCCTTTTATGTCACACGCACCAGATTCAGAGATACGAGATCATTCTTCCCCAACACCTGGCTTCAACTGGTGAAAATTGAATATGATGATGTATGCATGACTGACACGTTTTCCAGGACTATAATTAGGGGTAAGACCTATTCATAACAGCAGTTCGAAAACGAAAAGTTTTATAACTCATTTTTAATTTAAAAGCGTATTCTTTAAAATCGTTTTTTTTTTTTTTTTTTTTTTTTTTATTAAAAACTTTTTTGGTTTGTCAAATGATGTTCTTTAATCGTGCAAGCTAATTTGACAAGAAAGATTTGTTCAGTTAATTCAACGTCACTTTTCGCTGATGTAAGCCTGGGAGGTTTGAATTGTCAATTTATGGTCATTTTTTAACATATAAGCTATAATTAGACTAACATACAAATTTTTATGTATTGTATTCGCATATATTAACAATCTGAATTAAACGGTTTCATTTATCGACTTTTTATTAAACGGTTTTATTTATCGACTTTTTCATAAGCTAAATAATAAGAATATGAAAGTTTAATTGGAGTACATACACATCTTTTTTCCGCCTGTCAGTAAATATGACTTTTGATAAACAAATTAAGCCTCGCCAGTCGAATTTCAAAAAAATCCGTAGCTTAACAAATCAGTCTTTTCTAGTCAAATTGGTTTATATGTACAAAAAGGTGGTCGTAGACCAACAAATTAAACTGACACACCTAAACTAATTTAAACTAGTCAGGATTGACTTAGATATGAGGAAAATAACCATCGACCAACAACCAAACATTTCAAGTCAAATTAGCTTGCATGTCTAAAAAGTGAGTATAGATTAATGAACGAAATCTTCCCAGTCAAATTGGCTTACATGTGCAAAAAAGTGATTGTGAACCAATAAATAATTTTCCCAGTCAAACTAATTTGCATGTTCCATAAGTAACTACAGATCAATGAAAGAAATTGCCTGTCTAATTGGTTTGCATGTACGACAAATGATCATAAATGGACAAAACCAAAACTTCCCACTCAAATTGGCTCACGTGTTTAAAAGTGATCGTAGATCAATAACCTTTTTAGCAAAACTGAATTATATGTCATGGTAATGAATTATACTGCTATGAAATCGTTTTTTCACACGTAGTTCAATAATAATATTAAAACGAATTTTTGCACTTGAAAAATTATTTGACTAGGAAGGTTTCTTTTTCGAGTACATTTTTCAATGGAGGGTTAACTCAATCGGGACTCTGAACCATGTCAATAATCTAAATCCGAGGTGCGAAGCCACGTTTTGAAATTAGGACTAGAGAACTAATCATTCGGGCACCATCTAAACTAAGAACTATCATGTTAAACAAATTTCAGCTTATTACAAAGTATACACTCCGAAGTAAAGACTATGCAGAAATGCTGAACTGAAGATTTGAGCTTAATCAAAGAAAGTGGACTAATTATTAAGAGAAAAAATTTTTTTTAAGAAATTGAACGCCTTTTTTGAGCTTATGTTTTACAAATCTACTTTTTATTATTTCAGCAATATTAATTAAAAGAACATTTTTTATACTGGCGTGAGCAAAGTAACAGTCTTAAGATTCCAAGACATTGCTTAAAAATATTGTAATTATTAATTCAGAAATTCGATTAATAAATGAAATTTTTAAAAATTTAAATCGTGTTCTTGCCGATTTTAGACTGACTATTAATTAAATGTTTTTTTTTTCTTTCTTTTCTATCGTCAACGGGTTAATGACTTGAATTCATGGAAAACGGCTTCTCAAACCGATGCGTTGCTCCTTGTATAAGAAATCGTTTTATTTACAAAGTGAACTTCGACACTTTTCTCAGATATTCGATGGTGAACTTTGCCTTGCTTACTGCCGCTGGAAGAATGTGATTTGAAGGCAGGCGACAAATTCGTCGTCGGATTTACAACAATATCTCAATACGATGCGATGTGAATGAAACGTTATCTGACGTCATAAATATTTTAAACCAATGAGAATCTTAATAAAGTGGCATACTCAAGATCTCAACTGTAACGGAAAAAACAAGCATTTTATGGTTATTAAAAGAATTTTTAATTGATCATCTTAAGAAACCTTCACTGGGGTTAGAAGCTGTACATACAAGATTATAAATAATATAAAAGCTTGAAAAAATACATATGTACTTAGGTATACTAACAACTTTTTATACTTATTCTGAATTTTTTTTCGTACAAATTTTTCGCCTTAAGTGATCTTATATTACAAATAATGAAGCCTATTACGCCGTGTTTATACTTGGTTTTTCTTGGATTAAGAGCTATCTTTTTTATATGCTTCCCTTCACAAAAAATTAGTAGAAAAAATGTTTTCTCGGAAGCTGACACATTAAACATTTAGTCTGACATATCCAGGTTAAATTCTGTGGATGGAGGACTGATGAAGAATGATCCGCAAACGCTGTTCTTCGTCAGCAGATACTGACTTGGCGCCTGCCAAAATGGCCCTTTTTTTCATTCAGAAGTTAGCCAATTAGGTGTTTTTCAATGGGTGACGATTTTGAGGAAGTCAGCATTTCCTTTGATTAGTGTTTGATTACTGATGTCGCTTTTGCAGCCACAGAGATTCGTATAGAGTAACTATGCTTAATTGTTAAGGACCTTGTTGAAACAATTTATTACCTAGGTACAGAATTCGTCATATATAGCCATCTGGAAAACAATTAACCTAAGTATTTAATGGGCATGAATACTATCCACATGATCGTTTTGAATCACGTCAAACGCGACATTCTAATAACATAGCTTTAATAATAAACAGCCGAGCTGGCAGCCGAATGGTTTGTGCTCTTGCCTTCAATTCAACAGTTCGGGGGTTCGAATCCTACCTTGGGCATGGATGTTTGTAGTGGTTCAGAATCCACTTTAAACCGTAGGTTCTGGTCTAATAAGCCCTCGTGTGCAAAAAATGATGACCTTTGATATATATACACACACACACACACACATATATATATATATATATATATATATATATATATATATATATATATATATATTATTATTATTCTTTTTCTTTTGTGAGTTAAAAGGTGTTAAGGAAGTAAAAAAGGAGAGAATGCAAGTTAGGTAACTGAAATTATGCATGGTGTTTATTGTCCCGATACTAGTTTAGTTTAGCCAACACCAGTTCTTGGGCTTTCGGCCATTTGACGCCGACCCTCCAAATAACGGCTGACGACATCGTCAGCTGGATGTAGGGCAAGTGCAGAGCACTGCTTTAGATGGTCGGCATTCATCCCAGCATGACCAAAGAGCGGGCAGGCTTCATCAGCAGCCAGGTCAAGCCGGTGTAGGTGGACGCCCAGAAAATCGTGTCCAGTGGTAAGGCGAAAGCGGGCAACAGCCTCGACTCTCTCCAGGTGACTTGGGATCGGGACAGTGGCGAGGGTTTCCCATCACTCTCCTCTTAGGGCCGCATTAGAGGACTTGTTGATGTAGGTATTGATAATTGTCTTAGCTCTACTAAGGGTCAGAGGAACTTCTGTGTGAGCACTATCTGCCCTAAGTTTGGCCTTTTTGTCTGTTTTCTCGTTTCCAGAGATTGCGACGTGGGTTGGAATCCACTGGAGAGTTAAAATCCAGCCCAGCAAGATGACCTGCGCCTGTTTTAAACGGCACTGGATAGTTCGAAGGTTGTCAGTTGGATTATTGTTACTTAGAGCCAAAATTGCTGCCTGGGAGTCGACGTGGAAGGCAACTTTTTCAAGGGCCAGGCCAAAAGCAAGTAGTTGATTTGTAGCCTCATGGACTGCAGCGACTTCACCGTCGTAGTTCGTGGCATATTTTCCCACGACCAATGAGTCTTCGAATAGCCGGCAGTACCAACGCGCGCCTGCTCCGTTCGATTAAGAGAGGTACGAACCGTCGGTGTAAATGTGAAGCCGCTCATTAGGGGGATATCTTTTCTCGATAGTGTCCAAGGCGCAAGCTTTGAGCTCTTCCGGTGATGGCCTCTGTGCTGTTGGATGACAGATTTAATCAAGTCGGTAGGTAGGTAGGGAGTGCATACGCAACCGTAGTAAAAAATTGAAGTGGAGCTTGGAGAGACGCAGGCAATGGCAACTTGTATTTCTGCATGAATCAGGGGCGATGCTTGGGTCTTAAGTCTCTGGGATGCACATTTGAATCCGTTCCAGTGCTTCCAATCTACCAAAATTTAAGAGTGAATTTGTCTCGCCGGATGTAAAGGGGTTCAATGCAAGTCTGGAGCTGCATTGTTGTTATTGGAGTAGATTTAGCTCCACCTGTTATAATTCTGAGTGCAGTGTTTTGCACGACATCATATTTTTTTAAGGTTGGTCGTGCTAGCCAGTGTCACAACCTCACAACCATAGTCCCGATACTGTAACAGGCAGTTATGAGCAAATTTTGGTGTCGCCCATTAACTTCAGCTATTTTTGATATTAACGAAGCAACTCGCACGGAGGCAACGTCTTCGAAGATGTTGAGACAATAATGAAAACTACCGAAGTTGATCGCAAGATGGCAGTCGTAACGCCATCCAGTGTTGACTTAAAGCAGTTTTAGATCTTTTTTTTACAAAGACAATCCAAAACAAGCTATATATAGTCCCAGTAAAATTAATGAGCGGATTCCTTTTCCGCCAACTTAACATATACATCTGCCGAGACAAAGGTTTTCACAAAGTTCTTTTGTATATAGTCACACGAAACATTATTAAATATTTTAATGGATGAGAACTTTCTTCATTTGATAACGTGGTTACCAAATGATAAAATAATAATAAATTAACATTCAATGATAACTGTAACTGTATCGGGAATAATTAAAATAATATTGAAAACAGTGATAAAATCTCGTTCGCAAATTGATATATGTCAAATAATATTTAAAGAATCACAGATTAGAATTTTTTCCAGCTTTTAATATATGAGAACCGCATAAAATATTTTGATGGTTAGAAATTATGTGACTAGATTTATACAATTTATATGTCAAAGGAAAAAACTTATTAACCATAAAGTGGTTGTCTCTTTCGTTCTAGCTGAGATCATGGCTACATAAACTTTTAACAGTTCTTAAAAGTTTAAAATATCCATGACGTCAAATAACGTTTCATCTAAGTTAGATATAATTTATTACGACATCGTATTGAGACGAATAGGCTTGTCGACGAATTTGTTGCCTGCCTTCCAATCGTGTTCTTTGAGCGGCAGCAAATAAGGCGAAATTAACCATCGGATATCTAAGAATATTGTCGAAGTTCGTCTTGTTAATAAAACAATTTTTTCATACATATAAAGGTCAAAGCATCGGTTTGAATAGCCCTTTTCCATTGATTCACGCCAGTAACAAGTTGACAGTAGGACAAAAGAAAAAGCAAAATGAAAAAGAGAAGAGAATAAAGTTGATACTTTATGATTAGTTTAAATCGGCAAGGACGATAGTAATTTTTTAAAATTTCAAGTCTTAATAGAACTTTAAATTAATATAACACACAGCAATATTTATACAAACAATCAATTTTAAGTCTTTTTTAAATTCTTTTTCAAAACTCTCTCTCGCTTCTTTCTGTTAAAAATTTGAAAGAAGGTTGTGTACCATAATTGTAGGCATTATGTTATTCAATTTAAAAAAATTAATTTCTAAATTGAATCTTATATTTTCAGTCTTCGAATATATGAAAATGAAATATTGTTCAAACTCCTCGAACTAATTCACTATTTCTGAATACACTCACTATTAAAAAAAAAGGGGAAGGGGTTAAATTTTGCGAAGTCGAGAGCATAAATTTTATTTGCAATAAAAAAAAAAGAAGATTTATAAAAGAGAGCTAAGCGTTAAAATAATACATATCATTCGCTGACACGTTCTTGACTGAAACTAAATATCACACAATTCGAAGTTTATGGAATAAGTATACATTATAAAAGGAATTAAGTACTAAATTACAGATAAGAAAACATATCCCGTTACGTCTTTCGGCTATTAGATGAGACTTTCACAAATCACAGAGGCCATAAAAATCCCAGACTAATAAGTGTGCAGACAGCTCCCAAGAGGGCTGCATTTCTTTAAATATTAGTTTAAAAAACCATAGGCCATGAATAATCCTTAAGAAAAACTGGCAGCAAAGAAATATTAACGCCAACTCCACAAGAAGCTTATCTGATAAAATACCATTATAATAAAAAAAAAAAGCTGAGTTTTTTTTTAAGTGCCATAAATTGAAACAAAAGAGCGCATTCTAAACTGTTAAAGAGGATGCTGAATAATTACCGCAGATAAAACCGAGATTCAAATGCGTGGCACTTTTTCACAATTGGGAAAAAAATAATAAGCACCGGAACTCGTTGGGACCCCACAAAAACCGCTATTAACTCATCTGAGCACGAGATTATCCAGAAAAGGAGCGAGCTTGGCATCAGTGATACATAATACACTTTGAAGAAATACCGACTTCCATATTTGACGGCTTGGACCACCGCGGTTTTCCAAAGACACGGAAAAAAAAATTCTTCGAGAATGACACTAAACAAGCTGGGGTGTATGTTGAAGTTCTGGAAATAATGCCTTTTATCCTGCTATCCAAAACGTAAAAATATCAATTGAATCAGAGTTGGCTACCATTCAAGTTGTTCCGGTAAGGTCTCAGTCTGGAAAGATCCCAACGGATTGCCTCGGGATTTCCTCCCGTCTGTTGCATTCTATAATCTAGAATGGAGATTTCCACAAACATATCAAATCACAACAGAACAATCAGTAGGATACAAAAAGAGATTTCGGTCAGAAACAATTGTGATACAAAATATTTATCACAGCATACTGAAAAGTAAAACGTAAAATAAATTCTGAAGTTCATGAATACATAATTATAATAAGACAGCATTTTCTGATTATAATTAGATTGTCATCCAAAAAATATATTTGATTGCAAATTAGTTTATACTTGTAGATGTAGGGTTACTTTTAACACACGAAGACTAATTCAACCAGAACCGTTAGAAAATGGATTCTGAATCACTCTACAAATTAGCGACTGAAATGAGACATAAACCATTAAACTGAAAGCATAAGCACATGCAATTGTTGCTTATTTTTATGAAATTGAAACATTTATAAATAAACAATGTAACAGTTAATAAAACATTTTTAAGCTATTAAAGTTAATGTCAGATTATTTTTGTACATATGTACACTCAAAGACACACAATCTAATAATGATTTAAGAAAAAAATTATATTCAGCGTAACTATAGAGTCTTTAACTTCTGGAAAACAATTTTATAGCAAAGTTTTGATGAATTAAATCGTGAAGTTTTTGTAAAGAATATGCAGTTTTAAATATTTCAAAGGGTATTTATAACAAAATAAAATTGTAATATTTTAATTTCGAGTAAAACAGAAAAACATGCACATTAGTCTAAAAATGTTTTACTATATAATTGTATTTTTAAAATATAACATATTGGTTGGTTTGTTAGTCACTCAACGGTCATTTTTTGCGCACGAGGGCTAACTAGACCGGAACCTACGGCTTAAAGTAAATTCCGAACCAATACAAACATCCATACGCAAAGTGGGATTCGAACCCACGAACTGTTGAATCGAAGGCAAGAGCGCTAACCATTCGGCTACCAGCTCGGCGCAAAACATTTGGCTGCCAGCTCGGCATAACATATTTGTTTAATCCCTGAGATAATGTTTTCTCAAGGATTAAGCACGAAAAGAAATTTTAATTAGTATGTTAATTTCTGACTAATTTGAAATAAAAATTCATAATGGAAGTCGAAGACCAAATTAAAATAAAAATTATGATTCATTTCGAAATTGATTGCATCATTTGCAATTAAGTTTAACCATAATTAGTATCCATTTGAGCTCTTGTAAAGTTGCTTGTGTTGCGTTGGCATCAATTCAAACGATGTGATATTCCGCTCCAGAATTGTTCTCGCAAAATAGCTAGTAAATATTGTTATATTTTCAAGTTGCAATATCCCCCCCCCCCTGAAAGCTAGGCAAACATTTCTCATGGTTAGGCTATGGGCCTGTGAAACACAGCGGGCTCAACTCGTTAATTTAAAATATTTATTAAAAAAAGTAAATATGATTGCAAATATTGTTTTCATTAAAATAAAGATTCGCGTTATACAGGAATTCGGGGGGGGGGGTAACTATAAATTATTTTTATTTTCCTACACATTTAACAAATATATATATATATATATATATATATATATATATTTGAAGTTTTTTTGGGCGTGTCTTTTCGGTACATCATGGAGAAATATTTTCACTTGAAGCTTCTTTAGTACCAAACTTTGTCACAAAACAAAAGTTCAATTTGTGGTAGGCGTCACTTTTAGTGATTCACGATTTCTTTTATTTCCCCAATAAAAAAATAAATATATAAAAACATTTAATTTCTACATTCCATTCTTGTGTCAATCGTTATTTTCGTTCTTCAAATAGTAAGAGAAATCTAAAACTTCATTTATTAGACTGAATAATTTACATATTTTTGTTACATTTTTATGACCCAGAAACATCAATATTGAGTGATTAATATTTTTTAATACAGCCGGATTCTAGTCAAAAGAAAAAATCATAAAACTTAAAATTTCATTTGCACAATTTCTGCGTTATCAAGTTGTGTTCCCTTTTTGCACACGAAGGTTAAATCAACAGGAATCTACAACTACGAATTCATAAGGCCAAAATGGGAATCGGTTCCAAAAACTAAATTATTTTTCTTCCGTTTAAAAAATACTGATTTGTTTTAGACAATATTTTCGAAAATCATTATAATTCAATTTACACCTCTTAAATATAAATCCACAAAAAAAATTTCAATTTTCACTATAATCAAATTTATATTTAGGATGAATTATGTGATATAAAACATATATGAAATTAAAATGCATTTCTCTTCTGCGACGCATGCGCAATAAGGATAAAATACGATATGTTTTCAGTACTTAAAAGCATTATTACTATTTAATTTTTTTATACTATCTCTTGGTCCATATGTCATTCAATTTCAAATTATGTGTACTGCAAAACTGGTAAAAAAAAAAAAAAAAAAAAAAAAAAAAAAATTATGGTTAAATTAATTTGTGCGCCGTTCACTAAATGGTCCACAATATGCAAATTTTAATTTACAAAAATATCTCCGGTTATCACTAAGCTAATAAAATTTAACTGTGGCAATTATTTTATAAAAATTCTTGAAATTTAATTCATACTATAGTTCACTTATGGCAGGCCGCAGTGGCCTGGTTGGTTAGGTCATTCGTTATTGGAAGGTAGTGAGTAAGAATTCCAATTCAATCGAAGATCCGTCCTGTTCCCGAATAGTATTTGGTATATGTTAAATAGTCCATAGTCGCAATGTCCTCAATGAGAAATTATACCTCTGGCAGTCTTCCGCTTGGTCCCGGCTTGTAAATTACGAGTTGGGTTTTATGGCGCAAGGTCCAAACTTGGACATGCTGCACCAAAGGTAAGACTTTTGTAGTTTTATTTTATTATCAGTAACAATATATACATATACACACAAATATATATATATATACATATACAGATATACATAAACACACACGCATTTATAATTTTAAAACCCAAGCAACATTAAAAATTTAAAAAACAAAAATTATTGTATATATTTCTTTAAAATCTATTCATAAAATATAAAAATTCAAATGGATATATAAAATTTAAAATACATATTAAATAAAATGTATAAAACCTATTGCTCTCAAGAAAGCGAATACGTTTTTATGGGGTGGATCCCCTATTAAATCAGATAGAGTTAATAAATCAGAGTTAAAAAAGCGTAAACATTGTTGGTTAAAATCATGACATGAAATTAAAATATGTTAAACAGTGAATGGTTCATCACACGTTTCACACCAAGGATTTAGTTCACTTAGAAACAAATGTCTGTGAGTGAAACGTGTGTGCCCGATACGAAGGCGAGTCAATTTAACATCAGCACTTCGTAAGGGTAAAACTGATTATGAGGTGAGGAAAGAGAAGATGGTATGTAACTTGTTGCCGACCTGCAAGCTCCACGATACCTGCCAAATGCCATTTATAAATCTTTTTATAACCTTTCTCACATCAGAGAGAGAGGAACCGATGTTATAATCGGATCTACAACAGCTTTTGCCGCTGCATCTGCTCTCTCATTTTCATCGAGATCCATGTGACTTGGTATCCAACAAAATACAATTTCTTTTCCCTTGCCAGCAAGGGAATCCAATGCTTTGGAAATTTTGGACACAACAAGATATATATTACGAGGATCCACTTTCGAACTACCATGGCACAACTTCCGCCCATTGTAGTGTTAAAAGGTGCAGATGCTTTAGAAGATTATTATATAACAACATATTTCATTATGGCCATTTTTAAAGGAAAAATAAATAATATGCAACAACCCTTTAATAAAGATAATTACTTTATATGTATCTAAGTTTGCCATGACCAAGCAAAAGGGATCACACTTCCCGGTGTGAGAATTTCTGAGTTCGATCCCAGCCACAACTGAACAACAGGGGGATGCATCTTGATTTTTGCATGCACAAGACTCAGCGTAGGCGCTTGCGAGTTTTTTAAAGCTTTTTGTTCTACAACACATGAATATACCCCCACTATTTATGAAAAGCTGCCTGAAAATCTGTACGCGATATTTGTTAATATGCCTTAAACGGCTTTTACCAATTATATTGTTCGCGAAACGATTTTGATGAATGACTTTAAATTTTTAAGGAGCGCTCTTGCCTTGCAACAGTTCGTATCCCACCTTGTGCTTAGATGTTGATTACATACTACTGTTCTGAATCCACTTTAAACCGGAATAGATCCTGATCAAATTAACCCTTCTCGTATGCACAAAAAAAAAAAAAAAAAAAAAAAAAAAGACGGTTTAGCTACAAAAAAATCGAACAAAACAAATTTTTAAGATAATCATGCAATCAGAACTTAAATAATTCTTAAAATCTTTTATATATATATATATATATATATATATATATATATATATATATATATATAATTAAATTGTTTTTCTAGTCATATTGATTAAATTTAAGTAACAGTGTGTGTGCGTGTGTTTACATCATGTTCCCAAATTTAAACAAAACAAAACAAAAGGGCAGAAAAATACCATTGCACCACAAGAAAATAAATAGTAAAATTAAATGAAACAAAAAATTGTTGCAACAGAATAAATGCCGTACTACGAGAAATCTCAGCACGACATTACGTATAACGCGCGACCAGTATGAATAAGCAACGTTAACTAGAAAATAACCAGTTTGAAAAATCTTTATAAAATAAAAAAACTAATGGAATCATGCAGAGATTGAAAGTCTTGATCTCCAATGTAGGTTATTTAAACAGGATTTAAAAAAATTAATGCAGGTTATTCGAAATTTATGACTTAAAAAATATTAACTATATTGTTTGTTATTGTTATAATGGTAACGACGTTTAAAAATTCTATCAAATATTCAAATCAATTAAAAAACCTTAAATATACAAGAACATACATGCAATATTAATTATTATTTTTCTCACAAAATTAACAACTGTCTTCGTTAACTGTAACTGTTTTTGAAAGAATCCAGACACAAAATGCTTATAGCTTATAAATCACATCTAAAAATTTAACAGCTTAAAAGAAATTTTTTTCCTCAAAATGATAGAAAAATGGGAAGTTTATTTGTAGATTATAGATAATTGTAAATTTTAAATTGTTAAAAATAGACCTTAATATATTTGTCTAATGTTTCAAGTTCTAATGCAATAACGTGCGGAAAGCAATGCTTGATTAATTACTTAGCTATATTTTGTGTAAAAAGTAAACACTTAATTGCGAACACAAAGTGAATTAATAATATGAATTTATGTTAATTATAAGCTACTTATTATATAAATTTCCAGAAAAAACTTATTTTTCTCATTAACTGCATTTTCCGGGCTTCAAAAGAATGTGTTATTGAATTCTTTATTCTCCTTCAATGAGAAAAAATTACTTCTACAGTATTGGAACGTGAACTGATTCTGCTTGGCAAACGATAAATAACATGTAATTCTCAAATGATTTATTAATTCAATGAATATTAAATTAATACTTATTAAAAACTATAAATATAGCCTGCTAAATTCTTTATACGTAAAAAATCTATTATTAAAAAAATGATAAAAGCAGCAAACGAAAGAAAGAGCAATCATTTTCTGAGTTATGTCAAAAAACGATTCGGAAGAAATGAAATATATCATTTTTCCTTCTTTTGAAATCGTCTGCGAGAAAAATAAATTTTAATTTGATGACAAATAAAATTAATAAATAACTCCTGAAGGCGTAAAAAAATGAAAAAAATCACTGCGTTGAGTAACATTTTTTCTAATTCTTGATATTAAATTATAGTACATTAAATCATTCACATGTTAAAAGGCAAAAAAAGCTATACCTCAAAATTTTAATGATTTTTTTTTTTTTTGTTACGATCATTACTTCAAAATGGTTTGGCAACGTTTGCTTTTCCTCTCATGACGTCAGGAGAATAAGGCCTTGAAATCAGCAGCATAAACGGGTTTTGGCAGACGGCATGGCATCATCTTACGTTACGTGATGGGGTCAACATCAAGATCACGGCCTTCTTGACTTATTCCTTTTGGCCCCATCAATATATTTTAACCTTGTAAGCTAAAAGTTCTTAAGTGTGGGTGTTTCAAAGAAAAAAAAATATTTTAGAGTCGGAAAGTCATAAAAGTAACTCCTAAACAATTGGGCAATAAAGTGGATAATATGAAAAATTGCCTTTTAAGATTCAATAAAAAAAAATATAGGTATATACTATTTATGATTTGTTGGCGCATTTAAATATAACACAAAAACGAAAGAAACTTTACTGCATTTCATTACATCAAAATATTGGATACTACGAATACAAACTTCGAAAAAGAATTTATGATTTCATGCAAGTAATAATTTCAAAACCAAATTAATCTTATGAATTCGATAAATACATTTAAGATTTGAAGTACTAAGAAAATAAGAATCGATTAATATATAAAATTATAAAAAATAAATAAATAAATAAAATAAAATATAAAAAAAGTAAATAAAAATTAAGAAAATTTTACATTTGAATGTATTCTTTATTGAATTTTATTTTGTTATTCCTTATTCAATACTTTTTTTGCACATAAATTGTAAAAAAAATAAATAAATAATCCATGACTTTAACGTGCACTTTATTTATGGACTTATTTGTTTTTAATTATTTTGTCTACGATTTTGAAGAAACTACGAATTTTTTTTTTTTATTTGCTAGGTGAATAAAATCACTCACATCTAATTAATCTGTTAATTTGGTAAATTATTTATTTTTTGTAACATACATTTAAGCACAAAAATGGTTTAATAAAATACGAATATTGAGGTATTCAATGTTTATAACCTACTTCATATCGATAAAATGCAGTTTTAAATTCTAAGATATCCACAATAAAATGCAATGTAAATAACTTTTTAGCGATATATGCAAAAATGATATTACCTAACACGATACAAGCAATATCAGTTTTTGATACCAAATCATAATAATAATAGCTTAATTTTTAAAAATGAATATATACATCATTTCACATCCAACTATGTAAATGGAATGTCTTTACAAAACATTATGTGATGAATTTGAAAATTATTAAGTGTTACACGTGATTTTAAAATTTAAATATTAAAATAATATAAAAAGAAAATTAAATCCCCAAAAACAAGAGATGTAGATATAAAAAAAAAAATACTTCCCGAAAATAAGATAAGAAAAAAATATTTATACGGAGGAAACAATACGATTCAAATATAACGCGAGAAAAAAAATCCATTCACCTGTTTCGATGATTGATTAAAAAATGATGGTGAAAGAAGGTTCAAGGGGATCGTCCTACATTTTTTTTCTACTATCAATCGACCCAGTGACCCTTTTACTTACCAAACGATATCACCATTTTTGGTTAAGTTTTGATAATTCACTAATAGCACACACGGCACCAGATATTTCAGAAATATAACTATTTTCAAAATCCTTTCAACTTTAGATTTCAGTGTAACAAAAAGAAGAGAGCAAGCAACTTAATATAGTTGCTTGATCTGCTTTTGAAATAAAGAAATAGTAAATCTTGCTACTCATATATATATATTTATATTAAGAACATTTATAATTTTAGTTTAATTTAACATTTAACCGCATTCTAATTATGTGGTGACAAATTTATGCTGTACATTTGTAATATACCAAATTTTTTGTAAGTATATCATAATTTTTATGCTAACGGATGACCAGTGTTGACATTAGATTGAATTATATTGAGCGAATGGTACGATTTACGTCGTCTATTATCTTTATTAATCTTTAATCGTTATTAATTTAATATAGATACGATTTAATATTTAGTTTATTCTCAATATGTGCAGAAGACTATATTATACATGCAGGATTATAGAAAACATGAAGTGATAACGAACAACTAATATATTCCAAATATAAATTAACTCAGAAATGATCTTGATGCTGTTCTAATAACGAGGACGATAAAAATAAACAAGTATAAAAAATTTTGTCCGATCAGATTTTTTTTTAAGAATGAGGAATTTATCCCTGATAATATTTCAAAAACTGAAATCAGTTTATGATTTTTATTCTTAAGGCCACCACTGAATAAAAGAAAGAAATATTGCCAAATATTTCACGATAAGTTTGTTTGATTTAGCAACACTTAGAATGTATAAAATATGTGCAATAAAAAATTTCCTAAAAGATTTCGTAAGTAAAATTTTACGGTACCTGTGAATGGTGTTACTAACAGAAAACAACAAAGATGTTGAATGTTTACTTACCTAGAATGAAAAAAAGAAAATGAGATGAGTATCATATATAAAAGTCTTATAATATAAAACATAAATCTGTTTTAACTGTTAACCAATCAAAAATAAAATTTATTTAACAATCCTGAAATAAATTGAGCATATTATTTAAAATCTATACATAAGGAGAAATATCATTTATAATTTATCGAATTGAAAGATAGAACTACATTTTCCCATACAATAAAAGTTATAATTGCACTGCTTTATTTGTCATTTACAGATTAATTGTAATAAAATCGCAAAGCCTTTTTTGATGAAGCATCCAATTTGGTCTTAAATTATCAATTGATTAATTCAATAAAATATTGTTCGCAATAAAAACGTTATGGGGATTTGAAATAATTATCGCCAAAACGTAATGTCTAAGGATGGAACTAAATCTTTCTCAAGTCGCCACAAAAGCAATGTTCTTTCGAATGGCTTCTTGAAGAATGATTTAAGATTCAATCCAAGCTTTAATAAAATAATGCTTTTTTGTTTCTTATTCATACTGATACATATTTGGACGGTAATAAAACCAATTATTTCTCAGTCTTGAAGACATAATTCATTTGTTTTCATGATAGAAATAATTGGAAAAAAAACTTCTGCGTTGAATTAATTTATTGAAGAGACGATTTTAGTTTTATTTAAACTTTAAAGCATTTAAAAAATTTATAGAAATCACTATTCAGAGTCAATATTTTTCACTGCATTTCCTACGATTGTGTCCACATATACTATTTTAAATTTAAAATATTTTTTAAAAAAATGAATGGATGAAAGATAACACGAACATAGAATTATATTAAAAATAAATTCTGGCGCCACGTTAGGCTTAGCAAAAATCATCTTAGAAAATGGCTAAATAATATGAAATCTTACTACTTTTTGAATTTTATTTTAAAAATTAATTAAGAATGAAGGTTTTTTATTGTACACACGCAAACAGTTTCAAACCAAGAAGAATGTTACAAATGAACTTTTTGTAATAAAAATTATAATTCGTACTATTCAGAACAACATTTGACTAAATGATTCAAGTTATTTTAATTCATTTTATGTTTCGAAACTGACGTACTCAAATTGCAGATTTATATTTGATTGATTTCGAAATATTAAATAGAGCACCAACACAATTTTTCTTTTGGAATTATTTGTCTATTGAGGGGAAAATTAGAAAGGTTAAAAAAACGCAGTGGCGATTGAGAATAATGTAAATAAAACTGAAATTTAGGATAAGCAAAATTAATTTTTTATAAACATGAATTGCTAAAAAATTCTGTAAGTCATTTACAAAGGAAACTTTCTTACAATAATTTTATCATATAAATGTATATGATTAAAAGATATCAAAATGGCGTCACGCCACTATTCTCATAGCTTTCTATTGTTTGGCGGTTTTCGAGAAAATAGACGCCAATTCAATCTCAGTCCTAGGACACTGAACCAAATTACCACCTGTACGCATATGAAAAGGAAATAAAAAAAAAAAACGTGTTGCTTCTGAGACACAGAAGCCGCGCTTTTATGCAGAAGTAACTTTTTGGTGTCATTAAATAATCATTTGGCGAGTCGGAAAAGTAGATTGGAGAGTTCGCCAAGGATTTATTTTCCGATGCTGATGAAAGGGCAAGAATAAAAACGGGGTCACAAGTTCATTCAAAAAAATAAAAATTCTCAGTAAGATTAAGACCATAATAAATATATGTTTCGTTAATGAGGCATCCAATAGGAAAGTAAGAGCTAAAGTGACGTCATAGTTTGTTTATGCCGACGTAATGAAGATGAAATGTATTTCTTTTTTTTTCTTTTTTTTTTTTCATGGTTGCTTTTCGTTTCCAATTCATTTTTTTTCCTTCTCGTGAATAATTTGTTAAGTGACATGAGAAATAGATGAATTACACCTACACAAAATGAGATTCTGAAAAGATTACAATTAGTGGCTGTCTATTATACATAAGGAAGAAAAAAAAAAAGAGAGAAAAGATCCGAGCTCGTGATTTTAATGTCTAATGACTGACACAATCATTTGCATCTTTAGAGCACATTTTTGATTATTGCGACAAAGAAAACTGCTGTTAGAGACAGAGAAAAATCAGAAAATTATAAAATTTATTAAAACATGCACATTGTGGTTACGAAAAAAAAAAAAAATAAATAAATAAATAAAAACTACGACAGAGGGGATAAATTTGAAATTCTGTGAATCAATCTATCCATGCGATTAAATTAGTATAATTTAAAGATATTTTGATAATCATAGATTTCTACAAGATAGAGATTAAAAGGCAGGAACGAATTTTTAATTTAAAGCAATAAAACCAGGACGCGTATCGAAAAAATTTAATTTTTTTATGGACATATAAGTTATGTCCATAAAAAAATTTAATTTACTTTATTGTAAGATTTTTGATCGTAGAATAAGTATATGTAACATGCTATTTCAATAGGCAATTTTAAAAAATGATCGCTCTCTTTCTCTACTATGATGACATTTTATGAAAAAAATTTCTCATGGAATTCAAAATCCAACAAAGATCTGTACTTTAAAAAAATTGATACACTCAACAACGAAATAAATTTATTTCCAAGTTATATAATCTTTTTTTCTTTATGTTTTTTCAATTCTTATATTTTCTCATTTAAATATTTTAAAAATAATTATTTGTGAAAATTTATTTTTGCTTTGCATTCTTTTTTAAGAATCAAAATATGAAAACAATTTAATCTGCCTATTATTTTTGTTATAATTACAAAAGTGCAATATATATATAACAGTAAATTTATCAAGTTGTTATACCGAACACAAATAAAAATACTTATGTTTGATACTTCCTTAGCCTTTTCTGCCATTATAATGCGCATAATTTATTTTAAAATATACATTCTGTTTCCAATTTTTTTTTTTTTTTTTTTTTTTTTTTTTTTGATTATTTGCAACTGTTCGGTTCTTTTTTTTTTTAAACAGGGCTAATTATATTAAAATCTACAGTTTAAATTGAATTGCAAACTACTGCAAACATAATCCAGTTGGGATCGAACCCACGACTTTTGAACTGAAGACTAGTGCGCAAAACAATCGGCTGCCAGCATGACATAATAATTTTAAAATTTTATGTTGCTTATTTTATAAATTTATTTTGCATATAAGATAAATATTTTAATATATGGCATTAAATTTCAGGAAAATCTAATTAAATTAAAAAAAAGTCTGATCTTAACTAGAAGAAAAATTCCGAGAAATTCAAGAAATTTCCTAATAAAACTTTCCAAGAAGTAGTTACTTGCATTCATCACTATTTGCACTTGAGTAAGAAAACATTCCTTAAATAGTGCTTTCATTTATATTCTATTTTCATTGCAGATTTTTTACTATTGCACATAAGATATGAATCAAAGATTATATAGATACATATAGGAATCAAAGATTATATATATATATATGAATTAAAGATTATATATATATATATATATATATATATATATATGAATTAAAGATTATATAAATATATAGAGGAAAAATATATATTTTATAAGTTAATAGAAATCAAACTAAATGAAAAAAGTCACATAAACAAATTGTTGTTCAGTAATCTTGCATTCATGTGCAAGTAGACAGGCGCAGCAGTCAAGTGGCATCGCCAAATTAAGAACTAAAAACCTTTCTCATCAACAGATAAGGGTTTGTACTTAACTAAACTTTCATCGCCCTTGTTCAGAGGATGATGGACTTCTAAGAAATTAGCCTTATCTGAAATGCATCGTAAAAATACCGCCAAACTGCAAAGCTTTGCGAATTTTAAAAATTCATCGCCATTATCTACCGCCAGAACATACTTTTTTATTTTGTTTGCAGCAAAAGTTTGCACTGAAAAAGTTACTATGTATAAATGTGCGCAGTCAAGACTTGTTACCGTGATGAATGGGGTAAATGTGGTGTAATATGATTAAAAATAATACTAGTTTCTTCATTTTAACACCAAACATTTTGTTTTGAGTGAATATAAATTAGTATGGTAATTTTGCACTATCCCGTCAATAATTTTCGCCAAAAAAATATATCTTCAAATGTTGTCGCCATTTTTTCCCATTATATATGAGAAAAACAGAACACTTAATTTACACATTAAAGCAAACGGGGGGAAAAAAACTCTTTTAATTCATATTCCAATTTTTTAATCATCGATTTAAAAATGAATAATATCTAAGGTATATATAAGTTTAAATATAATAAAAAAACAGAAAATGTGATTCATTAACTTCAACAGTTGACAACGTATTTCTTTCATGCAGAAATGATACACGGTATAATAAGCACTAGGAATTTAAGAATGTTTTGTAACACCAAATAGGGTTTGTCGTTTTATGATCATTTTCTATACAAATGTCACCCAATTTAATAGAAAAGCTACAATTTAAAGTAGATACACGACAGCTACGTCAGAAGTGAGAATCGAACCTACTAATTATTGAACTAAAGCCAATTATTTCTAACACGCAAGGGTCAATTTCAATGGAATATAGAAAATAAAACTTTCTTAATATTAATTTAAAAGAATGTAAGATAATGCCAATAAAAACTTCGAGAAATTAAAATTTCGGTGAATTACGACATGATAGCTTGAAATTTCGAATGTTGATTTTATGTAATGCTTAGTATTAATCACAGTTTGAAACATGCAAGATTATTCAATGGCAAGAACACAGGTAAAAATTTAATGCTATTTCTCTTTCGATATAATAATAGTGTGGAATGGGCCAGTTTTAATTTGTTTTTATAGATCACGAGAAAGAATTTCTTGTATGATTTCTATTTAAATTATACAATACAAAAAATTTATTTTTGGTGCAATTACAAATAATTGGATGCTATAATATTTTTATATATAGTATTACATTCTTCACACACACACACATATAAAGAGTATGCAATTATGCATTGAAAATATAAAATATTTTTAATGAATAAATTTTTTATATGAAAAAGAAAATTACTATCATAGCAAATTACCAAAACAGAAATAAGTAAAAGTTTACAAACAGGTACTCCTCCCGTAGATTTTTTTTTTAAACCATAAAGTGGTTGTTTTTTCAGTTATAGTTGCGATCCTGAATACGCCACTCGTAATAAATGCCAATCGTAATAAACGATTTCCATTGGTTTAAAATAGCCATGACGTCAGAAAACGTTTTATCTACGTCACATAATATTGAGACGGCGTTGTAAATCCGACTTGTCCACGAATATGCTGCTCGCTTTCAAATCACTTCTTCCAGTGGCAACAAACAAGCCGGAGTTCACTATCGGATGTCAGAATATTTTCGAAGTTCATTTTGTAAATAAAACGATTTCTTATATAAGTTGCAAAGCATCGGTTTGAGAAGCCTATTTTCATTAATGCAAATCATTAAGACATCGACAATAGAACAGCAGAAAAAGCAAAATGAAAAAGACATATCTAAACATCCACTTAATAGTTAGTTTAAAACAGGAAGGACGATTTAAATTTTTAAAAATTTCATTAATAAACAGTATTCTAAATTAAAAATTGCAATTTTTTCCCAAGATGTTACTAACAAGATGACCGTTGCCACTACATAAAAGCTAAACTAAGATGAAGTTACTGTTCCCAGAAATTGGAATTTTATCGTAAAAATTTATCGCAAAGCCAAAAATTCCATGCCAAACTCAAGAATATATGAATCAGAGGAATACATTGCAAAGTGTGTAACGTGCAAGATTTTAGCAAAAAGTTACAGTCAAAACAAAACTTATTTGGTTTTTTTTACTTTGCAATTAAACTTGAGTTAAAATTTTCTTTCATAGAACATAAAATTAACGAAATTAGATAGTTCGGATATGCCAGTGGTGTAAATTATTCTATGAAATTTTAAATAGAATGTTCCTTATGAGAAATTTCTTAAAAATGGAAAGAGAAATGGGTTTTGCGGGTGAAAAACAAAGATCTAAGAAACTAAGAAAGATGCTTTGAGAAATCCAAACAGGAAGTGGAAGGACGTCGGCCGGAAACATGGGATCAGTATCAAGAAAGACTGTAACATCTCAGATTGCTGGAACTGTTTCGCACGATGCTGGAGCGTGGCAAATGGAAAAACGATTTATTTCTAAAGTATCAGAAGGCAAAATATTAAAGCTTCGATTAAAATTACAGACAAGCATTAAGACTTCAGCAGAAAATTTATAGATTTTATTATCGAAAAGAATAAAACTTCCCAAACTCTAATTCATAGTTAGAGTCAATACTGGAATTATAAACTGCACTGAAAGCATAAAACTTCAATATAAGATCAAACGTAAGTTATTATTGAATCATTCTATTGTCATATTTTGATTGATAGAAACGTACAGTTAAAGGACTCTGAACAACTCCTAATATGCGTATATAAACAGGGAATAGAACTTATGAACTGAAAACTAGAGCGTTTGCTATTCAATTATCAGTTTGACGGTACACAAGGTTTTTTCTGTTTGTCAATCAATAGTCATTTTTGTACACAAAGGCTTATTCATCCGGGTTTTATCTTTTAAAAGGAATTCCAAAATGCAAACGCCCAAATCCGAGGTGGGATTCGAGCCCAAGAACTGTTGAGCCGAAAACCAGAAGCTCGTCGGAACAAGAGGGCTGATTCTTCACATATCAATGACTAAGTGGTTTTTGAATCAACAAACATCCACACTTGAGATGAGAGTGGAACCTATTAACAGGTGAAAGGAAGATTATAAAACACTCTAATCCTTCAGTTCAATGTGGGAGGGAACATCATGGTTTGGAACGGTATAGATTACGATGAAGCTGGTAATATCTAGTTCATCAAAGGAAACAAAATAACACTTTTATTTCAAATTAATAAATTATGGGATAACTAGGAAGATTGTTTAAAGAAATTGGCATTGGAGACGACATTAAACGTTTAAAGAAAAAATTCAAGACCTCAGAAAGGATTATTAGTAGCGCAGCGCTCTTCGGATGGAAAGGTTTCATGTTCTATCCCAGTCACTATTCAACAATGGAAAATAAATGTTGCGTTTATCCCTTCTGCATGCAAGTCTGTGGGAATAGATGATTAAGGGATTTTTTGGTTTTCTCCCTTTTGACATGTGAAAAAGGCTCACTTTTAAAAAGTTTTTCAAAATGGATATTTACGCTGATGATAATAGACTGACTTACAACACCTTCGAGTCGTTAAGCAATACACTACGTAGCATCAAAGACGTATATAAACCACACATGTAATTTACTCAACATAAAAGTGTGGCTCTCTTTTGTAATGAATACACCATGAAAAACTTCCAATGCTGTTACCAGATCCGAAAACTATACACAAACGTTGAATGGATGAGACATACATATTTGTATGATAATATGTAAAGATTGCCAATATGTTAAGGAGCATTTAAATATATTTTATTATATATAACCAGTAAAATTTGTGTTTATTTGCTATTGTGTATTTACATAATTAGGACTTGCAATGTATGTGTACAAACGAGCTTATAGCATTTAATGTATACATGTTAAACTTCTGCACATTAAAATTTCGAGGTGTTTCGTACTTCTGATCGGTTGCCAAGTGGTAATTCTTCGTGCACCAAAGGCAAAGGTTCGATCTTCGGGTTGGGCATGGTCTACAGACTTTCATCCTTAAAGTTTATCGATAAACTTTAAAGATGAAAGTCATGATCATCAAGGATGCTTGGAAACTAAATACTGGGGGTTTCGCGTTAGATTGACCACCTAAACTTTATGATTATTCCTTTCTTTTGTTTACCAGAAATAAACAGAAACGAATGTAACAATCAATGCTAGGATAAGGAGGGAACTTCAGAATGAAAAGCCTCAGATTCAATACCAGACACTGCAGAACTGGGATATTGATGTTGCATGCACGTCTGTCTTGGCTACTTGGGATATTTTTCGAGTTTTCTCCCTTGCAAAACATAAATATATCTCACTATCTATTAAAAATCTACCAGAAGGTAATTTACGCTGTAGACATTAAAAATAACTTTACAATGATAAGGCTGTTCACAAAGTGATGTCAAATAAGCAAAAACTACATTTTTAATATACAATTATAGTTAATTTTACAATTTATTACGTAACACAATGAAAAATTTTGTAAAAAGCATATGATGCAAGTACGATGCAGTTAGCAATTTTCAAAACATTGCACCCAAGCAGAGACTTAATAAGAAATTGACAAGTAAGAGGAAGCATTCAAAAGAACACTTCCAATACTTAAGCGGGCGTCACATTTCACCATTTTTATAAATAGCACTATTTTCTTATCGTAATATCCCATGCTTCATTAAAACCTTTTCAATAACCAATATTAAAAATGACACTCCCAACTCTTGTTTCGAATGCTAAGCAAAACAATTCAAAGGTCAAGCAGATTAACTCCCGATTTCGAGAGAGAAGGATATTGCGGACATCACAAATGAAATGAAAAACAATCTTTAATCGCTTTAAACACCTGCGATCCAGGCAGAAGTATGCACGCGTGTAGAAGCAGGAGAAGGCAATCCCGTTTTCCAATTTCGCACGGTCACGCTTGTTAGTGATCGCGGAGAACCGATGCGTCACGCACGCCCTCTCTGTCACGTTGCGCACGTATCAATAAATCGCGCCATTTTTTCCTATCTTTTCAAGAAGCATATCCGTTCCGTGCATACACGATCTTTGGACGACATCGTCCGCTCGATGACATCCGTTAAATAGACAAAGAAAAAAACAGGTGGTAGATTTCCCAAATTAAACGCATGAAGTAAACAAAACAAAATAAAATCTTTAAATGACCAGTTTTACTGAAACACCTTCTTTCATCGCTGATGTCTTGTTAACGATACTCGTAACTTTATTGTTGTAGTTGCGTGTCCCCTTGGACCAGCAGCGCTATAACAGGTCCAAAACGTTAAACACCTCTAAAAGATCTATCACCAAAGGATAGTTGTATAAACCATGTTTGGATAGCTGCCGGCACTCAAGGATGTATTCTGGCGTAGCTTGTTCAGCGAAATAGGTACAGGTTTCGAAAATTTTAGTGCCCTTTTATATTTTATGATATATATATTTATTTATACCAAATTTGTTTCTTTATGTTTGTAATAAGTTTTCTACTTTTTTTCCCTACTGAAAAATCGGCAGTCAATCATCGTATAATTTTGAGCCCAGGGCAAGAGACAGGGTTTACATCTGAGTTGGTATCCACATTCCTCTTCACACCACATCACACAGCTCAAACAAAATCTGGATTCTGCAAAATCAATAATTACTTAAAAGGCATGAACAACGTTTACGACAAGTTCACAGTTCCAAGGCCATTTGTCACTGATGTTAATGCCAAACGTCATCTGTAGTGGTTATATATTTACAAAACCAGCATGACTGGTGTTCTAAGAATTCGCCTCTCACAATTTGCTCTGCCACAGGACGAGTACATGTTTGGAGTGCATTCGTCCTGTTGTAGGGCTGCCTGTTGTACAAGCGTATCTTGACTGCCAAGTCGCAATGTTCTCCAATAATAGTTTTGGGGATGACAAGCCAAACAACGGGAGTTTTCTGCTAGGTCCTTGCTTCAAAATCATAAAGACTCCAGCCGGCTGCTGTTACCTAACTGGTAGAGCCCAACTCAGGACAAGGTCGAGGAAGCATGCTGGTGCAACAACAGGTGGATCTGTCATGATATGGGCAGCAGCATAGTGGTTTACAGTTGGACCAATCGTAATCCTGAAGTGAAGTAATACTGCAAAAGAATACAGAGGAATTTTAGTGCACGACGTCCACACAATAGTGTTAGTTTTGTTTCTTGCAAGGAATTGGGATTTTATATAATGATAGTGTACTATACATACAATGGGACTTGTCCGATCATGGTCTGATGAAAAAGAAAATAAAATTGAATATCTACTTCGGCCTACACACTCCCGTGACCTCAGTATAATATAATCGTTACTGTCTATTTGAGAGCATTCATTACGGAATCGATATCCTCCACCAGCATTTTACCCAGAACTTACTATATTTCCATGAAGAATGATGTAATATTCTTCCAAACACAATTTAGCAATTGCATTCGATTCCTAGATGAACGCAGGTTCTATTTGTTGCCAAAGGCAATTTCACACCAACTAACAAATGGCTCTAGATAAATATATGGTTCATTTATTTATCGATTATTTTTTGATGGCCACACTTGTAATACCTACAACTAAACTAAATGTGGCACGACAGCCTAAGAAGGCCACACCTAAGGCCTACAGTGCTCATCTGTTTTCTTGACCGAGAGACCCTGGTTTGCGAAACATGTGTCCCTATTAGGTAGTCAGCTTAATGCGAAACCACCAGTGTTTAGTTCCCAAGCATGCTTGGTACTCAGTTTATAGAGACCCACTGAAGGGATGAAAGGCTGAGTCAACCTTGCCCAACCAAAGGATCGAGCGTGAAACGCTACCACTTGGCCACCGCGTTTTGTAATATCCACTAAATAATGTTATTTTTTTTACATACCTAAACTTTCTCCCTCTGCAAAATGTAGGTATGCACTTCCCATTGTAAATTAAAACCCACAAAAGCTAGTTGGGCTGGTTCGCTAGAGTAAGAATATACATATACACTAAAAATACGGACCTACAAATATTAAATTATGATGCCAAACCATATCAAACAAATGATGAAATAAAAGAACAGGTTTACGAATGTGTACAAAAGCCGATCCCATGAAATGCTATAAAAAAAGGTTCCAACTACATTTTAACTTGCTATTTAAAACAATTAGGAAAACCAACCTTACATCCGCTTTTATGTTTTTATTTCCTTTTTATCATCCCAAATCACAGAGCAGGGAAACAATTATACAGTAGAAAAGTGTATATTCCGCGGAAGACAGTTCCAGTCGAGCAATCAAGCGAAATTTCCCTTTCGATAACACCTTTCGATGCCACCCCGAGAAAGTAGAATGCTTTCTTTTTTTTTCTTTCTTGTTCGCTTGCTTTTTTTCTCGGGAAAAGAATGGAGTCAGTGGCTTGACCACCAGCGCAACGGACCGGTTTCAGTCAGTCAACGATCGCAGAAGAGACGACGGAGAATTCGGAGTAAGTAAATTAAAAAAAAAAAAAAATGGAACGATTAAGAAGCGGTGTCGAAGCAAATCGAATCATGTAAATTGTCCATTTCTTTTTTGAAGTCGCCATCGTGGAATAATAAAAAGTAAGATCACCTCTTCGTGAACATCGGACAGGCCAATGGCCAGTATTTGCAGACATTCTTTGTTTGACACAAACCGTTTATTGAAAAGAATAATTTCAGTGAACTATTTTATAGCTTTAGAACAAGATTTCAAAGCCTAAGTAATCACTTTAAATCGAAGGTGGTTACTAAGAATACAGAAATAACAAACTTATCCATAGATTTTTTTTTTTTTTTTTTTTTTTTTAAACTAAGAACAGGATTTTCTATACAACAGACGTTTTAAAAACGCAATCCCTGAATCCCTGTCTCCATAAATAAAATCGTTTTTTGAGTGTCCAAAAATTTTTCTCCGTGTGGAATAGAGAACAGTTGCACGGAATACGAGGAAATCTATACAATATATTAATCTTCGGTTAATTTAAAATAAAATGTAATTATGTTTCATTCTGAAATTTTAATGACACACAGCGTTTGTTATTAATTTAAATCGAAAGTAACACAGAAATCTATGTAATGATGCTTATTGTCGCTCATGCGAAACAGCTAGGAGTGGAGGAAAAATGTGGATGCCAATGGAATCCGCATTCGTCCAACATAAACCCACAATAATTTAAAAATTAAACATTTGATAAACATTAAAAAATAATAATAATGTTCTAAGTGACTCGTTAGATCATGTGAATTAACAGCTGACGTTGTAAAGTTCGAATAAATTCCTAAGCTCTAATTTTGTGTTGCATCACAGCATCAATAGTGGACATAATATAAAAAAAAACATCTTTATTCACAAGTATCAGTTACCTTATATAAAATGTGATGTTTCTAATCACACCCAAGCCAAGTTCACCATGCCGTTGGCTATGCGAATTTAAATCAATAGGGTGCGACTTTCGTTTAACCAGAGTACCACGAAGGTGAAAGTACGACTTTGCTCTAAACTCCTCCGATAGATGGCACCAACAGAGGATCTATTTTTTTCAATTATGACATTGATCTGAAGTGGTAGGAAATTGATATAAAATGTTATATTGTAATATGGTTAATTTTGATTTTATACGAGGAAAACAATTTCCTCTAATAGTATTTAGGGGTAAAATGTTCAGATTTGGGACGAATACAAACGAAGAAAACTATACGCCAATTTCTTATAAATTTAAAATAGTGCAAATAAATATTTTTATTTGCACTAATCAGCGCGGCTAAATGGTGGAACAACACTATTTTGGTTGAGGTTCCTGCTTTGATTCCAGACACTGTTGTACAATGGAAGATGAATGTTTATCTTCTGAATGCATGCCTGTTGAGAAGGGTCTTCGGTAGTTTTCCGAGTTTTCTCCTTTGTGACACTTGAATGCGACCTACTATAAATGAAAATCCGTTTATGCAATAATGGCGTATAACGGGTTAGACCTTTTGAACTATTCCCTATGTGGTGAACATTTTCTGACAGCTTGAAAGTGAGAATCTTGTATTTGTCCTTATAAGATTGTGGTCCCAACATTACTGTAGGTCTAAGAATCCTCTAAGAAAAGTCGAAACATTTTCCGAATGTCACATAAAGGAATGTCACATTAGAAGCAAAGGCTAAGCAGTTTGTTAATATGAAATTGTCAGATATAAATGTTGAAGTCGCTATATCTTGACTAACGGCTAAGATCCAGATTCGCTGTTGCACCAATATGCATCTCTGTACCTAGCTTCGGGTTGGGTTCTACTAGTTAGATAGAAGTAGCGAAGTGGGAACCATCGTCATTTAGAAGCAAAGGCTAAGCAGAAGACATCGAATTGTTGCAATTTTACTTGGAGAGTATCACGATCTATTTAAATAAACAGGCGCCTTTCGTATCATCGGTTAATTTGGGATTCAAACTCATTACTTCTCGATAAGGAGAGCGATTCCCTAAACAACCAGGAAACTGCAGCCTCAACCTGATGATTCATTAATGCGTTTAAAGAAAGGTTTTATGCCATATGCCTTTGGGGCGTCTTAGAACGAGAATTGTAGCAGGAATCAAACAGGTGTGCCGCCAATGATTTTGTTGCAACACACCGAATATAAAGTTAATTTTACTTTTGCTGTAGTCTGAGAAACGTCTCGAAAATAAACAGAACTTCTCCAGGTTTTCTCTCTTATGTACACGAATAAGACGCACTAAGAAACAATTTCCAGAAATATTAAGATTTCTTTGTGGTGATGAAAATGTGATGATCCAAAAATAATAATAAGATTCCTTCCAAGAAAACACTTTATTCACAGTTCTGTCTTAGTCACAATGACTATAATTACTTCAGATTTGAAGTTTCTACACAGTAAATATCTATACAGTTTCTATAACTAAGCACAGAAGTTTTCAGGTTGGTTGGGTTTTAAGGCGTAAGTTCCAAAAATGGACATGCTACGCAAAACAGCAATTTTGAGATCTGATAACTCAGGAGTCTGATTCGTTGTTTCATTTTTAAGTGACTCACTGATTGGCTGAGATCGTTATTTGTATCTCCTCGATGTAGGCTCTGGAAGTTTCCAGAATATTTCTATAGTTAAGCCAACGATAACTTATTGGTCCTATAGTTTCGAAGCTTTCTTTTGACATAAATATGTTGCCAAGTTGCCAAAAATGTTGCCAAACATCGTTCAGTTTAGATTTTAGACTTATTTCTCATCCCTGAAAAACCTGATATTTTTATCGAATAAACGTTGTTTAGTCCGTTTCACAAATTAAAGTATAACACACTACAACAAGTAATTAAACAGAAATATAAGACATGCATAAAATATTTAGATAATATTTTTCTTAACAATGATAATGAGTGAATTTATAATTTTATGATATTGTTTAAGATACTATATGGCAATCAAATAAACAGCAGCGAATCCCATTGGAAACTTTCATTACCATAATGTTTAAAATTCAATCATTTCATTACTATGAAATTGGGATAGAACGAACAAATTTTAAATTTAAATGCAACAAACTTCGTAAAAACGAAATTTCGAATGGTTTAAATTTGATGCTACTAAAATATCGCCAAGCATGATTTGGGGGACAGAGTAAATATAATAGGACAGGTGGGTTTAGTTGTTGCCCTGCAATTATTTTTTAGACAATAACACTAAATCGACAGGTATTCAGACTATTTAGTGTGAATTCTGAATCACCACAAACATTGATGGCCGTGGTTTATATGAAGCTAACGAACGATTGAATTGGTTTGGTTTTACGCCAAAAAGTCATTCTTTGCACAAGAAACCCATTAGACCAGAATTTACAGCTTAAAGTGGATTTCGATTCACAACAATTGCAATGATCACGCATACGCGGTGGGGGGGGGGAGTAATTTACACATTTGGCGGTCAGCTTAGCAAACCAATAAGTTGTAAGCCAGAGAGCTGAACATTCATTTTCCAGCTAGGCTAACTGCCAAACATTTATGAATAAAATAATGCAAATAAACTAACGAATATAAGTACCTTCATTTCCTACGTGTTTGTTTTGATAAAATATTGTTTTAACAAATCTAAATAATGTAAATATTTGTATAAATAGCATAGATTTCGCTTTAATTACTTATTCTAGTGTATTATTATAGTTTGATTTGTGATATTATCGTCTTAACAACGGTAATTCAGTGAAAATAACAGTTTTCAGAGCTGGGAAATAAAAACTGAAAAATCTGAATAAGCTTGGAGCCGTTTGGCGACAAAGCGTAAACGAACATTTTTACGATTTGACTAATAAGAGCCAAATTGGCATAGGTTTACTGAAGAATCTTTAACCTGAAATATTTGTAATCACTTAGTGACTGAGACAACCGTGAATAAAGTGTTTGTGAGTTGAGAAGAAAACTAATCTCTTATTCCTAGATCATCACATCCGCTTCGCGAAGAGAATCGTAACAATGTATAAAAAGTGGAATCTGACTAGTTTACAAAAACGCGTTTCTCGATCATAAAAAAAAACACTCTTAAATCAATTAAAGACATTTATTTTACAAAGACTCTAACGCTTCTGTTTTTAACACGCTAAAACTTTCCAATTCAGAAATGGAAATTAATGAAACAAGCCTTGAAAGAAACGTGACAAGAATGAGACTGCACCAGTTGCTGAAAAGAGGAAGATAAAAAAGAAAAATATCAAGTACCAAAACAAAATTCCAGAATTAATGGAATATTGAGCTACTCAAAAATAACACGGAACAGCAAGTAGAGCTTATTAATAATTACATTGATGCAGAAATCTTCCAAAAAAAAAAAAAAAATCTTCAAAGCTACTGAAGGCTTATGTTGTAAAGCCAATTATGGGATTCTTAAAGATATCAAGATTTAATAATAGATATGAGATGCCTAAATGAGAGATCTATAGTTTGATATGAGTTGCCATTGGAGAAGAGAATTAGTATAAAGGGTTAAGAACAACAAAACATTTAATTTTTTTTTAGAAAATGTAAACGGGGTTAACTAGTTTAAAATTAAAGATGGATTTAATGCATTTTACTAGTATATATTAGAGAGAAATATTCTAAGTGTTCTAATTTATTTAAATATAAAATTATTTGTTGTTTACATGTAAAGATTTTTATAAAGAAATTTTTTAATGAAATGCTACAACGCCGAAATAAAGAAAATGGATTAAAATATTGGATGTACTGTGAATACATTATAAAAGGAATAGTAAACCAAAATATGGAATATCAGCTTTGGTTCAGTAATCTGTGGTTTCGATTCCAGCGTAGGGCATGCATGTTTAAAGTAGTTGGAATTCAGTTAAAACTGATTGTCCAGATTCAATTTCTCTTTATGAGCTAAAAATAACCGTTGAGCGACAAATCAAATCGATAAACACTGAAGAAAAATGATGGCGGAATTACCTGACATGAAGAACTGTTGCGTTATGCATCAGCACACCGGTCCTGTACCCGGTATCATGGCTGGTTGGAATGGTACTGGATTTCTGTCTCCAATAGATACTGTCGGCAAACTAAAGTGCCAATGCAACATCTCTGAGATACTGGGGCCTGGGGTTCTCCTCCTTCAGCGCTTCCAAGCAGCCATATCCCAGCAGGATAATGAGCGACCACATATGGCACGAAATATTTACCCAACAAATTGAAGTGCTCCTTTAATCTGCTTCTCCTGATCTATCTCCAATCGAGAACACGTGGTTCATGCTTGCACAACAAATGGACCAGGGTACATTAACCGTTGCAATACAAACTGGATCAACTTTAGGGATTTATGGCACCTGCTGCATCGACTGCACGATATCCTAAGGACACATTTAAAGCCTCTTCGATTCTATGCTGAGGAGTGGGGAGGGGGAGGTTATAAACAAAAGAGAATACCACACCAGCTTTTAATTTTATCATCATGCACACTTTACAAAATACTGCCAAATAAATTTTGCAGTGGTACCTCTGGTTTTCCTTCTCGGTATTGCACTTTGGGTAGCCAGCAGTGAAGGTATGGACAAATGCATTAAGCTGCGTGAATAGTTTGCAGTTCTTTTGTCATCTCCATTCTTTGCATACTACGCAAGATATGGAGATGACAAAGTCATTCAGAGTATACTTAAAATAATAGGTATTGATCATATTATATATCTGTGTGTGTGTTTTCGTATCCTGCAATTTGTGTCCTTTTATTGTATATATGGGATCTTTTTAACAAAATATATGAGTAACCGCACTCCTGTTGTGGAATTCCAAAATGACGTACATTACCAAATATGGTTAAGGAGTTTAGAAGTGACCAATAATATCATCTCGAACCAATAATCTCAACGAATGAGGGACCAGTATTTTCTGTACCCTTCTGAGGGGGTTAGGTTCTCTCGAGGTTTCTCTTGGCTGAGCTCTCCTATAGAGCAGGCGTGCTACAATTATTATGCCTGGTCGCCACACTAAGAAATGTTCAAGTAAAAATAAGCTTACTCTTGAAAATCTGCCACTTTAATAATCCTTAATTTCACCATGTTAAGTATATATATATATATATATATATATATATATATATATAGACCGTAGTATATTTTAGTATTCAAATTTTGGCAACATTTAATAATTAAAAATACTTGGCTAGTTCTGTATCTGTTTCTTCTTTTTCAAAAAACATCTTTATTCAATAAGTATAAATCGTTTTCTAATTAGGGAATGACGAATTGTTGATATTTTTGTCCAATAGTAGAAAAGTAATAAAATGGAAAAAATGTATCCATCTTTTCCTAGCCATTCATCCAACACGGGTTCGAAGCAGGGAGTGAAAGTAAGAAGAAATGTTTGAAATATTTGTCTGGGGGGGGAGGGAGCATGGGAAAAGTAAATCCCACGTCAAGCGTCTGGGGGAGAGACGAGAGAGTACGCAGCCATTCTAAAATTGGGTGCGGGATCGGGCGCAAGAGAGAAAGAAGAAAAAAATTGGGTTACTGTATCGGTGGAACGTAACCAAACAGTCTATTGTGGGGGTTCCTTTCGAACGTCTTCACGCATGAAAATCGTTTGCATGCTTAAGAACTCACTTTAAAGAATTTTTTCCAGTATTCAAATCTTAAGCGTAAGATGTTGAAATTGGCAATGTGAAGATAGCATCCCTCACCAACAGGACATGGCGACACTTTTATGTGTCTCAGTCACCATTAAGTAAGCGTTTTTAATATTATATTAATTTAAAGTGAGATGCATTTTAAATTGTTCTGCCGACAAAAACCGCTAAATCCTGGAAACCGCTTCAAAATTTTAAACCATCGTCAACTGGAGATACGTCTACTCCCAAACTGGAATCTACAGACAACTGCGAAGCGACACTGGTTTCACGTCATTTACAGCATGCACTGATCTTTTTTAGAAACTAAGGCATCGACATGGTACGGTATCGAACAAGCTTTCTTTCGCATACGAGAGCGCCATAATTCCTTAACAAACTATTATGGCCCTGGACATTTTTACACAGAAACCAAAAACAAAATTTTCATTTATATTTGAAAGCACTCTTTCTCTTAACTGTTATGTGAATAAATCACAGAAGCGAAACTATTTACTGCTAAATTCCAGTAAATATTTTCCAAACTTTCCTTTTGTACATAAAAAAAAATATATATTTCAGTTTCCCAAAAAAATAAAGAAAATGGCGAAGTATTTATCTATCGTGTTACGTTACGACGACGATTGACGTTAAGCAGCAAGGAAAATCTGATTCACAACACAAGAAAAAAAAAGAAAGAAAGAAGGGAGAGAGAAGAAGTTCCAACACCCACAAAAACAGGAAATTAGGCTGGCTGTCTTCGAACAGCTAAAGATAGCTGAAGCCCCGCGTACCGTCACAGGGCTTGACCTACAAAACAAACCTCGAAGCTCGACTCCGAAAAATAGGTCTTTTACCAGAAATGAAAGCAAACAATCCTGGAATTTACAGTATTACGTTTCACGTACCAAGCACAAGCCACCGAGGAAAATATTTTTCGAAAATTACCGTCAATATTCTGTTAGAAAGACAAAAATTTCTCTGAGATGTTCTTTTTGTCAAATAAATAGACAAATAAATCAAGATGTAAAATCTCATTATTTTTTATTAAAGAAAGATTCTTGATAATGTATTAACTGTTTGTAATGAATTTGGACAATTGCACGATTAAAATAACTGCAATCATTACTATCGAAAGCGATGTCCTAGTGTCAGAAAGACTACAGGTGAGATACCAGATCTAGGGAATGGTTTGTTTGTCGCTCAACGGTCATTTCTTGCACACGAGGGTTAATTAGACTGAGGCCTACGGCTTAAAGTGGATTCCGAACCACTACAAACATCCATGCCCAAGGTGGGATTCGAACCCATGAACTGTTGAACAGAAGGCAAGAGCGCCAACCATTCGGCTGCCTAGGGAAAGGCCAATGAGATGAGATAATTTAACCCTATGTAAGTAAACAGCTTTAATGGACACAGGCTATAGACAGACATTATAATATTAACCGCGTCAATTGTCTTCTGAAAGGACTTTCCTTAGATAGTGGGGATGTATTTTCGAGTCTCAAAAGAGAAAGCTCGAAAAACTCTCGAGTATGTAATTCAACAGACTTGCATGCAAAAGGAATGTAACAATTTCAATCGTAGCCAACACCGAACCCGAGACATTCCACAGTGAAGAACTCTATGCTATCATAGAGCCACAGTGCTCCCAAGAAATGAGATGGTAGTTTGTCGTTACATATATTTATTTTATACAGAACTACAATGGAAGTGGGATTCGAACTTACAAAATGTTGAACTGAAGACCAAAATAATTATCAATTAACTGCTAAGCTATACATTTATTTATCACCAGAATATATTATGGAATATTTTGTAAATTTTAATACATTTTGGAAAATTTCAAGGTTATTTTTATGCATACTTTAAATCCGATTTACACAAAAATATATTTGTAAATGTTTTATGAAAAATTGGAAATGAATTTTCTCAATGATTTGAACTACTGATTTTCTTTAAATTTAAATTTTGGAAATAGCAAGAATATATAATTCTGATTGATATTTTACACATTACTTTTGATATACGAGGGCCAATCTGACGTTTTAAAAGATTCCAAAACCCAAAAACAAACATCAACGCTTAAGGTGAGAATCGATTCTATGAACACTTGAACAAAAACTCAGAAAACAAACCATGAAAGCAACGTCTCAGCATCCAGCAAGATAAGACTCATAAATATTCTTAGGAAATATTGTCTCTACCTTAACCTAGCTTGGAGTTAAAAATAGGTGTATCTCAGGTGTCGGTCTCGTCATTTGAAGGTCGAAATCCGTAATATCTACTCAGAGCAGTGTTTTGACAAACAAATAAATAAATAAAACAGTAGAAAACGAACAAATAAAAAAATAAAAAACAAATAACAAGAAACAAATAACAAATTAAAAAAAACAAATAACAAGAGCAAATAAAAAAAAAATAACCAAGCGTAGGTGGACGCAACTGCATCATTTTAGAATGATTCATTATAAACTTGTTTGTCGACTCATTTCTTCGAATTTTTGGATTTCACCAATTTATTATGGAATTTTGACAATTCTCCAAGAAAAAGATTCTTTAGAAACGAGTAATACACCCTCTTAATTAATAATCGTTTTAAAGATATTCGAAATTATTTCCTCGTTTACTCAATTACAGAGCGTGACCTTTAATTCCAAAATTTAAATTGGCTTCAAATCCCTGACGAAATTCATTTTTGTGCTTTCACACACGATTAATATGCGGATAATTATTACAAGATATTTTTGAAATCCAATATTCGAATTAGAATTTTTTTTTATCTGATTAATTTTTATAAGGAAGATGAGATTAATCAGAAATTTAATTAATACGACATTCGAAATTTCAATTTCAAAACATTAATGAACATCATCCCCCCCTTCTTCTTTAATGTATATATAAAGGCGGTATTTATAGAAAATAATTATTAAGTTTCTCATGACAAAGGGCTAGAAAAGCTTAATTGTTGATAGGATTTTATAGCGCAAGGTCCAAATATGGACATGCTGCGCCAAGAATTACTTTTTTTTATTATTTTAATTATTTATTTTCAAAACACAAACAACATTGAAAATTTAAAAGACAAAAATCCGTGTATATGTAATTTTAAAATCCAATGAAAAAGCATAAACAAAAGTATATGATTTTAAAATTTAAGATAGAAATTAAATATAATATAAAAATCCTATTGCTCTCAAGAAGGCGAATAGGTTTCCATGGAGTGGATGCCCGATTAAATCAAATAAAGTTAAAATATCAACTCTAAAAAAAGTGTAAGCGTTGTTGGTTAAAATCATGACATGAAATTAAAATATGATAAACTGTAAATGGTTCACCTCACGTCTCACAACATGGATTTAGTTCACTTAAAAACAAATGTCTTTGTGTGAAACGTGTGTGTCCGATACGAAGAAGGTGTGTCAAACGGACATCAGCACTTCGTAGAGGTAAAGCTGATGATGGAATGACGGATGGGAAGATGGTATGCAATTTGTTGGAGACCTGCATATTCCAAAATTCCTGCCAGAGAGAATGAACAAACTTTTTAACAGCCCTACTCACATCGAAGAGGGACATTTGAATGAACTACATTCGATGCTGCTTTAGCAGCTGCATCAGCAATTTCATTGCCCTCAAGACCTACGTGACTTGGGATCCAACAGAAAAGGATTTCGTAGCCCTTGCCAGCAAGGAAATCCAATGATTCAAAAATCTGTGACACAACTGGATAATTTTTCGGATTTCTCAACACTTCTATAACACTCAAACTGTCAGTATACACGACAAATTTATGATCATTTGCTGGATTCACGAGCTGAAGAAGCTGGAATATTGCAATGGCTAATTGTTGATAGGATTAACATCGATTAATCGTTTTCCACCTGACTAACCATAAACTATAGTGGTAGGATAGTGCTGTTTAAAGCGAAAAGTCTCGAGTTCGATTCCAGCGAATGTTGAACACCGGGAGATGGAAAATGCACTTCTGCCTGTATATCTGCTTGGGAGATTTTCAGATTTTAATATTATTATAATACTTCTTATACTTTAAATATTTAGCGATTTATAATAAATTAAATGAAAATCAAACGTTAGCTAATTTATACATACTGTGTGTTTGCCGAATCTTCGTCTACAGCTGAATTGAATACAATTAGAATGAGAAAAGATAGAATGAAAATCAAACATTAGTTAATTTATATATACTGTGTGTTTGCCGAATCTTCGTCTACAGTTGAGTTGAATACAATTAGAATGAGAAAAGATAGAATGAAAATCAGACATCACAGCTAATTTATACATACTGTGTGTTTGCCGAATCTTCGTCTACAGCTGAATTGAATACAATTAGAATGAGAAAAGATAGAATGAAAATCAAACATTAGTTAATTTATATATACTGTGTGTTTGCCGAATCTTCGTCTACAGTTGAGTTGAATACAATTAGAATGAGAAAAGATAGAATGAAAATCAGACATCACAGCTAATTTATATATACTGTGTGTTTGCCGAATCTTCGTCTACAGTTGAGTTGAATACAATTAGAATGAGAAAAGATAGAATGAAAATCAAACATTAGTTAATTTATATATACTGTGTGTTTGCCGAATCTTCGTCTACAGTTGAGTTGAATACAATTAGAATGAGAAAAGATAGAATGAAAATCAGACATCACAGCTAATTTATACATACTGTGTGTTTGCCGAATCTTCGTCTACAGCTGAATTGAATACAATTAGAATGAGAAAAGATAGAATGAAAATCAAACATTAGTTAATTTATATATACTGTGTGTTTGCCGAATCTTCGTCTACAGCTGAATTGAATACAATTAGAATGAGAAAAGATAGAATGAAAATCAAACATTCGCTAATTTATATATACTGTGTGTTTGTCAAATCTTCGTCCACAGCTGAATTGAAAACAATTGAATCTTCGTCTCCCTATAATTTAAAACGTAAACTAATACGTTTCTTTACAAAATTTTGACTCTATAGACCGTTTGTGTGTGTATGTGTGTGTTATTAATTTAAACCATAAATACTCGTAAAGCTGAATTAGTCTCACTTTGTCAATCCACTTTGGAACATTTCGCGTTTATAGAACGGTGAGAGGCGTACATGTTTACGTTTTTCAACTTAAACCGCCAATAGAATATGTGCAATACTTCATTCGATTTGTTTTCAGCTTTTCTACAGGCATGACTTCATTTGTGAAACGCAGAGTTTTCAATCCAATGTCTTCAATAAAACTGTGTTTAAAACAGGAGACCAGTTTTAACTGAAACACTCATCCCTCTACCGACATTTCTACTAGAATAAAGGAAAATGAATATTTTATTTCCAGGCTCACCCCATTAAATGTTTTAACTGTCAGTCAAGTAAGTTAGAGCTGATACTGATTTCTTTCGCATTGTTAAGAATAAATGCTGAATGAGATTTAACGTTTGCTTTTTATAGTTTTTCCTCTAATTATTTCTACCTAACAGAAAAGTCGCTAACCAGTCAATCTCCGCGTAATGTTGTGTCACGATAAAGCGACGAGGTCGACACTTGAGTTGGTACCTTCCTCTGTACGGCTTAGCGAAGCAGTGGAAGGAAAATGCATCAATCACGGTATAATTTGCGTATCCCAATTATGCCGTGATTGACGCAATTTTGAAAATATTTTGTGTCCACCATTAATGGACACAAAGGATTTTCGATTGAGTCTATAGAGCTCATCACCTCCCAGCAGGTGACGATGTTACCAACCAGATCACCATTTTATCAGGAACACTTTTATTTAATATTAATGTACACATTAAATTACATGATTATGCAAAGGACCATGCAATCATACAACATTCTATTAATATTTTGTAAAGTACCTGTATTTATGGAATATAAACTCTATTCTTATATATTTTATTAGATTGACAGTGAAACAGCAAGGAATCCGATTTGCAGTACAACCGATCATATATTCAAACCCCGCTGTATTAATTCGATTGTATATATGATCGCAATATATTAACATTTATAATACATTTTATTTGACATTTTGTGCATCTGTGTACAAATGTAATATATAATCTACCATAATTTATTCTCTCTATTTTAATAATACTTTACTACTCAAGTATCTAATAGGACGTAAGATACAGCAAGTATACAACTAAACCGCATTAAATGAACAAGAAAATGAATTCTGAAACCGAAAAGCATTTGTGGTTTATAGAGTGCAAAGTGAGTGATACAAATCCATTTGATGCGATGCCACGATAAAAATAGAAACATTGTAATAAATACCAATTTCTAACAAAAGCCATTTCTCGTAAATTTTCCACATCATATCTTCGCGCGTGTTGAGGAGATAGAATGGATAAAAATATAAAAAAAAGAAGCATTTTTTTTTTCTTCCTTGTCTCTGAATTTTTCATTTTTTCCCCTTCGTATCGGAGTCATTTTAGTAAAAAGTAATATTCTTGCAAAAGAGCGTTCGAAAAGAGTGGAGTTGAGAGATCATAAAATATCGTTTGCTCCGTGAAGCAGTGAACTGAGAAACATTCTTTTCATGTAATTCAGAACTGTTACCAATTTTGGGAAGTATATTCTCAAATTTCTTTTTTAAAAAATAAATAAGAAGAAAATAAAAAGTCCACTGCTCGTAAAACATCGCTTGGAGAGCAAGATAATATTAAAGAATATTTTCTTTAATATTTTCTTTCTCTCCAAGCTGTATTTTAAAACCATAACTTCATATAAAAATTTATCAAATTAAAAAAATTGTTAAGTATATAATGAAACTAGTATATACGCAAATGTCTTAAAATTTTATCTATTTAAATTTTTGAGAAATCATTAAAATAGCTATATTATTAACCAAACGAATCACTAAGAATTATTTCTATGTGTTCAGCCATTTTTTTAGAAATAAATTCCGATATTAAATTTAATTTACATTAAATTCTGACTTATTTTTTTTCCAGCATTTTATTCTATATAATATTTGATGAAGTAGCTAAGCATCTTGATATAAATATTAACTCAACTAACTCACAAATTTAATATACTAAAGTAAAAATGCAATTAAAATAATTTTTAATCATACCATTGATTTTGTACACATTAAATATACGGTATTAAAGACAATAAATATACAAGCTTGTAGATGAATTTATAATTGTAGATTATTATTCGCGCTTAACATTTTACAGAAAGGACGTTAAAGCTTTAACAAAAAAAGGTTTTTTAAGTTTATAGCTGTGCGATCATATTTTGCATACAAGAGGTAATTTAATTGGATACGATGCTTAATGTAGATTGTGGAAAAGTACGACGCAGGAACCGAATCCACGGACAATTGAATCAAAACCCAAAGCGCCGACCATTACTCAACTAAACAAATGCGTATCAGTTTAGCAATACGCAGGCATCAACTCATATGATGTAGGAATCGAACCCATGGACAATATAAAGTGGGAATAGAAGATCAGATCGCTGACCATTATGTAACCAGATACAATTTACTACCCATATTCCAAACTTTCTCAGGTATTAAAGAAGCAAGATTCTTCAATACAAAAATGACATTCATTAGGAGAAAAACATTCTTTTTGTAGTAAAAAGGCTTTTTAACTATAATTTTTCGAATTGCAACAGTTGATAAGTAAGGTAATTTATTTATATATAAAATAACATGTGATAGTATAAAATGCATAAAAAAATTATTTGTATAAATAAATATTGAAAAATTGGTATTCGATATAATAGATTATTTAGGATGTATTATTCTCTATTATATCTAAATATCATAAATAGCATTGTAGCATTTAGAATAAATTTTAAAAGATTAAGTACTGTTAGACATGTAATTAATGTGTGCCATTAAAATCCTTTTGAATTAGGCAGTGAATTCAATAGCAAATCAATTAATGTAAATTAATTGAAGAGATTACCATTGAATTACACTGTCACAATTGTATCTCAATTAGAACAGCAAATAAACAGTTAAGTAATGGTTTTTTACCATTCCTATTTATACGCAACAATTACAATGCTCAAAACAATGCGATTGCTAGAAGTCCATAAATCGTCAATTTAATCTACGGCGACAGATTTTGTCACTGTTCTAGCTGATGAAAATTAACCATAAGCACGATCGCGAAACGCTTAATGAAAGCATTCTTTTAGCTTTCAAACTGAGATCAGTTCACTTCAATTTTGAAACATTTGGAAATCGTTTGGAATTTTGTTTTATATCTCTAAAAAATAGTTTTAGAAAAACTAATTACTTACAGATAAGAAAGTATACTACCTTGTATCTAATATTAAAAAAAAACCCAGAATTTAAATTAATAAAATATTTAAAACAATATAATATAAAAGTTTAAAAACATATTTAAAAAAATAAAATTGTAAAATAGAATATACAAAATTAAAGAAACTTAAATTTACTAAATGTAATATATTTATCTTATATAGTTACATTTATATATATATATATTTTTTTTATATTTGGGGGAGGGAATTTGTGAGTCTAGAAAGGTATAATTTAATTGATAAGTATGTTCTATTCAATCAAAAAATTGCTGAGGCTTTTCAAATTGGAATTTTTTTAATAAGTCAAGCCAAATGATCAACAAATTGATTAGCAATCTGACTTTAAATTCAATAGCTCGCTGGTTCGATTCCAGTCAGCGTCTAATATGTTTATACTGGTTCAGAATCCACTTTAAGCTGTAAATAGTGATTTACTGGGCCCATGTATACAAAAAAAAATACTGTTGAACAATAAATTAATCCAATCTGACAACAATACTGACCATCAAAGATTTGTTTGATTGTTGGTAGTCACGTGATTGGCAATTTATAACGGGCGAAAGGATTTTTCCGTGTTATTTTTTCTAAACAGAGTTTGTAATAATGGTGTTGTGTGACTATCAAAGTTATATTCTTAAATATTTTTCTACACGTAGTCAACTTCTAATAATATTTATTCAATTCCTTTTCACTATTCCCCAGGAATATAAAAATTAGAGAGAAAATAAAATTCTTCAAATAAAAACTGATTGAATTCATCAAAATTGGTACAGAATTGTTTGAAAATAGAAAATGGTAAAAGGTAATATATATATATATATATATATATATATATATATATATATATATATATATATACACACACACACAACTCTGTGGCACGTAAGCCCAGTTGGCTCAAGACCTACAGTCCAATTCCGTTTTCGGCCCTGGGAAGTATATGTCCGATTAAGTAGTCAGCCTAATGAGGAACTCCCAGTGTTTAGTTCTTAAGTATGCTTCGTACTCAGTTTATCAACCCCACTGAAGTGCTGAATATATAACTGCTGCGCTAATTTATACCTTAACTGCACTGTGTGTATATTTATTTTGAAATAACTATGGCATTTAAAGTAAATAAACAACAAAATTGTATAAAACAATTATTTTTATAAATGGAAAAGTAAAACTTCTTTAATTGTTTTCTAAGAATCGACAGGAACAAATTTCGATTTTCACAACTGGATAAGAGTTGAAATAATAATTTAAAAAAAAAATTAAAATCTGCTCCCTTTTTTTTAATTTTCTACCAACACACATTCGAAAGTTGTTCCCCATTCCAATTCCTTTGTCTAAAGAATAATAAAGAAATAAAAAAATGTATATACAAACTATGTATACAAATTACAGATCTTAATAAATATGCGAAATTTTTGGTACTCTATTTCAATATTCAGCCGATTACTTTGTCCCTTTATGACTACATGTAGTTTTTATTTAGCATTAGCATGGATTCTTAATTAAGTAAAATCTACCCCCCTAAAGTAGGAGAATCCGCAGAAAGAAAACGGGAACGAGATTAATCAGTAACCATACAATAAGGTTATGAGCTTTGTATTCGGTTCGAAACCACAAGGAAAAGTATATTTCAACGAACTTGGTTGTAGAAATATCCAACATCCAGAAATAAAAATATTTCTTTCCATTATTAATTCTGATTTCTTTTTATCATTTACGGCTACTTTTTGAACAGGACTGCTAATTTAACCGGTATCTAATATTTAAAATATATTAACAGCCACAACAAACATTTAAACACCGAAGTGGGATTCGAACGAACGATCTGTTGAACTGAAGACAAGAGGACTAACTATTTGCCTGCCCCTTCATTCAAAGGCATTCCAAACATTCTAGGTCATTTAAAGCACATTCCAAACCTTTAAAAACATTCATGTCTCGAAGATGAGATTCGAACCCTAGAACTGCTGAACCGAAGGCCAAAACACTACGATCTTCAAAAATTTATAGAAAGAACAGTGACTTTAACGGAAAAAAATACACATTGCAATTTTTACTTATACGATTATAAACGTTTCATTGACATTTAAACTATTTTTACCAGAACTGTAACGGTTATCTTAATAGGATAAATTTAAACTACATTTTCGCGAGCGGAAATATAAATTAAGGCGACGACATCCATAAGCTAGTTAATAAGCGTTAAGGTTGTTAGCTTTTCTAACAGTCAAAGAAGACACTCACCACACAACTAGAATAAATAATAATAAGAATATCCGGTAAAGTAATTTAGCTCATTTTCAAAACTTTCCAGTTAAATGATTAATCGAGTTCATTGAGAACGCTTGGCGTTGGAATGTTTTTAAAACAAAAATCCTCCTTTAGTTTAAAGGAATACAAACACTAAGACGTAGATATAATCTAATTACACATCCGCCCTTGGAAAACACTATCATTCCGGAGCATAAGATGCTGTTAGGGAAAGGAAAACATCCAAGTTCATTAACCATTCGCACGACGAGTTTCTGGCTCTCTGCGCAGAGATCTTTTCTTCCGTCTAACAAAAGGATTGATAACGTGAAAGAAAAAAGCAGCCAAGACGCTCCTTGTGCCGGCGCCGAAGATGCAACAATTTCTGAGTATTGCAATTTAACGCATCATTGGCGGAAAAATTTCGCCAATTTTTATTTTCTGAAGAAATTGAATATTAGATGCAAATTCTGAAGAAATTCCTTTGGAATGGAGACAAGTTAAGAATAGGGTAGCGAAATTTTACTTTTAGAAATGAATTCCTTCCATTTCATGGTTTAAACAGTATAAACCTTTCTAAGAATTGAGTATTTACGAACAACTTTTTAGTTTACAGTAAATGGATTTTTGGAAACAAAATCCGTAATAAACTTACGATTACATGATAAACATCTGAAATTACTTTTCATTCAGCAATTTTTCTCCAACAAAAAAAAAAAAAAAAATGCATGAATCGGCATAATTTATTTTACAGAAACCATATGAAGCATTTCATTAAAAAATAATATCCAATTTTTTTTTATTTTAATAAAATTACCTTAAATTGTGTGTTAGGGTCATGGTAAACTCATGATCAAAAAGGTATGAGATACTGGACCAACTGAAAACTCTCGAGACAAAAAGCCTAAGTACGTTAAAAGTTCCATAAAGTCCAATGAGTATCTGCTAATGTGACATGGTGTAAAAGTATGACAACCATGTCACATTAGCAGATACTCAGTATTAGGTGTCAACCTCGTCACTTGGCCGTAGTTCCAGTTTATAAAGGAGTTTGTTAAAAAAAAAAACCGTACAGTAATAACTTAAACCAATCCCTCTATAACTACATAAAGCCCTTTCGTGCTGTGATTTAGTCTTAAAAAAATTAAAAATACATCTTGAAATATTTTCTGATAACGTGATAATATTTTTACGTCATCATACAGCTATGATTTTGATATCTCGTGTTGATATTTTACAATTTATACATCACACTCACAGAAAGACAACCGCCCAATCTGTCTATTGGTCAGCATGCCTGATTGCAGATAGGGAGGTTCTGGGTTGGAATTCCCATATGGATGTATTTTCTCTCTCTTTCTCTTTGTATGAATTGGTTGTGAATGGTTATCTATGGTTTGTGTGCACAGAGGAAGTCGGACTCCACACCAAATTACGGTTCATTTGGAAAAGTGGTGCAGCGCACCCCATACTGCCAGCCTAGCAGGCGCAAGACATACAAAAAATAGATAAATAGCAGTTCAAATAACAATTGATAACAATATTATCCTAAATTGCACGCCTTAAGAAAATAATATTTCTTTTAATTATTTAATAATTTTATAATAAAAAAATTATATTAATTATATTATATTTTTAGATAAAAAAAATTACATCGGTATTGAATATGAGAAGTTCATGAAAAAATATGAAATGGTTCCTCCAACCTTTTTTTTTATCGTCTTTCAATATATATATATATATATATATATATATATATATATATATATATATATATATATATATATATATATATATATATATATATTATATATATATATATATATATAATATATATATATATATATATATATATATATGATATTTTATATCTCAATAGAAAAATTTGTTTAACAAAATAACATTTTAATACTATTATCCGATACTTTTACGATCTTAACTTTATTTTCTTACTTAATAACATTGTAAAAAAACAAAAACAAAAAAACATTCTACAAAATATATTCACCATATACAAATGAACATTATAATATTAATTACATATTGTAAAACCTCAGCAATTTCATTTGCCTAATAAAGCAAAAAGAATTATAATTATAATTTAGCTAAAAATTATTAATTGCCATTTAAAATTGTCAATGCTAACATGTTAGTTCTAAACAGAATTATTATCAAAAATGATATTATTATCTGATATTTAAACAACCTTAATTTTCTTATTTAATATTGCTGTGTGGACAGGTAATACCAGAATCAATTCACAAGACAGAGCTACAAAACGTTTCAAAATTAATTACATATTGTTAAATCCTAACATTCATTTGCTTAATTCTTACGAAATCTAAATCAATTTTTCATGTTAATAACAGTTCCGCCAAACATTGAATTATTATTATTATATAGGTTGTAAAAATTACATGAAATGTTCTCAGTAATTACCACAACGAGCGGCGACAAAAGTGATTTCTTTTTTCAGCACTATTAAAGTCTGCCATCTCAACATTCAAGGCCATGCTGCTGCAGACGGTTGAATGTGATGGTAAAAATATACAAGGTGTCCTCCAGCAAAGTGCAGTTTTAGGGAGGAAAATAGAAAAAAAAATTAAATAACTTCACTTCCCGGTTGGAGTTTCAGTTTCGACGTTCTTCGCAATACCTGAAATATCTATTCACAGGGAAAAACTTAAGATAACAGTTAAGAAACGTTTAAGTTTTTTGAAGCGATCATTGTTGCCATACTTTACTTTTCTCAGCTTAATCAATATCCAATGCTAACAGTTACAGTTACGATAGAATTTTTCTGCTAAAACCATAGTTAGCATGTCAGTAAAGTTAACGACGGCTGAACTAAAATTGAGTATACAGGTGGTTTTCGATTTTCGAAAGCTATAGTTCTTGAATACATGTATCCAAAACTTGCTTCTGCGCAAAAAACATCACCCATATAAATAAAATTTTCATACTATTCGTCTGCAGAATTTTAGTCAAGTTTGTAGTGAGAGCGGCTGCATGGAATAGAGCGCAACATACCCAAATTTCAACCTACATAGCGAAATATATCAAACTAATTTAAAAACAATTTTGATTAGAATTTTATCATTGATTTGAATTTTCTGTAAGTGGGGCTTAGGTGGTTAGAGCGTCGTTCTCATTATCAGCAGGCATAGAGTTTGAATCCCGATATAACCGAAGATCTGTCGTGTTCGCTAAGGGTAGCTACAGATAGATCGTGGCTTTAATGTCTTCCAAGTAAAATAATAGCTCTGGAGAGCAGCAGGTTAAGGGGTTTTCTGCTTCTAAATTATGAAGATCCCCACCTGCTTGCTTCCACTAACTGATAAAGAGCCTAACTCAGGGGCAGGGAGGTATGCGGGTGGTGCAACAACACTTCCCTGTAAAGTTATTTATACCACAATGTAATAAATTAAATGAATGTAACGTACCGATACAGAACTCTTCGTTTCAAGAAAGAAGAGTGATTATTCTCGTTTTTTAAAAATTGTCATTCAGGTGAAACAGATAGAAATAAAAATGTTTTACTAGGTAGGATCCCTTTCTTTCTACATTCAAAGAGTTATTTTCTTTTTTTTGAAAAAGTGTAGTTTTTATCCACAACAGAGTATGCGCCCAACATGGTAACTGAGTGGTTAGCGCTTTTGCTTTCACTTCAACAGTTCGTGGGTTCGGATCCCACCTTGAGTTTGGATGTTTGTAATAGTTCGGAATCAACTATAAGATGACAGTCCCTGTCTAATGAGCCTCGTGTGCAGAAAATGAAACCAATCCGCAGCGTCTGCGTTTACGTCTTTCCCAATACGCCGCCAATAGGAAATGTATTGGGATGCAAAAGAAAAGAATCCTGGCTTCAATATTTAATAACTGTGAAACTTAAGAAAGCATTTTCAAATGTTCTATACCTCATTCGATATTTTTAATTTTATTCATAGGGGAAATCTTATTTCGCAGTGCAAAACAGGATTTTAAACGAAAAGTTAAGTAAATATTGTAATTCTTTAAATCTTTAAGACCTATATATACATTTTCCACCGGAAGCTATGTCTCGGGAAATTTGGCGGGTGTGATTTTATAAATTTTCAACACAAGTGAAAACTATTGTTTGTCTACCTACCACAAGAATAGTACGCGTAAAGTAGGCTCGCCAGTAGTGGTAACTATAGTACAAGAATTGTCCATTTCAAATGGGGATTTTAAGGGAGCTATGAATTTTCCATATTGCATATAGTACTTCATGTTATTCTTAAGGCGTTGAGTAAGCCACAATCAGTGCTTTTAATTTAACTTGTTTTGCTTCCAGGGCAATAGACAGGCAGAGACAAATTTGAGGCAATTATTCTCGTGGTGGACAGACAGACAGTACGGATAAAATACTTATCCTACAGGGCTAAGCAAACTTGGACTTCAATAATAATAGATGGTAATAGATTGAATCTCATTTAATATTTCTGTCAAGTAAATGATCAACAGGGAAATATATTATTAAAGATAAGAATAAGAAATTGATAAGAAAAAATAATTTAAAGACTTAGATCATTTTTGAAAAAAGAAAGAATGTGTGTGTATAGCTTTCAGGTATATTGAAAACTTTTTGATTACTAGGGAAGAATATGATCACAATAGAGGCCAGGGTAATAATCCATAAAGCGAATGATGAATATACAGAATGTAATAAAGATGTTCAGAGGGAAAAGATAAAGGGGTATCCAAATAAATCATCACAAATCTATAAATAAATATCCGAAAACTTTTAAAGACGCAAAATGGAAACAGTGGGAAATATAAATAGATGGAAATATAAATAGTGGGGAATATAAATAGAATTTTAAAATAATACATTGGAAAAGACATATTGAATAATTTATTATTTTTAGATTTAGGTAAATATATTTTTTCCCAATGGCAGATTGTAGACAGTTACAACTGCAACACAGTCTATTAATCTATTGTTCCCTGATACCAAGGAACCGGCCAGAAGCAGCGACCTCTTAGCCGTCGAGGCGTTGCCCCGGGTGCACCACAGGGGGAGGACTACCATCGCACCCTCACACATGCCATAGGGACCCGTTTATAGGTAGGCATCATTCATACTTCATTCACACACACAAGGAAAGGACAAAGACAGGATACAGAGAGAGAGAGAGAGAGAGAGTACATCCATGCCTGAACCGGGATTCGAACCTAGGACCTTCTATCCGTAGTTAGGCACGATGACCGCTAGACGAGTTGGCCGGCAGATTTAGATATTGTTAATAAAAAAAGGCTCTGAAATGTGTTTCATTTTTTAAATATATATTAAAAATTTATTAAAAAAATAATAACCGAGTAAAAATTCAAGAAAAAAATAGTTTAAAAAATTTCTAATTTTTAGAAACCAGGTCTATGCCTGTCCACTTGTTACTCTGATTTAGGGTCTCGGTCTTTGCCAACATGATACACAATCACTAAATATATATACAAGTTACTTGCATTTAAGTTTTAATTCACCAGCATTTGTCTGCTAGTATTTTATTTTGCCACTAGATGGTGCCACTACTTAAATTTCTGTTCAAATAAAAATAAAATTGTGTGCATCAATTTTATATTCTTTATAAAATAAAATCACACAATACTTATTTAGTAAATAGAATTCTAGTAAACTACATGCTTATATAATTATCAAATAATACAATAATGCACAGGCCATAAATAAACATTTAATTTGCTTTCAGAGTTTAACTCTTCACCTATTATCTAATTATAATTTCTTCTACTGCAAGATGGCCCATGTACTAAATTAAAATCCAGTTATAAAAAAATTAATCTCCAGCCAATTGTATTTTTTAAAATATTTATACAAATAATAGCGATTTTGTGAGATAAATAGTTTAAGTACTCGTTCTCAAAAATGGAATTCTTAGACTACTATAATATATTCTAACCAAGATTTAATTTCTATTAAAATAATTATAATTACTAATAGTTAATTAATAATTATTAATTAATTGTTAGTAATTTTATTACTAATTAAATCAGGATAATTATTAATTTTACAACGTATGAATTACATCGATAAACACAGAGGTCATAAATATTCAGATATACTGGTAAACAAAGAGTAATGTATGTCTCTAGTTGTCTTCATTTCAAAGGTTACGGTCACAGTGGCATTTCAATTGATAGCAACGGACAATTCATTATCTTTACACAGAGATACGACAAATCACCAAATCCAAAAGCACGCAATTCAATACAAGTTCATCCGTTCGGCCGACACAGGAGGGGGGGGGGTGAGAAAATAATGGTAACGTCATGCAAGATTCTTGTATGCAGATGTCGACAAGAGCAGATGGCAAACAGGAAACAATGGAACGACACGATTGCGCAATATCTGTCAGAATACTTAATAAATTGGTGTCAAGACGCAGTGTTTGGGGTACAGTGTACTGAGGAACGATATTTTATTTTTGTCAAATTAAAAATTTTAATGTATTTAAATAAAAAAATTTTAAGATCATTTATTCGTATCAAAACAAGATTTTATATCGTGAAATTCTTTAAAAATGATCTTCGATACAGTGTAAATCCCATACACAAGGAAAGTTTTATAAGATATTCCAATGTCTTTAAAATACTTATTCAGTACTATGTTTTCAAAACAGAAAAAGATGTATTACAGCATAAAATATATATCTTTTATTTCATTACATCCGAATTGCGATGTAAATCCTTATGAAGGAAAATTTTAATTTACACGAGTAAAATGTCGTCGACACAGACCTAGATATACGTGACGGAGCACCAGGTCTGTACCTTAAGTTATCAGGTAGCTCCACCACGTAGTACATCCCCAACCAACCCCGTAATACATCTGGTTTTGACAGAATGTCATGAAATTTGAAAACAGAATTGAATTTCAGTAGATTTCCAATATTTTAAATTAAATATTTGACAAATATACAACATCATCGACGAAGTATTTACGAAATTTTCACTATGGGGAATGACACGCGGTAAATATTGCACTAAAATTGTAAAAATAGATTGTCCTAAACACTACATGTAACCTTGTTTATAAAAATACAAATTAGCTATCTTGATTTTGGTTATAACAGATAATATAAGCAAACTATTTCAATATACAGGCAATACAATTATATTTATGTAGTAGAGTATGAAAAGAAAATAAATACGACAGATTTACAATATATACATGTATAACCCTCTCATGCTTTAAAATGTCACCAAACAACGACATTTTTCGCCCACAATGCACTTAGCTATCAGTAAAATCTTAATTATTTTTTAAATCCCCACACCCCGAATAAGTTGTTAAGGAATAGGTGTAAATATTCAGCAATCAACTTGGTGTCTCAAACACTTTTGGCTGATTCATAGGGGATGATGGCCTGCTACAATTTTATTATACGATGCATAACTTTTCTTGCCATAAAAGAAATAATAAGCAAAATGGTATTTTGAGAGGTACAAAATTGCAATGTTCCATACTACATCGTTTGCGTTAAATTAAATTACAAATTGGAAAGCAGAAAAATTTTAGCATTTAGAAAAGAAACTATAAATTAAATCAAACAGACAATCAGCGCTTATAACTGCTATAGACATTCCATTGGCGAAAAATAAATATTTGACAAAAAATCAACATCATCGACGAAGTATTTACGAAATTTTCACTATGGGGGATGACATGCGGTAAATATTGCACTAATGCGTACAAATGCAACACGTACAAATGCATGCGTACAAATACAACAACGTAATGCAACAAAAAGTTTTAAAACTCAGAATAAATAGTGAATGGGAAGCAAAATCCTTCTTATTCACTGATGCAGTAAACAAAAATATTCCTCCACAACCCAAAATAAACAGATTTTATCAGTAAATATACATTCTGCAATTATCTTCCGTTTCCCTACATTCTCTGAAGAGCTATTCACCCTCTATCCCCAAAGTGACATAGGGTTGAAGGTCATTCAAGGTCAGAGAGAGACATTTTAAGAGGGGGAAAGATAAAATGTGAAATTCGCAAGGAAAGCGTAAAAACCCCGCCAATACGGCGTAATAACGATTAGTGGTTTTGGTGGAATTTGGCAGAAAACGGCGCCAAAAGGCCACTTGACATATTCGGGCAGACAGTGATGGTTTGTTGTGGCAAGTTAATTGCCTTGCACCCGAAACTGTCATTCAGAAACGGGGGAACGATTGCGAAACAGACCATCCATAAAGATGTTTTTTTGCAACAGGAAAAGGCCTTTGGCCTGTGTACGGTAATGAGCGCAATTAGCTTCGGGCTAATTTTTTTCATATAAACAACCGATTTCGGCGTTCTTTTATTCCTGTTTATCATATACATAAAATAAACAATAGTGGATTTCTCTATTACCGTCATAAAAATGAGGTTTGCCCGGAATATGTCACGCAAGGAATAATGTCAGTTAAACTAATCGTTATGGGAATAAGATAATAAAATAATGATGTAAAAAAATAAAAAAAAAAGTTTTATTATCATTAGCGGAGGCCAAGTTCATCAGCTTTCGCGGGATATAGGATGAAAAAAATGCTGTTCAAATGCAGTAATAAAATTTTACTTTACATTTTGCATTGTGAGAAAATGATTAAAGATTATAGGTGTGTATCGCAGAGAAAACAACCCGAAATCTTCTGAACATCCACTTCGAAAAATAAATCTCATCTAATGCAAAACATGCAAATTAAATTATTAAGCACAGTTTAGGGATGATTCTTCCATTATCCTATATTTTAATTCCGGGACATAAATTTTACCGCAAAATGCCGCAATGTCCTCCCAAGTGCAATGCTTGGAAGTGCTTGCAAGTGCTTCCTCCCAATACTTGGTCTGCCTCTTCCAAATACCTCTGGAAGTGGCAGGCCAAATATTGGGTGTCTCCTGCTTGAAACCTGCTTCAAAATCACGAATACTCCACCCGGCTGCTTCTGTCTGATTGGTAGAGCCCAACTCAGGGCTAGGGTACAGGGAAGCATGCTGGTGACCTCGTACTGCGTTTTTCCTTTAAAACTATCAAATATTATTATAGATGCATTTTAACATTATTATAGAAAATGTAATTATAATGTAGGAAAGCGATGGATTGATTGGTAGGTTATAAAGATCGTTCTTGCTATCGGAAGCTTGTGAGTTCAAATCCTGACTCAATCTAAAATCCGTCATATTCACTCATGGCAGCTGGAGCATGTAAAATTGATTGTGGTGTTAAAAATCTCAATGTGAAATTATACTTTCGTTGGTGGTAAAGCAAGTCTAAGGTCTTCAGTTTGGTCGCGATTTCTAAATTACGAGGGCCCACTTCCAGAGATATAAAGACACGTCCACTGTGTGCTGCCCTTTACAAAGGTGCCATCAATTTCGTCTCTTGTAGTGCTGAAAGATGACAATTCTAGCAGATGACCATTTTGAACAAGACATCTGAAATATAGCCCCACAACTTCCAACTTATATATTTTATAGATTACTTAAAACGTATATTGCACAGTTAACAATAAATAAAATTTTAATTAAAGTTTCATATCTTAAGTAGTTAAGCAATATAGTTTTCTATTTTTATAACCGAAAAGACTGACTTGAAAATTGTAATATCAAATTTTTGGCAGAGCTTTATAATCTGAGTATTAAGCTATAGCAACGAATACGCTACAGGCTATCCAAACAAATTCGCAGTTAAGTTCACGGTTAATCAACAGAACCTTGTGGCATTTTCACGCGAATTGAGTGCATCACCAAGCGGTGGCGTTCGGCCAAAAGTGGAGGACGATTCATTCAGCCAACGCAATCGGTTATATTTATACTTTGGTATCAAGTTCCTTAGACACGCATTCCTGTTCACCGGCGAACAAAGAAAATGCACAAAGTTCTCTTCTCCACCCCACAAGGGGGTGCAGGAGGACACAAGAGGGTGCTTGATGAAAGAGAGGAGCTCCGTCTCGAGTAAACAAAGAGGGACGTCTCGACCACAAGGCAGTCGAGACAGAAAGTGGCATTCCCGATAGGAATGTTTAGGCTTTTTTCGAGAGCTTGACCACTTGAGAGGCTGTTCGACATCGCTTTCGCTTCCTCTAAAGAAGAGATCTCTGTTTTCTTCAAGACTCGGTAGGAGGGTAGGTTTCTGAAGTGGTGACCACAACGGAAAAGGTTCAAGCAACAAACTTGTTGATTTTTTTTTTTTATTGAGGAGCAGTGTAAGTGTTTTTCTAAATTCTTTTGTTGGTCACGGGAGAAATTTTGCGAGAATAAACTAATTCAGATAAAATTTCGCGAATAATATTGAGCTAATTCTGTAGCAGAAGTCCTTAAGTCCACATAGAAAATTAAAGAGCATTACTGTAAAAAAGAAAAAAAGTTTGAATTTATTTTTCCCATAAACTTGCACGAGGCACCGGTTACGTTATATTTGTCGCTAGCGGTCACAAGGGCAGATTAGATTGTGGACTGCAATTCAAATTGGATTACGATCAACTTGAAATATGCAAGCCTAGGTAAGAATCGAACCCAAAATTTACTAAATTGTAGGCCAGAGGTACGTGTCATACCATGTCAGGTCTATTTAGTTTACCCAATAGTTTGAGGGATGGAGAAATGAAAAATATCGAAGAGGTATATAAATGTTGGGAAAAAATGCGAAATTTGTTTTATATATTTGGGGCAAACATAAAAATTTGTCCACAAACAGATCACGGAGATGATTCGGGGAAGGTGAGCCAGGTCTGTTTTACTGTTACACTCGATATATATTGAAAACCAACAGTAGCTGGGATCGGACCTGTTACCTTCAGATCTGGAAAGTGCAATCCTATAACTAAGTAGAACTGCAACAAGTGTTAATAAATTCTAGACTGGTAATAAAATTACGAAAATTATGATAATTTAAATAATTTATAAGAAAGCAATGTAGATAATTTAGGGAAGCAACCATTTTTTAAAACGAATCACCGAAAATGTCGTCCTAGTATACCTAGTATAGAGCTTATGTAATATGCATAGTTCGTAGTATGAGAATATATCTCCTCTGATGTTGGTTGCATGGAGCAAAAGATGCCAACTCAGGTATCGACCTCTTCAATCGACGGTGGTTCAAAATTACGAGACGGCCGACAGTATTAAGCTACATTGATCAGCAAAACTACAGAGTTGGAAACATGTCTCCATACCTGAATTTATTAACTATATGAGGCCTACTGACCTTGTGGGGTAAGAGTGTCGATCTTGACTAAGTCGGGGTGATGGGTTTTATACTTGACCCAGCAGGGGGACCATCGTATTCATCAATGGCGACTAAACCACGTAAAATAGGTCGTTAATCACAAAGTTCTACCCAGAGTTTTGCGTGAAGATGAGAGTGCCACTTAAAGTGTCGATCTCGTCACTTGAGAGTTTCAAAATTGTGAGGCAATTAGCTTTGATTACGGGGTTTTAGATGGCAAAATATAGGCTACAAGAAATGTATTGCAAGGAAAACAATCCCACCATTTCAAGTCAATAACGCATAGTTAACAAAATGGTCCCATCGGATGCAGGCACATAATCTACTCAAGGCAAAGTAGAGAATAAAATAACTTATATTCTTTTTCAACAGTTTGACGTAACAGTTTTTATTTTCCAAGAGAGAATTTCCCTCCTCCAAAGGAATTAAGCCCTTTCATATGCCGCAGAGGCATGAGAAAATAAGGCTTATCAAAAAATAAAATAAACGGAAGACGTGTGTGGTCGCAGCGGGTGTCGAGGGTACATCGCATTTACCCTCGCAAGGGGCAAACAAATTCTAGGCCTACCCCGCTGAGATAAGAGGATCGGAAATTTTTCGCCAAACACTCTATCCAGTTTCTTGCGGCGAAGATAACTTCTTACAGTACTGATAAATACAGTTGCAACACCGAACAACCCCAACTGGATTCAGTCAGCAGAAAATAACGAGGAATAGCACCTTGTAATTGGAAATTTACATCGGATTTATTTTCAAAGTGCCGCGCACAATTTCGAATATTGGAAACGGCAAGGAAGGAAAATCACCTTTTTGAAGATGCAATTATTCACACTGTGAACTTAACTAATTGAAAGACCCTACCGAAATCAGTATCCAAGTGTTTATTATTGCTTGCATGATATCAAATATTTCAAGTGCACCTTCTACATACTTCCATTAATTTATCGTCTTATTTCGTGTTAAATATCGTCTTATTCGATCACAAGGTTATCAAAAATTATAAATTACACGATGAAATAATTTCATTTTCGATTGGAATCCACGTCAATTCTCTTCCACGTATGAATCTAATAGTAAACAAGCATAGTTCGATTTCCAGCGCATTAAGTAATCGTTTCAAAACGAAAAAAAATTCTGCATGAAAAATAAAAAAAACGTTCATATACAGAAATTATCGCCTGAAATTTAATAAAAAATCGAGCATTAGCAGGAAAAAAAAAATGCATCTTCCTTGCTAATAAATTTTCAAAAATGCCAACATTTTTTCACAATGTTTTTAAATTTAAAAATGAATACACGCTGTTTGTTGAGCATATTCTTTTTTAAATCGTTTGAAAACGAAAAAAAAATTCTGCATAATAAAAAAGTTCATAAAATGAAATTATTGTCTGAAATTTAATATAAAAAATTGAGGGAGGAAAGACGTATCAGATCATTTAAATAATCGTCTAGAATGCATTTGAACAAATGCTTTAAAAATAAAAAAAATTCAAAACCCCTCTCTCCTATACCTTTAAAAATAGTTTCAGTCAAAGGGTTAAAAATAACATTAGGAAGCACGAATTTTAATACCAATGAAACGTACAAACATCGTCACTATTTCATTTTCACTCTAAGATGACATTTTACATGTGAGGACTATTAAACAGAAATTTAAATTTCGAAATGAATCTGTTTCACCTTTTGCAGTGGGAGTCGAACCCATGAGCTGTTAAAGGAAAAACAGCTAAAAATCAATTGTCATTTCGGTTTAACCTCTGATAAAAATTTGTCGGTACATACACTTTGAAGTGGATACTTTCAGTTATTATAACAAATATCCACATTAGAATCGGTAATCAAACCTAGGAATTATAGAACTGAAGATTAGAATATCGACATTCAGCTAATAGCAAAGGTTGGTTGTTTAGTTGGCACTTTACAGTCGCTTTTTTTTTTTTTTGCACTTTGGATTACTTACTACCAGCGGTTTAAAATAGATTCCGAGCCACATAAATAACCACACACATAACACTTCGGATCGCGGTATAATAAATATACCGCGATCCGAAGTGTGAATCGAACCCACGAACTATTGAACCGCAGGTCAGACTGATAATCATCTAATTATCAGTCAGATCTACCACCTCGGTGATAAGCACAGATTTAAAATCAAATTCATAAATTGAAGAATCCTTAGCATGAAACCGAAGAACAGTTATAGCCCGACAAAGACGAGAATGCCAGAAATGATAACATAAAAATAACTGAGGGGGCGGGACACGCACTGTCACTCCCGGTCATCGTCACAAACGATTAATTCCCGAAGACTGCACCTGTGCACTGTCTAATAGAGGAAGTTAAGTATATAAATAAATAAGCAAAAGCCGCTGTCACTGCTCCCCCCTCCCCTTCCGCGTTTCGTGTAATCCCCCTAGTCAGACAGGGCCGCACGTGCTCCTCAGAAGGATCGTGGGCGATGGGAACTGCCCCTCCGCTCGCAGTTAATCGGAAGGTCGGATCTAACCGCCGAATTATCTCTTAATGGAGTTCGGACATTTGGAAGGAATTACACACTGCGAAACAGATGATAAAGTGGGGGTGGGGAAGCTACCAACGACGGGTATCGGTGAATACCCACATTGCAATCAGTTACATTTTTCCTCGGTTCTTGCGCTATCGAAATAATCGAAAATGATATGGTACGAAAATTGGCTGGGATTTTACAAAGAATTATTTTGTAGATATAAATTACAGTCAAGTAGCATTGAGGTTACATAAGAGTAATTTTTAAATATGCTTCGTACATGCTTAATAATCCTATAGGATCTCTGATTGAACCAATTGAATGATGAGTATATGCACCCTCAATATGTAGATACCATTTTTTTTTTCATACAAACCAAATAATCCCATATAGGCCGTGGGCTCAACACTCTTATCTTGCATGTTTGTCCCCGCAACTTGGGGGCAATTTAATTTCATTCGCATTTTATTATTCAATGTTAAATATTACTATTTACATAAAGTTCTGCGTTCGTAGAGTGCACATTATTTTAAGAATTTTAAAAAATTGTAGAACTACTTCCATACAAAAGCTATGTTCATCCGCAAATTAAGCCAATCAAATTTCTTCTACCATGTTCCTTGCTCCAAAGTTATCCAATGAGAAACGCGGTTACAAAAATAACGCGCTTTACACATGGTTCTGATTGTAAACAAACAAGTTTGTATGTTTTGTTGACAATTATAACGCTAAACTTAATCACTGTTAATACTTGAATTTTAACGATGACTTCAATTTTAAATTGTTGTTTACATTGTGAAGGAAAATCTAGGAATTGTCTCTCCTTTTTCTGAAAAAGTTGGAGCAAAGTAAAAGATTGCATTCACAAATGGATATTGCTTGATTGTTATGAGCGTACAATTTCTGAAGAACTTAATGCTTCAGGAAGAAGACGAATGTTTCCGGTTTACCTACTGATAAAACTCTTGGATATCATAAAAATGTTACCAACTGTTTACCGATAAGACTAGAATTTGTGCTGCTGAAAAAGGATGTAAAATTCATCAGAAGGTAATGAAAAGATTGCTTTAGAAAACACACCTAACCGTGTAACACGAAGCAAAAGTAATCCTGCTTTTCAAAGTCGATCTCATATATTACCAGAAATATGTATTATATGCCAAGGAGAAAAATTTGTGAAAGAGAAACATTCCGGGAAAAGGAAAAGAGAAAAACTAATTAAATGTGAAATAAATACAAATAACTTGTTATCTGCAGCAATTGAAAAAAATGATGAAAACTTGTTGCATCACTTAAGAAATCAGGATATTGTGGCCATAGAATTAAGATACCATCGTTCATGTTACAAACATTATACAAAGTTTTTAACTGTAAAAACTTGTGAATCTGAAACTTGAAATTCTCTATGAAAAGTCCTTTAAAATTTTTGCAAGGAAATCATACAGGATAAAATTATAAATCAGCATGCAATTTATGAAATGACTAAACTTTACAGATTTATTTGTAAAAATTGTTCTTAGGGAGGAAGAAGAAGATATAAAAGGATATAGAAATGATAGATTAAAAATATAGAATACAAAAATTGTATCCACAAATTGAATTTGTCAAAAGATCAGCCAAATACCTTTCTGAACTTGTTGTTTGTTCCTCACATCAAATAATGTTATCGAATTAAATACCCATAGCTCTACTGACAGTGAAGACAATGAATTTTCTTTATTTGAAAATCAATCATCTTCGTCAAATATTTTGCATGATTTGTTTATGGCAGCAAGTGTTATGAAAAACATTATTTATGATGCACCGAATATGTCCTGTGAATGGCCACCAAAAGGAGAAGATTTGACAGTTGAAGCATCATGTAATACTGTTAATACAACTATTTAACTTCTTAGCTTGGTGCATTGGTGCTTCAAATGATGTCACTCTTGATTATTTTGTAGAAGTAACTCAAGATACGAAGCTTAAAATTTTGTCTATTTCTCAAGATATTCTTTATTTAGCATCCAATGGTAGGAGACAAACACCAAAACATTTAGCTTTAGCCATGACCATTCGCCATTTAACTGGTTCTGCCAAACTAGTGGGATTACTAAATGGATTTGGCCATAGTATATCTCACAGTTGTGTTTTTAGAATATGACACTGCTTTTTAGCATATCAACAGCAAAAACAATGCTCTTGCCAGACGGTTTTCAAAAAGGCATTTTTACTACTTTAGTGTGGGATAATAATGACTTTGGAGAGGAAACTTTAACAGGTTCAGGTACAACCCATAATACTAATGGTATTATTTTACAATGGGAGGATATGCAGAAAAAATAGTTACACTGCTCTGAAACTAACATATCTGGCTTTCAGAAAGTTTAAGAAACGTACCTTAAACCCACCTGCAACAAAATTGGAATGTTTTACTGGTAAAAAAAAATATGGTCCATCTATGTATAAAACACTACCTTTAGTTACAGAAGAAGAAAATAGAATTCAACAGAATCCTTCCCGGATTATTGATGACATTTTTTATTTATCTAAAACCTTATCAAAGGATGTACTTCCAGGTTGGACAGGTTATAATGTTAATATTTTTAATTCTGTTGAAATGCCATGTAAAACTAAAATTGGTTATTTGCCAATTTTAAATGCAAATCAACACAAATGTCAACTGTGAACACCATTTTGCATCGTAGTTTGCAAATAGCTGATGAATTAAATATTGAAAATTTAGTTTTAGTCATGGATCAAGCTATATATTCTAAAGCTCAACAAATTAGATGGCAAAATGACCAATTCAAAAAAAGGTTAGTAATTCGTATGGGTGAATTTCATACAGCAGTTGCATTCTTTAGCTGTCATTGGGAAACGTTTTTGTGATGCTGGCTTGTAAGACTTACTAATTGAATCTGGTGTTGTGGCTCAAAATTCAATTAACTGAGTTTTAAATGGACATCATTATAACAGAAGCGTACGTGCCCATAAACTACTGTGTAGCTTTTCAAAGACTGCGCTTTGAAGTTTTTCTAGAAGACCATGCTGATTCCTTAAATGCTAAAAGAAGTTATTGGGAATTTCTGTTTGTCATTTCCAACAGCACTGGTAACTGAAGTTATTGAAAATGAGCATATTCAGAAACTTTTAAAATGTACCATGAATATGTCACAGTAAGAAATTCTTCTTCTTTAACATTTGAGTTATGGAGTTCGTACATTGAAATGGTAGAGATACTATTATTTATTCGAGCAACAGAGAAGGTAATTGGGAACTTCATTTATCTGCGATACGATCAATGCTACCATGGTTTTTTTGCTTATGATCGCATTAATTATTCTCGCTATTTGTCCATATACTGGTGCGAGATGATAAGTCTGAAGGACACTCATCCTGATATACATGCTGAATTTATGAAGGGCAAATTTTCAGTTCAGCAACAAGATCATTATAGTTTTTCCAAGACTGCATGTGATCAAGTTATTGAGCAAACTTGCAACAGAGATACAAAAACCAAAGGTGGATTGACAGGAATAACTGTTAATAAAGGCGCAGTGCACCGATGGATACTTTCCCATCACTTAAGGGCAGGCATTTCTGTTGCATGTGAAAATATGGCCGGGAAACATAATACCAATCGTAATATAAAGGAATTGGATTCTTCTCGCATAAAACAGGATGAGCTGCATGTTCTTGCTATCTGCGAAACTATTAGTTCCATGAACAATCCATTTAAAAGTGACAATGACTGCAATGTTCTATGGAACATAGTTTCTGGTAATGTTGCTCCAGAAAATGTGACACTGGACATGAAGAAAGCTTTCGAGATTGGAAATAGGACTTTTATGACATTTCTCAAAGATAGACTATGTGAAAATAGCAGTATTGATTTTTTTTCTCCCATTAAGTGTTTGAAACTTGCCACATTTACCAATACAGGAAAAACTGTTCCGTTAAAAATTGAAAATGAAAACATTGTTCTAAAGAAGAATCAGTATTTGTTTAGACGAATTTTAATGATTTCTAAAGTACAAAATTTAAATTTGCAGGATTTAATGAAATATTCTTTAAATTCTGTTCCTATAGCACTGGCCAATCATGATGGAACTAAATGAGAACCAATAAAGCAACTTTAATGCATTATTTGGAGAAAGGTTTTGACATTGATTTAAGAAACTTAAATATAATTGCTTCTGAGTCAGCTTTAATTGTAGATGCCATGGCTTTAATTCAGCAGCTGCAGCATACTGCTAATTCATTTGGAGATTATGCATCCTATATCTTAAAATATCTCATTAATCTAGCAAAAACTTTCAAATGTAATCGTGTAGATTTTGTATCTGACCGGTATCCTGTCATCAGCATTAAATCTCCCGAGCATGCCCGTAGGTCATTATCTGGTACACAAATTGTTAAAATTGGCCATGATACTCAAAAACTTCCTAAGCAAAATGAAAAAATTTTTAGCTTCTGGAGTCAATAAAGAAGAATTGGTTGAATTTCTTTTTCAGTTTTGGAAAATCAAAATCCAAATTTATTGGAGGATATTATAATTTATTTCACACATCGTGACAATTGTCATAAAATGTTTAATGATGCTGGGACACTAGTTGTAGAAAGTGTCCTGAATTAGAATGTGACCACGAGGAAGCTGATACACGTATATTTTTACATGCTGCTCATGCTTCAGCCTCCCTTAAAAATATAATTATTAAAAAAGTTCTGACACTGATGTATTAGTATTAGGTATTTCCTTGGCTCAAAATTTAAATTCTCAATTATTTTTTGCCTCCAGGAACAACATCTGAATTGAAATTTTTAAATATAAATTTAATTAGTGAAAATTTAGGAACTAATGTTTCTAATGCTTTGATAGCTTTACATGTATTTACCGGGTGTGATTCTGTGAGTTCATTTCGTGGAAAAAGCAAAGTAAAAGCACTGAAAAACATGATGAAATCAGACGACTATACATTAGCTTTTCAAAATCTTGGTAAGTCGTGGAATCTAAAACCTGATATTATAGAAAAATTGGAAGAATTTACATGTGAACTCTATGGGCATGCTAACTGCAACGACATTGATAAATGCAGATATGATTGGTTGCGGTTAGGATATGTAACAGATAATATGCTACCACCAAATAAAGATTCTCTAATAAAGCATGCTTTACGTGCAAACTATCAAACTGCTATATTTCGCAGAAGTCTTTTGAAAAAATCAGCAAGCCATCTCCAACTGGTCATGGGTGGAATATACGAGACAACGTATTATACATTGATTGGATGTCATTAGAAGCTGTTCCTTCCAGTATCGTAGAGCACATATTCTGCAAATGTAAAAAGACTGCTTGTGTTGTAGCATCATGTTCATGCTACCGTTCTAAAAGTGAAATGCACTGAAATTTGTGCTTGTTATGGATGCAAAAATTGTCAATTAGAAGCTGATATGGATTTTGAGGGTGATTAATCTTGATCAAAATTGTGTTTAACTAATGAGATTTTCTTTCTTTTTATTCAAGAAATTATAAGAATTATTTCTGTAAGTACATAAAATTTCAATATTTAATCAATGATTTTCAAATGCTGTTTTTATTTGTTTTATTATATTTATTTGTTTAATAGTAATTTGTATTTTAGAGTAAAAAATGCATGTTGAAGTAATTTATAATTTAAAATAATGTGTTATTCATTTAAATGTAATTCTGTTAGTCAAAATAATCATTATTTTAGAAAGTTGAATATTATATTGAAGTAAACTTGCATGGATTTGGGATAAATATTGTGTCTGCATTTCAATACTGTATATTTTCTCCTTCACTTTAAAAATATTTATAAAATTATATATCTAATGTTTAATAAGTTATTAAATTACTTATTTATTCTATTGTACAGTGTCAATCATGTTGATATATAAATTAAGTAAAAATATATATATTTCTTGATTTGGATTATTAAATCCATGATATTCTATATTTTGCTGAACAGCATTGATTCAAACTTTATTATTTTAAAGATAAACATTGAAATGTGTAAGACTTTTTCTGCCATCTTCCTTATTACTATAAAGACTATTTGTATGAATTTGTCTCTATCTTATTTTAACATGTAGCTATAAAAAGAAAAGAACACATTAACAATGAAGTTTGGTCATTATGCATTATTTATTGAAACTTCAATTCCAATGTAATTTATCAATTTATGTTTTATAGTAATAAATATCATTGTAAATATTAGTTGAAATAATGATGTGTGATGAATAAATTCTACTTTTCTCATAAATATTTAATTTAAAAGGATGATTCTAAAGGTAGAATTTATTTTTATCTATCATTTTATCTACTTATGAATATTTGATTACTTATTTATTGCTGTGTAAACTGAAAAAAAAATCAAAATAACAGTTTTGGATTTTATTGCATTTATTGAACTAAAATGTTAAATTACATATAATCAATATCCATGTTTTTGAATGAAATTTAAAAGTTGTTTGTGTTTGTTTTTAGTTTTGTTTGGGCTAAAATGTGTGTACATTTTATTTATCCAGTACTTTATTCTATGTTTATATTTTTATTATTATTTGTAATGAAATAATATAGTCATAATATTTATGATTATGGAAAAATTGAATCTTATTATATTGCATATTGTGTTACGGTGTATATACTTTTTTTCACCTAAAGGTAAATAAACAAGAGTGAAATACTCGCATGTGATTGGCTGAATGAATGTGTAACAATGCGCGTGTGTTCAAAGGCACAATGAAAAAAGTGCAATGAATTTTTTTATTTATAAAAAGGAGCAACTATTTCTTCCAGAACTTTTTGCATTTATGTTTGCCACATATAAATCAAGTATAATTTTATGTTTTTAAATTGCCCCCAAAGAAGTGGTACAAAACTCAATTTTTAAGCCCCTTAACTGGCTTCAGCCCACGGTCTAATAAGATCTTTGATTGTACCAATTGGAAAAGGAGTAAAAGTTCCATCAATATCTAAATACCATCTTCTTACATAATTAACAATCCAGTAAAATCTTTGTATCAATAGGATAATGATTAAAAGATACATTTATATCTAAACATTATTTTCTCGCTGGAATTTAAAATGACTAACACAGCGATGACTAAGGTTAATTGTTGGAAATTAGCACCGAAAAACTAGGCTTTTCTAGTTTCAAATAACTATCAGATAAACAAGCGCGCGCTTCAATATCTCAACCAAACCTAACTACCTAACTACTAAATTGACAGCGACTGGATGGGCCCTACTTATGCTAAATAAAACAATTATTTGGGGCCCACCCTCTATTTCACAACAACAGACCTTCTATTCCATTTACCAAACAATTCTAATTGACTGACAACGTAAAATTAACTTTCCATTTATTTGGAGGCCCTTATGCTCATGGGAACTGGATAACTGCCCTATATGCCCCGAATCACTAGAGCCTTAAGGTGATTGGGTGATGTGAATAATCAAAATTAGTACAGCCTTATGATGGGCAAATTTTAGGTTACATAATCACAATTATGTGCTCAAGAATTTATTTATGTCATGTGGTATACTCGTAATGAAAAGAATTTCCGTAAAGCATATGGAAAGTTCCATAAAGTAAAGGTGGTTTTACTGTCATCGAACGTAGGATACATATAACATTAAATTGAAGCTAAGTTAAACTAATAGAATAAGAGTTCTTTGGTAATATAAAATCTATTTAATAGAATCCTAAATTTATGAATGCTCGCTTATTTTACCCCAACGCTGAAGTACTAAAACACAGGTGACAGTGAATGCATAAAACCTTTCTTATACTTTAACAACCCCGTAGACATAAACCCCTTTAGAAAGAAACAATACCACATATGTCTGCTAACCACGGGAAGGGTCACATCTATATATTATAGGTGGACAATTTAACTTTATTTTATCTTTTCTTTAAATAAATGCTATTTGTCTTACATTCACTTTAAATATTTATGGGGATCATACATCTTCCTTTGGTTATGGTGATGGTATCGGCTCAAGTGATACCTTCACCATAACCGCTAGTTAGTTCAGTTCGCTAGTTAGTGAGGGTTCAGAATTACGATATGGAGATTATTTTAGTTGCTTTCGTCGATAAAAATGTATAACCAAAAACATTCCGGCATAAAATATCTAGTTAACCACTAACAGAAAGCGGAATATAAAACATACAAGTATATAATTTAAGTTAGACAGTCGTACGAGAGATGCTGTTAAAATGAAATTCTTAATTATTTCAAATTAATATTTGTAAATTATTTGTTTGGATATTCTAAATATGAAACATATCCACAATTGTTATGCAAAAGAAAATAAATTACATTATGTGAAATTTAAATTATCTTAAACATTCCGTTTAAATTTAAGAAATTGGGTTCAAAAATGTACATTTTTTCAGAATGTATATTCAGAACACATTCAGAAAAAACTTAAACATTTGAATGCAATTTTAAAAATAAAATTTCATCGAACTTCTAGTTATTAAAATTAATCATTTTTCTTAAATAAATAAATAGTGTAAATTCAGCCCTAAATTAAAATATAGAATACTTCAAAAACAACTTGAGAAGAAATTCCAACCATTTAAGTTCGATAAAACCAAGAAAAATTTAAAAACAATATCATGTTTACAAATTTTATGTAGTAAATGCTTTTTTTAAAAACAATAAACCCATATTAAGTTTAAATTAATAACTTTCTTAATTATTTCAGCCATATTTTTATCATCAGTGGCAACAATCTAAAACAGTTAGAATTTTAAAAATCTTAATATTTATTTCCCTTAGAAGATATAAGACTTCCTGCGTCCTGAAGACCTTGAAGTTTAATATTTAAATAGGAAAAATAAATATAAAACTTGTTCTTCTGTTTGAGCAAACGATTGTAGTGAGTCATCTCAAAATCAATGTTTCCGCACCTGCAAATCGTTTTCTGTAAAATAAACCATACACCAAAAACGATTATACATATCAGTGCCTTAATATGTATAATATAAAAATATATTGCGAATAAAACCAGTAGTATATGATACTAAATATTTTTAAATTGTTCTTTTTTTTTCCAAGAAAATTACATAGATTGTATGTCCACACTAAAGAAAATAGTATAATAGTAAATATATTTTGTATTCTTATAAAGGCGCTTAAGACTTAAATTTTATGGGGTTCGGTTTTTTGTCCTTTAGAAGTAAATATTTTTACAACAGAACTTAGTTTAAAGTAGATTCTGATCCACTTTGAACATTCCTCCCTCTAGTAGAAATAAAACTCATTAATTGTTGAACCGCAAGGCCAGATTATCAAAACGTTAGGTCCACTTCGAATATTTCTGCTTATGGTGGGAATCGAACCCATTAATAATTGAAACGAAGGGTCAAACTACTATCAGGTTATTAGATTCGCTGCTTCTAAGAGGAAAAAGGTAAAAAGAAAAATTACCATGCACCAGGTAAGTGACGATTCGTAATTTTATTGTGCTTCAGCATCTCAAGCAGGTTGGCTTGATTTGTCTATAGTGGTTTCATTCGGAAGGAACATACATACATAGCGGTGTAGGCGAGTCCTGGACTGTTTAACAGGTTTACAATACTCGCCTGTCACTAAGCACTTCATAATTTTTTGAATTACGGTCATGTGACAAGATAGGATGCAAAACCTGAAGTTAATTTTTTAGAACACAACTGAACTGACATCCGCCTTTCTACAACTCCGCCACACCAGAAAAATTTCGACATCATGAATTAACGTAAACAAGCCCCCAACCCACGTACCTCCAACAACAAAATGAAGGGAGAATGTGATCATCCTCCCAATCACCACCCACTTCAAAGGATGATGCACTTGGTTGATCTTACGCGAAACAAAGAGAAGATGTGTGTGTGTGAAAGAGAGAGAGAGAGAGAGAGATTAGAAACAATAAAATATAACACAACCGGCCTATAGCTAGCTGATGGCTAGCGTTCCTGACTCCTAGCCTGTTGGTATCGGGTTCGAATCCTGGATTTTAATTTCTCTCTCAGCGTTTTTAGTCCTATTCTCTGAAAATCAATGTGATCCATCTAATATTGTGTTTGTGATGGTGGAACAAGGTTAACGCAACTGGTCTACTAGTGGGACCAGGGTAATGATAATGGACTAGGTTCACAAGTGCCAACCAAGTAACGATAAATGAGTGGTCTACTAGTGGGACCAGGGTAATGCTAATGGGCTAGGTTCACAAGTGCCTACCAGGTACCGATAAATGAGTGGTCTACTAGTGGGACCAGGGTAATGCTAATGGGCTAGGTTCGCAAGTGCCTACCAGGTAACGATAAATGAGTGGTCTACTAGTGGGACCAGGGTAATGCTAATGGGCTAGGTTCGCAAGTGCCTACCAGGTAACGATAAATGAGTGGTCTACTAGTGGGACCAGGGTAATGCTAATGGACTAGGTTCGCAAGTGCCTACCAGGTAACGATAAATGAGTGGTCTACTAGTGGGACCAGGGTAATGCTAATGGGCTAGGTTCACAAGTGCCTACCAGGTAACGATAAATGAGTGGTCTACTAGTGGGACCAGGGTAATGCTAATGGGCTAGGTTCACAAGTGCCTACCAGATAACGATAAATGAGTGGTCTACTAGTGGGACCAGAGTAATGCTAATGGGCTAGGTTCACAAGTGCCTACCAGGTAACGATAAATGAGAGGTCTACTAGTGGGACCAGGGTAATGCTAATGGGCTAGGTTCACAAGTGCCTACCAGGTAACGATAAATGAGAGGTCTACTAGTGGGACCAGGGTAATGCTAATGGGCTAGGTTCGCAAGTGCCTACCAGGTAACGATAAATGAGTGCTCTACTAGTGGGACCAGGGTAATGCTAATGGGCTAGGTTCACAAGTGCCTACCAGGTAACGATAAATGAGTGGTCTACTAGTGGGACCAGGGTAATGCTAATGGGCTAGGTTCACAAGTGCCTACCAGGTAACGATAAATGAGTGGTCTACTAGTGGGACCAGGGTAATGCTAATGGGCTAGGTTCACAAGTGCCTACCAGATAACGATAAATGAGTGGTCTACTAGTGGGACCAGGGTAATGCTAATGGGCTAGGTTCACAAGTGCCTACCAGGTAACGATAAATGAGAGGTCTACTAGTGGGACCAGGGTAATGCTAATGGGCTAGGTTCACAAGTGCCTACCAGGTAACGATAAATGAGAGGTCTACTAGTGGGACCAGGGTAATGCTAATGGGCTAGGTTCGCAAGTGCCTACCAGGTAACGATAAATGAGTGCTCTACTAGTGGGACCAGGGTAATGCTAATGGGCTAGGTTCACAAGTGCCTACCAGGTAACGATAAATGAGTGGTCTACTAGTGGGACCAGGGTAATGCTAATGGGCTAGGTTCACAAGTGCCAACCAGGTAACGATAAATGTGAAGCAGTTTCTGGTATTGTTGGGGAAAAAGGGTCAGTCAGTCACACAGTGTCTGCATTTGAAAAAATATAACGCAAATAATAAATTTGACGTTTCCTGATCTTTAACTTATGACCAACTAAGTAATGTTCAAGCAGATAAAAAGATATATCATGGTACCTTTTTATTTGCTTGAACATGATCATGCTTGAACATTGAAAAAGATACGTCATAGCATTCTTTTCGACAGTAAAACTCAATAAAGAATTATTTAAATTCATTTACAAATGGTAAAAGTCAATTAATACTATAAAGTGTATCACTGATCACAAACCATAATAGATACAAACACAACAAAACGATATCAGTTCCAAGCTATATTGGATTCAAACTTGCAGATCCATTTAAGCCTTCATTCGCACTTTCGTATACCAACTGTCACTAAACAAGCACGCAGAGACCATTTCAAACAGCTATCTGCTTACAGAATCTTCTTTCCCGAAGTATGATTCCGAGAGATTAGAAACGTTATCTGCCGTGTTCTTAAACGACCATCATCAGGATTTTGAAATCAAAGCTTCAAGAGTTATGCTCGAGTCGGAAAAAATTTTTTTTTTTTTTTTTTTTTTTTTTTAAAAAAAAAAAAAGAGTTTCATCTCAGAGCTCTTGGTCTCACGTGCGCAAGAAGGGCCTCCCGAGAAGCTAAGAGCTCCCCCCCCCTCGCACAAGAGCTTCTTTTGAGGAACAAGTGGCCATGGCCGTGAGAGATATCGTTTTTCCTTTCACTTCCATAAGAAGTCGTTCTTTTCTCAGAGCTGAATCAGCGGGTGAAATACTTTGGGAATGCACTCCACTCCTGTTTAGAGTACCGCTGTGGATGTCAACGGATACCAATATCCACTTTTTGAAAAAAAAAAAAATAGTATAAAACTAGTACGCAATATATAACGTCTATATATCAGGTCAATTAGAAATTTTTAATCGAAGTTCGAAATCCGTAGAAACGCACGGATGTCCATCGAAATTTCTTGTGATTAAACGTCACTGGATAAAATCTTATTATCGGTTTCTTATACCAAGTAATCGAAAGTTCATAAAAACTTTCCAAATGCTCTTTGAATTATTAAACTTAATACAGATCATCTTTAAGAGTAAAGATTCGAAGATAGTGCCCCAATGTTCACATATTGCAAGATTATAAATATTTTTAATCAGGGTTCGAATCCATATAAGGTGTCGATCTCCATGGCTTGGGTTAATGGGCATTTTTTGCACACTAGGCTACTCACTCCAGGACTAACAACTTAAAAAGGATTCCGAACCATTACAAACATCCAAGCTCTAGGTTGGAATTGAACCCATATACTACTGAACCGAAGGCCAGAAAGCTAACCATCTGTGTAACAAGTAAGCGTCGAGGTTCATGGATATATTGGCTTGTTTGGAAAGTCATTTCGTTTTTCATGAAAATAAAAAACGTGCAGCAAATAAATATTGTATTGTATTGCATACTGCCCATTTTAGTCCAATAGTTTTTACCATCTTTCTGGTAATAGCACGATTCCGCAGTCATAAAGTAATTGGTTTTTACTAGCAAAAAGCTGATCCATGTAGGAAAAACGAAATTACTTTCCGAACAACCCAATAGTTAGATACATTCTCCGCACTATTTTCCCATAATTAGACACTAAGTAAACATATTTACAGCTCAAATCTGTTAGTACCAATAATTACGCAGGCAGTGGAAACTGAAATCATGAATGTAAATTGCTAGATATTGAGAAGAATATTCATTATATTATTACATGTTATCAAAATAAACTTTCATAAAAATGAATACATTGTGACATTATAGTATGGTATATATAAAATATATCGATAAGAAAAAAGATTACAATTACGAGGGCTGTTCAATAAGTATGCGATATTTGGAGTCAATAGAACGTAGTAATTTAAAGGGGCTTCAAGAGTAACATACAAGATTTTGGAAGGAAATGTAGTTGTATTATTGCCAGTGAACATGTTCACAGAGTAGTTTATAATTACACTTCAACTGTATCCGTATTTCAAATTAAAAATAAAGATGATCATCTTGTAAAATTTTAAAATTTGGGAATATCAATCAGTCATCGTCGACTCAGCAAATTAAAAGACGCCATCATATTAATAAATTAAAACGCTACATTTCAAGCAGTTTACAAAATATAAATTTTGATAAATAACTCAAATGGAACATAAAATCAAATAAAACATTATCATATAACAAATTCATTCATAATACAATTCTAACTTATTGTCATGGGAATTTCAATTAATTTGTAAATCAATAACCAAATGCTTTGGATTTTTTGGATGAAAGAATAAATAATAAACATTACTGTCAACAACAATATCTTAACCTTTATAAAGATTGCTATTCATAACAGCACCACATACTACAATTTGGCCACAAATGCCATTTCTAACACTCTGTAAACGCAAGCCATTTCTCATAAACGAGCAAGCGATATGATTCCGTTGACAAATTTATCAAGATCAATTTCGGAAAAAGAACCTCCGATTCGCCTCTCGCTTGTCAATACAATGATTGCTTAGCGAATTATTTTTTCAGATTTATTTCTTTTTTGCTTTTAAAGCCAAGCACAGCTGTCTTTGGAGGCTGTATTTATTTAGATGGAAGAAAGGAAAAAAAAAGAACTAAATTCCGATGATTTATTCCTTCTGTCTGTAACACAATATCTAGAAGCAACAAGTTAAGTCCGATATGTTGCCATTCCTGTGAAGACTTGAGTTCAAAAAATAAAAAAAAATCGTTTGGCGAAATTGTTTTTCTTTTTTTCAAACTTTTTATGCAGATGGCTCTGTTGCTTACAGTGGCTGGCGCAGATTCAAGTATGACACAAGTGGAAGTCGGTGGATGAAGCAAATAAAATTGTTCTTAGATTAAGCAGGAGCATATTAAAACGTTTCACAAAAAAGGTTCTTTTGCAGACGATATAAATAAAGATTCATCGCCGCTAAAAGCTCAAAGTACATTGTAGCGTATTAAGTGAATTAGGTCAGGTATTACTTAAAATCTGTCAAAGATGGATAGAATTTGAGCTCTCATTTTGAGGTTAAGCAGCAACAAGAATTCAAGCGGTTATTTTGATCTTACGCACGCTTCCCGTCAAAGAAACTCGTCATATTTGAAGCTGTAACACTTCTTGAGGTTAAGAAATTGAATACCTCAAATAATTGCGGTATTAAACTCAACATGCTTAATAAGGCTGGGGTATAATGTTTAAATATTTTCACCACAAAAAAAAAATTGCGAAAATGAAATAAATGTTGCGTAAACTTTACATAAATATAGTTTACATTATGTATTTATGATTATGTCAAAATATATTCATGAAAATTCTCTTTTCTTGTCTATGAATTAATTTTTTTAACTGATCTATTTTAATACAAATGCTTTTATTTGCTTAGAACAGATTTGTTATTTTATTACAGATTATTTTTAATGGCTTACTCCATCAAATTTTTTTAAGATAAAAATTTGAAAAAAGAAATCGCTTTTTCTTTTAGGAACATATATTAATTGATTAAGGTTGTAATAATCTTAATTTAACTTTAAAGTATTTGAAAAATTATAAAATATTAGTAATACAAAATCTCTAGAATAGATTAATGAAAAAATCTAAAAGTGTGTTAATAATCACAGTGATTGACAATAATGATTATTCATGTTTAAGATTTGTATAAATCTCAATCAATTTATCAACAAAATATTAATTAAAGAATCTAAAATTTCAGCAATCAATAATTGACAGCATATAAGCAATTTTAAAATTCAAATACTTGCGCCAATATAGGAATTGAACTTACGAATTGTTGAATTCAAGATCTGAGTGTTAACCATGTAGCTACTTGCTCGGTTTTAAAAGATGTGGGAAGGTGGGGTACTATGAGTTTGAAATGAACTTGTGCACTTTGATTGGCTGAGCTAGATGCCAAATGGTTAATAATCTGGTCTTCGATTCAACGATTGGGCATTCACTTTTGGCATGGAAGTTTGCAGTAACTCAGAGTCCATTGAAATGATAAACTAATTGCCCTCAATGATGCTAAATGACCGTACGGAGACAAATCAAATTATTCCACTTTAAATAGGCATAATCTATATCAACAAGTTCGCACACGTGGATTTACAATTTCTAGAGAACTCCGAACCACACTTCAGACATCCACACCCGAGATGAGAATTGGATACCCAAAATTGGGCACAGATGCCGTATAACCCAAGATGCCAAATTCTGATTTTTATTTTAGAAATGAAGAAATATTGCCAAGATGACGTATTGTGACGTCCGTGAGGACGTCAATACTAGAGTTGCCAAAACAGAATTTTCTGCATAAATTCCTATAGGTCTCCATATCTAAAACGTAATAAAAATCATGTTGTCAGATACAAAAGAAAATCCACCAAAAACAATCACCAAACTCAGAATTTGGCATCCTGGATTATATGACAGCTATGCTCAAAATGGTAATCTAAATACTACAGCTTTAACAACTCTAGCTCGACAGTAAATGAAAGCTTTCTATGAAGGAATAATTCTAAGCATCTCAATACAAAATTGACATTTATATATATATATATATATATATATCCTGCCCTTCTTAGAATGAAAATAACCTCTAGGTAAATTATAAAATTTCAATATTTTTCTAAACAGTTGTTTAGAACTAATACTTTTGCTTACTCTTTAAATAATTTAAAGATATTGCAATATTTTCAAAATATGTATCCAAAACTTCTCTGCGTGCTAACTTTTTCCACAGTTATATTTTTTTAATGAAATAATAGCCAAGTATCCATTAATTACCAGGTTCATCTGATAATTACTGTTGCCATGAAAACTTTTACATTAAATCGCGTGTGTGATTGGTTTCCCCTGTTGTTTCCAAGATCGCTCATTGATAACAAAAGATCCGATTTTTAAGATATATTTATTTACATTAACACACATAACACTAATTTATAGACAAAGACATAACTTTAGTTGATTAATTTTACATTCGAAATTTTCATCGCCTGGAAGCGGTACTTCCGCTACCACTCGTCGTGGCATACCCGTACTGTCTCTCTCTTTTTCGACAAGCTTCCCCTATTTCTCAAGTGTCTTACCACTTAACGAACTCGAGGGCTCCCGTCCGCTAAGTGTTTGATCTTCACACCTTCCCTCCAGTTTTCATTGCTGGACTTTGTCCCGCAAATGGAAACTACGAAGAATTCTAGAAAGTTCCTTTTACCTTTTATCACCATTCCATCAAGAGCCAAATAATACCAACATTTTAAATTTAACTTAGTGCTTAACCTAGGTGCTGACATGCTTCAGCTTACACTTTTGTTTCATATTCTCTTTAAAGGAAAATATCCTATACTACTGCCATATTCATTATATTTATTACAACACAATATTATAAAGTAAGAAAATAAGAATCAATATCAACACAAAAACAATTATGTGCAAATATTATTCACACACAAACCTTATGAAAATTAACGACCCATAACAAATAGAAATAACTACATTATATTATATAAAGTTAAATATGAATATTATGATATATCAGAAATTATTTCTTTTTTTTTTTTTTTTTTTTTTTTTTTTTTTTATTTCTTACAATATTGATTAATAAAGAAAAATAATTAATCATCCTCATAAACCCTTGATAAGGCATCTGCGATAACATTATTACTACCGGGCTTATGAGCTACTTTGACCTGATAGCGAGAAAGAGCCAATGACCATCTCTGTAATCTGGCATTCTTCGGAATGCTTTCCGTAAGATATTTCAGAGGATTGTGATCTGTGAACAAATTTATGGAAGTTCCGTAAGTCCATGCTTCAAACTTACCAAGTGCCCATATCACAGCATACGCTTCTCTCTCGATGGTACTCCATTTGGTCTGCGCTGGAGTTAATTTCTGACTGGCGAAGGTTATAGGCTTAGGATTTCCATCTGTATCTCTCTGCATTAAGCATGCTCCAATGCCAGTAACCGAAGCATCTGTGTGCAGTTCAAATTGTTTATTTAAATCAGGGGTTGACAATGAAGTGACAGTACACAAACTATCTTTCAATGAGATGAAGGCCTTTTCTGTCTCTTCAGACCAAGGAATATCATTTGGGATAGATTTTCTGGTCAGGTCTGTTAATGGCTTAGCAATATTCGCATAATGAGGTACATATTCCTATAATAGTTAAACAGTCCTAAAATCGATCTTAAGGCTTTCTTCGTTCTTGGCGATTTTAAGTTTTTGATAGCTGTAATTTTATCCGGATCGGGCCCATGCTCTCCTGATCCAACTACATGACCTAAGTATTTTACCTTCGATCGAGCAAAGGTACATTTCTCTAAATTTGCGGTAAAATTACACTGTTTTAATGTTTCCAAAACTGTTCTTAGATGGTTCAAATGTTCTTCCCAACTAGATGAATAAACTATGATATCATCCAGGAAACTTTCAACAAAATCATTATGAGGCCTTAGAATCTGATTCATAATTTGCTGAAAAGTAGCTGGAGCACCTGCAAGTCCAAATGGCATTACTTTCCACTGATACTGTCCTTTAGGTGAAACGAAACTTGTTAGTTCTCGACTATCTTGATCCAATGGAATTTCCCAATAACCTTTAAGGATATCTAGAGTTGATAGATAATTTGCCGCACCAGCTTTGAATCGTAATTCTTCTGAATTTTGCATTGGAAATGGAGCTATTTTAGACTCAGAATTCAGTCCCCGATAATCGACACATAGTCGAATCGTTCCATCTTTCTTTGCGACACATACAAGAGGATAAACAATCTCTGCGGAAGATGGTTCTATCAAATCCTTGTTTAATAGTTCTTTTATTTGATTTTCCACCTGAGGTTTTAGTGATTCTGGTATGCGGTATATGTGAGGCTGTTTCCTTTCGATTCCAGGTTTTAATGTTATTTTATGAGGTGGTACCTTAGCTCGTTTCAATTCACCATTGAATACGACTTTGTAGTCCTTAAGAATTGTTAAAAGCTGAGTCTTTTGCTTCGGAGATAGATTTGAAAATTCGGTCTTTTCTTCTAGCTGTTTCCAACTGTCCTTTATTTCTCCAAGGCCTCCTAAAGGTACAGGTTGAACTTCTCCAAAATCTTCATCAGCTTCATATATTATGCCCACCATATTCATCGGTTGGATATATTTCCTTAGCTTATTTTGATGCAAATGACGGATGCTTCCATCCGGTATCTTAACTGCATAAGAATGTGGTGATTTTGCTCTACAATTTCCCTGGACCTTTCCACCTAGAACAAAGTTTGTTTGTAGAGTCTGGAATCAGCACAATAACTTCATCTCCAATAGATAATTCTTTTCTTTGGATCTTAAATTATGATAATGTACATATTTCTCCTGTTGATTTTTAGTATGTTCATCGGCGTATTCCACAGCTTCCTGTAACCTATTTCTAACCTTCTGAAGATAATCAGTGATTGATTCACCAATACCTTGAGGTAAAACAACTTCATCTTCCCATGTAGATTTTAAAATAGCTAAAGGTCCAACTGGGGGGCGTCCATGAACGAGTAGGTAGGGTGAGACCCCAGTAGTAGCGTTTGGCACTTCACGATATGCCCACAAGAGAAAAGGCAACTGTTTGTCCCATCCTCTACCTTGCGACCTTATGGCATGATGCAACATTGATTTCATTGTGCCAATCCATCTTTCTATTAATCCGTTACTCTGTGGGTAACCTGGTGTAGAGAATTTTGGTACAGTCCCTAATCTTTTAAGAAATTCTTGCGTTAACTTTGCAGCAAAATTTGTTCCATTGTCCATAGCAATGATTCGAGGAATGCCAGTCCTCATAAAAATTTCCATAAAGGCATCGCATGTCGCTTTTGCCGTCAAAGTTTTAATCGGAATTGCCTCTGGCCACCGACTGTGCTGATCCATAACACACAACACATACTGATGTCCCCTTGAAGATTTAGGTTCAATAGGCCCTAAAATGTCAGCATTGACTACTTGGAAGGGAAGTTCTGGTCTACCAACAGCTTCTATAGGTCCTCTGTCTTTCAGTTTGGTTTTCCTCCGCAATTGACAATCGTGGCAAGATTCACACCAGCGTTTTACATCCCTTGGCAGACCTTCCCACCAAAAAAGACATTGTAACTCTTTCCTTTGTTTTCCTAGAAGCAAGATGTCCTCCTGTTGGTATTTCGTGAGCCAATTTTAAAATTTCTTTTCTCCTGCACTCAGGAACTACAAGCTGTACATACTTCTGTCCTGCCACATTGCCTGTGTGGTACAATAAATCTGACTCCAACCAGTAATTATTCTTACGCTGTCTGGCATCTTCAAAACACTGATTTAATGTAGCACAGGACAACTGTTCTTTTCTAAATATCTTTGCTTGCGAAATTGGAGTACTATTTTCTTCATCCTTAATAGCGGTTATTTCTTTATTTGCCAAGTTACTTTCCACTGGAGTAGTTGAAACCTCTACTTCAGAATTTTCTAAATCAAATGTTCCTTGATTTGCTTCTATTGCCTGGTGAGCTTCTATTTTCCTTCCCTCCACATTGAAAGTACTCAGAAACTATTCCTTTCCCGTGGATATTTTTTATTTCCTCTCCAAGATATTTTCTTCTTTGTTCTTCCAACAAACTAAAAACTCTAGGAGTGATCAAAGCTTGCTCATGCAATCCTTCCACAACCGCAGCATGCACCATGATATACGGCCTGATATCATCATCTGCTGACCAAAGACTTAGTGGAATAGAAACAAGCTTTCCTTCAACCGGAGATCCAATTGCAGGCCTCAAGTAAATTTTCCCACTTGACTGCAACATTTCTTCTGGTACCACTGACTTCCGCAGTACTGTAATTTCCGCACCACTATCAATGATTCCTTGAAACTTATTATCTCCTATATTTAAATCAACTCGCAAAAGCTCACCATCCTTCTCACTGATTGGAATTTCCCAATCGAAACTTGCATTACCCATTTTAATGCAAAGTTCATTTAACCCTTTTTGCTTACCTCAGTTTCACTTATATTAGAAACTTGAGTTACCGTATTCATTTGCGGGCAGAATTTCTTCAAATGTCCCTCTTCCTGACATTTGTAACACTTCAATACCTTTCTATCTGGAGCGCAACTTGCGGTATTATTTCCTAAACGATTCTGTGGTCGTGGATTTGGGTTCTTTTGATAATTATAATATTCTTTCTTTTCCACAAAGTTTTATTTCTAAGTTCACCTGGAAAATGTTTCCTTACAGTTTCGTTCTGTTTTGTTCCATGTGGGCCGGGAATAAATTTAGTATAATTGTGGGAATTATTTGCAAAACTTTTTGGCATCGAAACTAGAAATTATCAATTTCCCTTACCAATTCAGGGACTGGAAGCCAATTTTCAGTCTCTTTCAGAAATATTTGAGATCTTACATGAGTAGGCAAACTCTCTTTTATTTTGTCAGCTACAATAAGCTCTTTAAGTTTAACAAATGTTTCTACATCTCTTGATTTTAAATACAGTTCTAATGCAGCTTCCACTCGGGACGCATACTGAGCATAACTTTCATTGTGTAATTTATAACAAGAATCAAAATTCTTTTTGTGTTGTAACGGAGTTATTCTATATTCCTTAAAATGAAATTTTTGATTTTGTCATACTGATCTAAATCTTCTTCCGACAACATAGCATTAATACCTTTAGCACGACCCTTTAAACACTGTAAAATGATTTTCCTTCGTACTGTTCGGGTACTTCATAAAGCTTGAACATCCTTTCTGCATGATGGAAAAAGAAAGGCCATTCTTCTGCTTGTTCTGGGGATCTAAAATTACCCCTTTCATTATATTTAAATAACCTAGAAATGTGTTTCCTAATTTATCTCGCCCATATTCTACCGTGCTTAATGAGTTGCCCTCATATTCCCTTTCTTTTATTTCTAATTCACGCATTTTAATTTCATGCTCACGTTCTCTTTGTTCTGCTTTGGCTTTTTCTCTTTCTATCCGATCGGAAATTATTGTATTTATTAATTCTCGAACAAATGATTCTTCAAAATGTTTAGATTGTGTAATCAAATTTTTAAATCTATAACTTTCGCGTCCGGAGGAATCTGTTCTCCTAACTCACTAGCCAATATTAACAGATCCTCCTTTCGAGCTTTACCCAAGAATGCAAAGGCCATTTTAACAACTAATGTTATCGCAAATTACCAAACTTAAGTATCAACTATTCAAAGCAAAACATTTAAATCACACAAATCACCTTTCATTTGTTTAATCTATAAAACACTTTCGTTTACTTAATGTACCAAAAAAAAAATTTAAGAAATTTATTCTAATAATAAATTTTAAATTTTATAGTTTCAATTTTCATTTCAACACACTGTAATATACTTAATACACACGATAATATACTATAATATGTATAAAACTTCAATTACATAATACCCATTAATGAATGAAAACAATTCAAAACAAGCTAAAAAATATACATATACGAATCATACTCCCAGTTTAGGTATTTCAATTTAAATAAATCTTTATCACAGAAGATCATTGAACATATAACCACTTAAATCAATAAAATGCTAAAATAATTTTTAGTAACATGCATTTATATCTTTATCATTATTAATATATGTAATTTTACCTTAAAATAATATGAATCAGAGTTACCAGAAACAACCAAAAACTATTATTCATTGCAAGCACAATTACTCTCAAAATATAAAATAATTCAAAATTTCCTCTCATAAATGCTTCCCAATCTTGGTTTTGATACAAAATTTAAAATCTAAACTTAGTTACTTTACATAAATACTAAATACAATCATAGTAAATAATAAATATACCTAATAACATTGAATAATTCTGTGAAAATGCAATTTTTAATAATGCAAAACAATACTCAGTAAAAAGCATTTAAACTTTCTTGAAATAGTTTCTTATTCCATAAACTTTTATCATTTACATAATGAACAACAAAATGATAATGAAAATTCAAAGCAAAAACATTTATATCCTACTATATCACATTAACACATTACACCAAACATACGTTTCAACAATTTACTATTCAATAATACAGTATCTTTTAAATTAATGCACATAACTCAAGAAATTGACAATTAGCAACAACATTATTATTCGACATAAATTTGTTTTAATAAACAGATTATTCCAAAATATATTTTTTATAATAAATCAAAATTATATATATATACATATATATTTTTTTTTAGTAATATCACCAGTTAGAGAAAACTTTTCTGAATATTAATGAACAAATGTCAATAACCAATATTATTTCGAACCAATATCGAACTTTTAAACATTTTCTCAATTAAATTAAACATTATACATATTTGTTTTTATCTTGATATTTTGAATATTTAAACATTTTTTCATTTATTACATTTACTTCTTAAACAAAACCCTACAAAGAAATTTACGAAAATTCTAAAACAAAATTTCCTTTAAATCATACATAATTAAAACATATATTGGCTCTTAATGGAAGGAGAAGCAATCAAAATATACAGACTCACGATTTTGTAGGTATTTTTCCATCATTAGGATCTCATCATTTTGTATTAATCCGGAATACATCCTGTCGACTGCGCCAATGTGATTGGTTTCCCCTGTTGTTTCCAAGATCGCTCATTGATAACAAAAGATCCGATTTTTAAGATATATTTATTTACATTAACACACATAACACTAATTTATAGACAAAGACATAACTTTAGTTGATTAATTTTACATTCGAAATTTTCATCGCCTGGAAGCGGTACTTCCGCTACCACTCGTCGTGGCATACCCGTACTGTCTCTCTCTTTTTCGACAAGCTTCCCCTATTTCTCAAGTGTCTTACCACTTAACGAACTCGAGGGCTCCCGTCCGCTAAGTGTTTGATCTTCACAGCGTGTTTCTGCCATTAATAACATTAATTGCATGTATATCAACTCTGTCCTATATGCCCAGAGGAACTCAAACCCCAAGTTGAAAAATTTGTCAAAACGATAAATTAATTTTTCGTGTAAATGAATAAACTGCCTTCCGTTAAAATATAAATAAATAACTTTATCTTCTGAAGAAAAATTTATTACATAATTAGTTTTATTTTATTCTATTGGAAAAAATTGTTTAGAATTCCAAACATTTACAGAATTTATATTTCAATCAGTAATTTTCAAGATTAATTTAAATCTTTTCATTTCAATTGATTTTTTATAATAGGTTTGAGAGATCTGAATGCATCTGAGAATTTCTTTAACTGATTTTGTATGTTTTGTATTTGACTGTAAGGACATTTATAATTAGTCTTATAACTAAAATGTTTAGATTTTCAAATAAATATTTCCTTTCTTTTATATTTCAAATGGCTTTACCGAAATATTTAAAATAAATGACACAATTTTATAAATATAAACAAATTCAAAGGGATTATATGAGACAACAGAAAATGATTAAAATAATGGTAGGACACAATAATAATTTTTCAAATTTAGAATTTCATTTTTTGGAGAATAAGTATAATCAATATAACGTTTTGAAGAAAAGTATAACAAATACTTTTGTATAGCTAAATGTTAATTTTCTTTATGAAAAATATTTTTATAAAGACAAATTTAAATAAACCATATAATTGGCTGGTTATCTATTCTATGTTTACATTTAATTATTTAACGACAGTTAGCAATAATGTAAACCGACTGTTTTGTAAATTTTTCGTGGGAAATAAAAAGAAAATTGAAATAAAAATTAACTTGTTTTCTTTATAAATCAGAGTTTAAATTTCAGATATTTCTTTAAATGGTATAAATTTTTTTTCCACTACAATGAATTTTTGTCCACATTACTAAAAATAAATGACTTCCAGCTAGCCATTTTATTTGATTTACACCTGAAAATGAAAGCAAATAAAATAATGCTTGTTTACTTCATTTATTTTCATTTATAATTTATGATACGCTTTCATAATAAGATAAATAATGAATAATGCAAAAATTAATATATTTTTACTCACAATAACATAAATAATGAATAATGCAAAAATTAATATATTTTTACTCACAATAACATGATTCAGAAACAAAAGCAGTCATGCACTATGTTAAATTAATGGAATGAAACACAGAAAGAAAAAAAATTCAATTTTAATAAGCTTTACACTATTTATTAATAATTATTATAAGCAAATTGTGATAAGCTTATTAAAATAAATTAAATTTAATATTAAATAATAATTTTTTCCTCCTGTTTCACTTCATTAGAAATAATTAAAAATCATTTCTGATGAATAAAAAAAAATAGTAAACACACTTGGGGTACTCTTTTTTTTTTTTTTTGCATCAAAACATCTACAACTTTCATTTTTTTCTAGTTAGTATTTCTTGTCTGATATTATCAGCTGAAAGAACGCTATTCAATTTTTCTTTTATTTTTTATAATGCATTTGAATAAATTGATCTTTTTTGTATGTGTACAGTTAATTCTAACATGTATTTATTTCAAATAATAAATATATAATAAGGTAAATAATTTTATTAATATTAATGCATATTATTTAATTATTAATATATTTATAATTTCATACTGCAGATGCATACGATATTTATTATTTTGCTACAATCATTAAAATGCTTAAAATAATATCAAGCCACAAATTTAAACGAAATAAAAAATTTATTCAAGAAACAAAAAGTTTTTTATTATTACTCAAAAAGTAAACAAATCTACGGTGATTAATGTCGTACTCAATGTTAGTTTATGGATTTTAAACAAGTAATAATAAAAAAAGAAAATATATATTTTTACATAAAAGTTCTTAAAAGTTTACAAAACAAAATTCCCAATTAGTATTCGTTTCATCTATACTTGCATTAAGAATATACTTTTGCTTTTTTATGCTCTTTTTTATTTCGCAATAAAAACAAATATTTTTTATTTGTTGCAACACTTCAATGTTTAAAAAAAATCGAATAAATTCGAAATCAAAAGTTGAAATTTTACTGCAATTAATGAGTTTTATATATTTTTTAAGAAAAATATACGACAAGTTAGATGTGCTATTAGATAATTCATTGTAAAATAAAAGCTTAAAATATTAAAAAAAATAATTTCTGCATAATAAATTCAAACTGTTTTTGATACATAATCAAAACTTGTTTTAAAATTTGAAATACATATTTACAAACAGAGTTCTTAATTTTTTTTATAATTATATGCACTTTCAAGAAGTAAAAAGATTATTGAACAATTTAAATATTAAAAGAAAAATTACATTATATGACAATATGAAGTCCCGCGAATAATACAATTAATTGTAATCTGAAAACAAAATAAGTATGAACGGAAAGTAACTCAAAACATAAATTAATCGAATCTACTAAAAAAAGTAAAATCACTATTTTTTTCTATCTAGATATTAATTATAAAACACTTTTAACCATAGCTAAAGTTTTTAACTGAAATCATCTTAATGGTGAAAAACTCAAACAAGAAAGGAATATTTACAAATTTTTTATGTGGGTATTGCGCAAAATAACACGATATCGATAAGATTTTCATTTTCATTATCGATAGTGGCGTAAATATAATTTTAAATACAGATTCATTGCGAAAAATAAAAATTAAATAATGCACGGTAGCTTTTAAAATTGAAGCTAATTTCTGAATTTTGTTTAGTTTTGGAAGATTAAGTATTTCAAACACAAAAGTAAAGAAAGAAGAAGAAAAAAAAAAAAAAAAGAATTGAAAAAATTCAAGGAAAAAAGTATTGTGTAATAAATTTCATTTTTAATTCATTTTATTTATGCTTGATTTAATTTTATTGTCATTCAGCCCCTGTTCGTAAAAAAAATACATTAATTAAAATTAATTTATTTATCTTTGAATTAAATCTATAAAAATATTCAATATTACTCTGTCACAATCTGTTAAATAAATTCGTAAAGAATGCGAATTAATGGATACTTATTTTCATTATATTTTTTTAATAAATCTATTATTTTTGATTAAAGTAAACACTTACACTTGTTCTCGGACGGTGTTACTGGAGTCCAGAATTTGATGTTCAGCAACAGAATATCCAAAATATGTTCCTTTAACACCATGTTTATAAACAGGTATCCTGGGTTCTAGATTAAATGCATTCGTCACACATAAAAATACACATAAAAAATAAAAACAACACGTTAACATGTTCATGATCTTGGTACGCAAAGGACTTCTGTTCGTGAGCACATGCCGCCGGTTACCCATACTGCGTCAGCTACGAGACCAACGCATGTGGCAAGGATTTCTACAAAACTAAGGGTTGCAAAGAAGTGTAGTTTCCTTTTTCTTTTGGAGGATGATTTTCGAGTGCAAGGCAGGCGCCAATTGGCGAGTTGCTGCCTAGAATAGAAGAAACAAAACTTTTTCTTTGTTTTTGGTTATCATGCAGTTTTTCCGGCAGCGCGCGTAAAAAGAATTCTTTAAGGTTCGGCCAAGTATTTGATATCGTTTCTTTTTAATTTTTATTTATGTGTTTCGGAAGTATGCGGATATCCATGTTAGGCTAATCAAGCGGAACTATACAGATGACGTCACTGAATAAAGCATTTTTCATTCATGGAATTAATTTTTTTTAATTATGCAAATATGGCACTATAGATATTATCGTCCGCATGTTAAGAACGTGTTGGTCAGAACAATGAAAAATAAGTAATTTCGAACCAAATAGGCAATTCTTCTTTAGAAATTTATTTAATTATGTGGTTTACAATTTCTTTTTTGTGTGCTGAAACGTATGCTGAGCTTTTGTAATAAAAATGAGAGTTAAATTAGAATTATATTTTCGCTGTGATATAAATTTTCGCTCTCCATATTAAATTTTATTTTTATATTTTGTTTTAAGAATTCCTTTTCATTTTAAACTTTAAAGGGGAACTTTATTTAACTTATAAGAGTTTTCATTTTGTTTAACGAAAATAAAGTTTTTGTTTATTTCTATAAACAGCGGAAAATTAATGTTAATTGTTTTTAGATTATCAATGGATATACTTTGATTTTATTGTTTTTAATGATAAGGAAAGTAAATGTAAAATGATGACGGAATTTTTATTTATTTATTTATTTTTTATTATCTATTTATTTTTAAAAGTCCAAAGAAAATAGATAATATTAATAATTAAAGTTTAAGCAAAACAAATGATTAATTCGTAAATTATTTATTTTCTTAATTTCAACTACATTTTTTGGTTTACTTTAATATAAGTTTAATTTATTAATGAGAATTTTTTAAATATTTCCGTTTATCATAGCTATAAATTGTTTAATATTTCCATTAAAAGACCGAAATAATTTTAAAACTCAAGCTTTAATATTTTTTTTAATTTAATTGTGGTAGAATTGTGAGTATAACATAGTACGTATTTTAAATTACGAATTTTAAATACGTATTTTAAATTTAATTGCTTTTCTAAGTTTAAATTTCAGGAATATTGCACACTAAATCTAACCTGGTTCTTACATTTTTGTGGATTCTGTTTCAGCAGTCTAAATAATTTTTGGAAAAAAATAAACTTTGTATGAACTAAAACAAATGGGAGATTTTTTCACATAATTTTTTTTATTATTTATTATATTAAAAAATAAAATTAATCGAATTTCTAACAAATATAATGAAAATATGAAGAAAAGCAAACAGGTTTTGAATATATTTTATTCGAACCTTTGCTGATTTTATAGTATGAAATAGTAATTTTTTATAATCTTCTAATAGTTAAAAACTACTTTATTCCACAAATATTTGACATAATAGTCATATGCTATTTTATAAACAGCTATAATTCGAATAAAGAGAGTAAGCTTTTGCTTTATATTTTGTTTTGGGCTTTATATTTTGTGTATTAAGCATTTGCTTTATATTTTGTTAAACAATAAAAAAAGACTTGCAGAATGTGAATGATATAATATTTCAAAATCATAATTTTGAACACAACAGTTTTAAATTTTATATTGAAAAAATGTTATAAGTTAATGTCACTTAGTTATCAGTCAATTTTATATAATTATTAGTGATGTTATGTAATTGCTAACTTAGAAAGTAATGTTTTATAAAATAAATATAACATTAACTTATCAAATATTCTTATGCATAATTTTATGCATTAGATATTTTAAACGTTACAAATAGCAGTTTTCTGTTAGTTTAAAATCAATTTTCTACTAGTAAACTTTATTTTTCATAAAAAAGGGACTTTTAAAAATTTGTAATTAAAAGATTTCAAACACTTTAACGTACAGTTACTAAAATTTTAAAATTACTAAAATATTTAGAACTTTTTTTTTTTTTTTTTGAAAGTGTAATAAATTTACTAATAATCTTGGAATATTTTACACAGTAAGAATCCCAGTAACAAGCATTATTGTTCATTTTTATTTTTTACTTTTACCACTAGGAATCGTAAATGTTGATTCCAGTTGCAAATGGTATTTAGCAAAAGTATAACCCATATATAAGTTAATATAATTAGATGATTTATATAATTTTTTTTTCATAGTTTTTTTAAAGAGTGAGTTTATTTCAAATGAGCTCTAGTATTCAGTATAAAAATAGCAAATATTAAATAATTTATTGTAGCTGTTAATAAACATTTTTAAATGAATAAATTTATTTATTGAACAAATACGCATTTATATTTAAAGAATTGACATCAAAATATGTCATTTTAATGGTATTGTAACTTTTTTGTAACGTAACTTTTTTGTAAGTTTTTTTTTTTTTTGCTTAAAGTTGGAATATGCATACATACATATATACATACATACATACATACATATATATATTTATACATATACATACATACATATATATATTTATACATATACATACATACATATATATATTTATACATATACATACATACATATATATATTTATACATATACATACATACATATATATATTTATACATATACATACATACATATATATATATGTGTGTGTATCGAATCACTCGAATCAACAAATATTCGGATAATTTGGTTTTTTTGAAAAAAGATCTATTTTAAATAATAAATGGGAGAAAATATTTTACATTTTTAAAGAAAAAGAGCTTTTAATCACTCTACACTTTTAGCACACAAAGGAAAGAATTATCACCCTGAAAATATTTGGTTATCGAGCGGGGAGAGCTATTTTTAATTAAATAACCTCTAATTTTTATAGAACTTGTATCAGAAGCCAGGTAGTTGGATTCTTTAATTCAGTATCAAAATCTTCGTTTTGAGGTATTACGTTATTTTCTACTTCAACATCTAAGTTTTCCTTGGTACAATCGTGGCTTCTTCTTGATCACAATAGGATGAATTTACATTTTGAGATAAATTTTTCTTATGAAATTTCAAATCAGATGCTGACGATCCCGATTCAATTGCTTGTCACTGTGTTTCTGAGATATTTATTTAGGGATCCCGCCAGTTTCGGATTAGCTTCCTTTTGTTGCAATCTCCTTTTCTTTTTTTCTTTTTTATTTTGTGCTCTAGACTTTTTTTTCTTTTCTTGAGAACATGTTTCTAAAATATATTTATTGTACTAAATACGAAAAAAAAAATTAATTTTCATTCCATATGCGCAATATATCATTATGATATTCTCTCAGTATTTTATTTAAAAGTCGAAATCCCATTTATGTCATTTGGTACTAAATAATGATTCAGATAAAGAATCTAATTGGACTGAAAATTTAAAAACAATTTTAATTTAAATGAAACGTGTCTTTATTATTTGTATCGGCAAGTAAATTTTGTTTCAAACAAGTGAAAACAACCCGCAAAACGAAAACAAAAGTAAAATAAAATCGCATTTTATTGCTTAGAAAGTATAGAGAATGTAAAATTATCAACGTCCTGCTTTTGCTTAAATAACATTTAACATTATATATATATATATATATATATATATATATGTATATATATACACACTACTGTCCATTAAAATTGCTACACCAAGAAGGCGACATGCTACAGACGTGAAATTTATACAAAAGGAAGAAGGTGCTGTGATATGCAAATAATTAGCTTTTCAGCGCATTCAGACAAAGCAGGCGCCAGTAGCGACACCTACATTGTGTTTAAATGAGGAAATTATTCAGCCGGTTCCTCATACACAAATTGCATTTAAACGTTGTTGCCTGGTGAAAAGTTGTTGTGATTCCTCGTGTAAGAAGGAGAAATGCGTACCAGAACGTTTCTGACTTTGATAAAGGTAGAATTGTAGCGTACCGGGATTGCGGTTTATCTTATCGCAGTATTGCTGCTCACGTCGGTCGAGATCCAATGACTGTTAGCAGAATATGGAATCGAAGGGCTTAGGACGGTAATACGGAACGCCATGCGGGATCTCAACGGCCACCTATCACTAGCAGCCGAGAAGACAGGCATATTATCCGCATGGCCGTAATGGATCGTGTAACCACGTTACGAGCCGTGAGTCAAGAAACGGGGTCGTTTGGAAGACAACAAGTGTCTGCACGAACAGTTCGACGACGTTTGCAGCAGCATGGACTCTCAGCTCGGAGACCATTGCTGCGGCTTCCCTTGACGCTGCGTCATAAACAAGATCGCCTTCAATGGTGTGATCAACGACGAACCTGGGCGCACGAATGGCGAGACGTCATCTTTTCAGATGAATCCAGGTTCTGTGTACAGCATCATGATGGTCCCATCCGTGTTTGGCGGCATCGTGGTGAATGCACAATGGCAGCGTGCATTCGCAATCGTCATACTGGCCCATCACTTGGCGTGATGGTATGAGGTGCCATTGGATACACGTCTCGGTCACCTCTTGTTCGCAGTGACGGTGCTTTGAATAGTGCACGTTACATTTCTGGTGCGTTACGACCCGTGGCTCTTTCCTTTATTCGAGCCCTGCGAAACCCTATTTTTCAGCAGGATAATGCACGACCGCATGTTGTCGGTATAGTACGGACCTTCTTTGATACGGAACATGTTCGGCTGTTGCCCTGGCCAGCACGTTCTCCAGATCTTTCACCAATAGAAAACGTCTGGTCAATGGTTGCCGTGCGACTGGCTCGTCACCAAACGCCAGTCACTACGGTTGATGAACTGTGGCATCGTGTTGAAGCTGCGTGGGCATCTGTACCTGTACATGCAATCCAATCTCTGTTTGACTCAATGCCCAAGCGTATAACTGCTGTTATTACTGCCAGAGGTGGTTGTTCTGGGTACTGATTTCTCAGGATCTATATCCAGCCAAATTTTTTGAAAATTTAATCACTTGTTATTTCTAGTATAATATATTTGTCCAATAAATATCATTTTGTTATCTGCATTTCTACCTGGTGTAGCAATTTTAATGGCCAATATTGTATTTTTGGTTGGTGTTTACAAGGAAAGGAAAGTCACAATGAAGTCTCTCTATCATTCAATGTTGTTGTATGGGAAGATTTAATTTCTAAACAAATAACAAAATTTTGGAGCATAGAAAATTCAGGACTTATTAGTGAGAAAGAAAATTTAGATTCAACCGAAAATGAAGTAATTAAGCATTTACAATCGAATATAACATACGAAAACTCTCGCTACAAAGTTAGATTGCCTTGGAAATGTGACACTTTAGATTTGAATGATAATTGGAAATCGCAAAACAAAGGTTCGATCGTCTTAGGAAACGGTTTATAAGAAATCCTTGAATACCAAAATGAATACAGGATTATTTAAATCAAAATATCATTGAACCAGTGACAGATGTTCTAGGTGAGGAAAACGTTACATTTTACTTGCCACATAGAGAAGTAATACGTGAGGATCGAACCACGAGCAAATTACGTATCGTCTTTGATGCGTCATCGCATCCCCCAGGCTCGACTTCTCTAAATGACAGTCTTTATGTTGGGCCAAATTTATACCCTGAGATATTCGACATCCTATTAAGGTTTAAATATAATCCTGTTGCATTTACTGCAGACATCAGACAGGCTTTTTTGCAAATTGTCAGATGAAAGGGACCGAGATGTAACTAGATTTCTATTCTCCGATTTTCCCTTTGATGAAAACATCCCCCTTAATATATATAGTTTTACTCGAGTGTTATTTGGGGTAAACAGTAGCCCGTTTCTCTTACAGCGACTATTAGACACCACCTGAAAAATTGTAGAGAGGTCTATCCTGCAACTGTGGAGCTTTTAGATGAGAATATTTATGTAGATGATGCAATCGAAAGTTAGCCGACAGTCAGAGAAACTTTAACTACAACTCTAGAATCGATCAAAATTTTCAAAGAAGTTAGTATGCATTTGCATAAGTTTCGTACTAACTTAAAAGAATTAAATGAATTGTGGATAAAGGAAGGTGTTATTTCAGATGAAGATCGCGATTCCTTTTATAAAGAAAATCTCCTATTTAAGGTGTTAGATATGGATAATTCCAACGATCTGTTGTTTTGATGTTCGAAGCATATTGTCATTTTTGTCTAAACCTATAAAAATGAAAAGATTTATACTACAGGTGTTAGGTCGGATTTTCGACCCTCTAAGAATTTTGGGACCTTTCACTGTTAGTATAAAGTGCTTGATTCAAAAGATCTGGTCATCGCGTATAGATTGGGATGAACCACTACCAGTACATTTGACTTCCCAATGAAGAAGCTGGTGTGAGGAGATTCCTCAAATGGCCAAATTATCTATCCCTCGTTATTACTTTTTCAAATTCTTGAACTTTGATGTCCAAAATATCGAACTTCGCTGTTTCTCAGACGCAAGCACGAAAGCATATGGTACAGTTGCCTACTTACGTTTCACAACAAGCAATATTGAAATTAAAACTGCCTTCGTTGCTTCTAAAAACAGGGTAGCTCCACTAAAATCTCTCACTTTGCCTAGGTTGGAGTTGATGGGAGCATTATTGTCAGCAAAGTTAAGTAACAATATTTTAAAATCGATAAAGTTAAAAGTACCATGCTTTTTTGGACAGACTCGACAATCGTTTACTTTTGGATAAGAAAACAACCCGAATCCCGTAGGTCCCGGTCTAATTAGCCCTCGTGTGCAAAAAATGACCGTTAAGCGACAAACAAACAAAACAACCCGAATCCTTTAAACCCTTTGTGAAGAATCATGTCGAGGAAATTCAAAAATTAACCTCACCTCAAAATTGGCATTATTGTTCTGGCGTAGACAATCCTGCAAATCTCGTATCTCGGGGATCGAAAATCTCTAAATTAACGGATGAACCCATTTGGACCCAAGGTCCAAAGTGGCTTCAGCTCTCTCCTGATCTTTGGCCAAAATTAGATCTTACAGATACAATTGATGAAGCCAAGCTTGAATATCGAAAAATATCTACAGATGTATATCAGCTTGAATGCACTGTCGAAAATATTGATAACCTCTTTGACGTTTCAAAATATAGTGATTTAGAGAAACTGTTGAGGGTCACCGCTTGGATAAAACGCTTCGTTTCAAGATTAAGAAAATGTAGCAGTGTTGAGGGAATTCTAAAAACAGAAGAACTACTAGAAGCTGAAAATTTCTGGATTCGGACTGAACAAAAAACATTTTTTGCCGAAGAATATAAATTCTTGGAAGAAGGTAGATCGATTGACAAGAATTCCCCCCTGTACAATCTTGTCCCATACATTGATGAAAAGGGAATCATGAGATTAGGAGGAAGATTAGAATTTTCTGACTTTATCCTTGATAGTAAAAATCCAGTAATATTACCTAAAAATTCTAGATTGACCTATTTAGTTGTACGTAAACAACACGAGAAGATAATGCATGGAGGGACTGCTGCAACTCTGGCTAAGGTTAGATCTCGTTTCTGGGTCCCGAAAGGACGTCAGTTAGTCAAAAAGGCGATAAAAAGTTGTTTCATTTGCAAAAAATATTCAGCCAAACCTGCAAACCAGATGACAGCACCCTTACCCGAAGACAGGATCCTTGAATCACCCCCATTTTTTGTTTGTGGTGTTGATTTTGCTGGACCAGTTTACGTAAAGAATTCAAAGGATACTCAAAAATGATACATCGCCTTATTCACATGTGCAGTAACCCGAGCCTTACATCTGAAAGTAGTTTCAAATATGTCGACAGATTCATTTTTACTTGCATTTCGCAGATTTTTAAGTAGAAGGAGAAACTGTAAAATCATCTATTCTGATAACGCTAAAACCTTCAAAAAGGCTAAAAAAGAAGTTGAAAATTTTTCTAGAATTTTAGAAGATGATGTGTTTAAGAATTTTATTGCCAAAGAGAGAACTCAGTAGATTATCATTGAACGAGCCGCATGGTGGGGAGGCTTTTATGAAAGTCCCGTGAGATCCGTCAAAAACTGTTAGAGGAAAATTATGGGAAAAGCGTTGTTAACCTTCGAGGAAATGTCTACTCTACTCATCGAGATAGAAACTGTTCTTAATTCACGACCTTTGAGCTACGTTTATAATGAGAATGATGAGCCACAACCCTTGACTCCAATGCATTTCCTGAACTTTGGACAAAGTGATCCTAAGTACCCTCTAACTTTCGCTGATATTATCAATAGCGAAACAACAAGAAAGACTCTCTTAAAAAGAAAGCGCTATCAGGAATTGCTGTTAAAACAGTTGTGGAGTAAATGGAAACAGCAATATTTGTTAGACCTTAAAACTGCCCATTCTTTAAAAAATTTTCAACCCGAACTAAAATTAGGTGACGTGCTGATTCAAGGAGATAACAAAAACAAACTGTTATGGAAACTAGGCAGAATTATTAAAGCCGTTCCTGGACGTGGCGGTAAAGTCCGATCCTACGAATTAAAAACCGAAAATGGGACTTTGAAACGAACCTCACAACATTTATATCCTCTTGAACTATATTGAACACTAACATTTCATATATCTTTTTTATTTTATTTAAATATTGAATTGAATAATTTGAATTTGTTTAATAATTTACTTTCTTTTATATTTGTATTTATTTTGATAATATTTCTTTTTAATTTTTAATTTGTTAAATGCTTTCCTATTTGATTTTTGGATAAAATTTTTTATGTTTCTTGTATACTCTAGATATTGAAAAGTATTGTGGTAATTGATGTAATTTAATTCAAGTATTTACCTTACTATTTTTTTTTTCGTACTGCACTTTTGAAAAATCTGATTGACAGAAATTTTGCTTCTTAGAAGTGTGAATTTTTGTTTATGAATTTATTTGAATAGATGAACTCCTGTCAGAGTTCAGGTGGGGAGTATGTGGCGAAATATTTGTTTGTTAACTTTTATTGCCAACAGATGGTGCTATAAGCGCATGTTGGATTTTATATTCATTTTGTGATAGTTGAAAAAAGAATGTTTTAGTTTTTAGAATTTGTTCGATTGTAATATGTGCGTATAAGTTTTTTTTAAAGGGATAAATATCTTATGATGTTTTATTCTATTGAATTTAGATTTTTAGAGGCTTTCAGCCTATTATTTTTATGTAATGCATTTATTAAAATATATAGAAAATTATTCGAGCTTTTGCACCTTTAGTTATTGAAGTTGTTCTCAATTCTTAGTTTTGATTTTTTAGTTGTTAGTAGAAAAGAGTAAATCTTTTAGAATATTTATACCCTAAGTAGACGATCAATTTCGGTTTTGATTTTATTCAAAATCTAATTCTGACCAATGGCGACATCTGCCATTAAGGAAATTTGAACTATGCAAAAAATGGGAGGATGTCAGCCCAATGGTCTTAGAATGGCACCCAAGCAAAGCTGATGTCAACAAGGTTAGGCTTCTTTACAACGACAATGCTATTTATCACTTCCGGAAAATCGTGAAAAAGAGAGAAAAGCAATCGACATCAGACATGTTATTTAATTTCCCGTAAGCAAAAAATGAAAAGGGGTGATTAATATGCAAGACAATATGTATGCATTATTTTTTTTAATAAACTTACTAAGAAATTATACATACTTTTTTTAATTTTTAGGTTCACTAGGTGAAAAGGGGTGATTAATATGCAAGACTATATGCATGTACTATTTTTTTTTAATAAACTTACTAAGAAATTATACATACTTTTTTTTAATTTTTAGGATCACTAGAAGGATCACCCCTTTCACTTTTAGAATCACCCCTTTTCTAGAGAATGAATCGATTTCACAAAAAACCTATGGTAAATCGATGATAGTGAATATAGTCTTGTAAAGGGTTATGTTCTTTAATCGATCACCTACTATTCGTGGTAGAAAGTTCACCATTGCTGAATGGCCGAACAGAGCTTTTTGGAGCATAAACTTCCGGGTTCAATTCCAGCAACTGTTGAGGAATGAGAGATGGAGGTTGCGCTTCTGCATTTATGTAAGGTGAGGTAGGTGTTTGGGAATTTTCTTAATATATAATGCAGGAATAATTAATGCAGGTTTAATGTAGGGACCATGAAAGTCGGTCTTTTCATTCTGAGTGAATGCGAGTTTGAAACTAGATCCAGCTGTTAGCAATCACGTTGAAAAGTCCTATGCTCTGCAGAATCCAGTGTTTCCTTAATAGAACCACCTTTAGAACACTTTCAATTATTACTACTAAATGAATATTACATGCATTTAAAATTATAAATATTATGATAAACATATAAATAAAAATAATGAGCATAACGTTCACTGGTGCTGTTGGTATCTCTCAACAAAATCTTAATATACTTCTAAGCTAGCAAATAAAATATTTCAAGAAAAAAAAATTTATGATTTTGGATTGGGCTGGGCATTCTTCTGATGTAAATACCATTGTAATTTCGTAGAGTATTTTAAAGAGACGTGTCAGTAGAAACAATGTAAGTATAGAACAACATAAAAAATATGATAATCAAACTGCAATTTTTTGAAAAGAAATATTAAAAGTCAAAATATTGGGGTTTTGCACAAAATCAATTGATTTAATTGATTGGATTTTGAGGTAAACTTGACTTACTCCTTTCCCGTGAGATTCTCGAGCGATATATGCCATATTATGTCATCCAAGTATTACAAGTAACAAATTGGCAATCGAACTTCACTACTTTTTTCTTGTCGTTTCTATAGCAACAGCTCTTTCAAATTTAACTACAGTTTCAGGGATTTTCTTTGACAATGGATGCTTTTTGAAGATTCCAATTCTATTTTGAATGGAAGTTTTACTGTTGTTTCATTTTGAGCTGTTTTATTTTGGGGAGTGCCTCGTAAGTTTTCGTTTGTGGAGGTTTATCTTCTAACATATTGTTTGTAAATCATAGCTTACACCTATCGATTGATATGTTTGCATCTTTATTTCCAGATTTTATTGTAAAAATTATGATACGTTATTTAACTTGATATCATCCATATTATAGAGGTTGTAAACAATGAAAAAAAAAAAAAAAAAAAAAAACAGGTAGCTTAGTGGTAGAGCTTCGTGCTTTCAAGACACGGGTCTAGGATTCGATTCTTAGTTTGGGCAAAATCGACTCTCAGCCTTTCATCCCTTCAATGGTTAATGAACTGTGGTAAATGAATTAATGGTTACAGAGCATGCTTGAGAACTAAACACTGGGGGTTTCGTGTGATGTTTACCACCTAACCTGGACGTATGTTTGGCACCAAAGGGAT